>CAWYQG010000114.1:0-366942 GCA_963966155.1 Clivina fossor
TATATTATATGTCAGCCCGTAAACGGTTTTCAAGGAAATCATAAAAAAATTTGAAATTTTAAAATAATATTTATATAAAACTACTTATATAAAAACTTGAAGCAAAAAGAAAATATTAATTTTTATTGCAAGTACCCTAATAAAAAATATTTTTAAATAATGTATTTCAATATAAAACAAACAACAATATTTTAAATTAATGTTTTATATATTTATTTTTTCTGCATTACATAATTTAGAGAATAAAATTTTATCGTGAGCATAAATATCGTAATAATTTTAATTTTTTCGTTATTATTTTTTTCAGATAAATTTGACAATAATAATAGTGGTCGCTGTTTATTTATTTTGAAGTAAAAATATCAGATATAAACGGAAATATCATATATACAAAATAATATATGAAAATTTTAATACAAACTAAAAAAGTATTTTTATTTAGGAAGAAAATTTTTAAATGATACATAACTTTTGCATCTGTTGTCAAAAATATCAGTATTAATTTTAAACTATATATTCATGCTCATAAATAAAATCTATTCTTTATTGCACAAAAAATATATAATTCTACGCCACTGCTTGAGATAAATCAATATTTTGTCCGCAAAGTGGGAGAGAACAGCTGTTTGTACGATGCTGTGAATAGCTAAGTTCTTTGTATTTTTTTTTTTATGTATTTATATCTGTTTATTATCTAGCCTCTTTCATTATTAATATTTAAATTTATTTACGATGTCAAATATTTATGTATAATTTTGTTTTATCAGAATCGGACCATAATTCGTTCAGTCGTTTATTGTTCGAAATAGTTGGCCAGTTGAATGTTGTGTTATAAATTTTTAAATACATGTTGATTTTTATAGTAATTAAAAAACAATATTCTAAATAACATTTAGATTTGATTTAAAATAATAATCATATAGAAAAAGGGATAAATTATATTTAAAGTAATAATTATTTACATTACATTGATATTTAATTGACGGTCCTGTAATTAAAGTCAAAAAGATTGAATGAAGTAGATTTTATAGTTGGTATGTGATTGGTGTGTAGGAGTTACTTCATTCAAGTATATTGACCTTGGCTGTAGAATGAATATTAACTTCATTTTTCTATTTTTTTCTTTTATTTGAATTTCATATTAGACTAATACTAGAATCTAGAACAAGTAGAAATTGAGAAAACATTTTCAAAATTAAATATGGTGCGCTTAGTAAAAAATTTTCTGTTACTTATTCTTTTTCTTACACAAAATTTATCTGGCCAACTGGATTGATAACACATATTTCTAAGTTAACCTCTAATACTATTAAATACGTTTTACTTTTTATAAGAAGCTTTTTTTGGTAGAAAATTTAATTTTAATCATGAATAGTTATATGCAACATTGTCAATTATGTATAAGTGATAAAAATGTATTGTTCACTATAGTTAATCTGGATTCAGATGGCAAACGTTTCGTAGATAAATTGGAAGCAATTATGCCAGAAATTGTAAGAATGAAATAATTTGTTTTGATTTGTAATATACATTATTATTTCTGAATCATTTACTTTTCTTATTTTAGGTAGATTGCAAGATCAAATTACCGAATGGTATTTGTACAATTTGCGCTGTTCGTTTGAATGATGCTTATAAATTTATAATACAATGTATCGATTCGCAAAGTATATTAAAACAACGTTTAAATGAAGAACTTTGTCGATTGTGTGCTGGTCGTGATAATATAACATTTACTTTAACTACAAGGGATTCGGATAATGTATTGTTATCATACAAATTGGAAACCATTGCATCACAAATTGTAAGTAAAATACTAGCTTTAGCCAGATTACGATAAAAATTTATCTTTTCCATAATTTTTGGGAACAGTAAACATTTAACCTAACCTAAATTACACTATTTTAAATTTTAATACGTTTTTGGTTTTGTTTAATTGAAATTTATGTTTACTGTAGTTAATCTTTGGAATTTATATAAAACAAGTTGTAATTTGAATACATGTACATTTACAACAAAAATAACATAAAAAAATTATTTTATTAGGTTTACTTATAGTAAAAATTTCGTCTTGCACTTTTAATTGTGTGCTGGTTATTTTTAATCGTTTGTTACTTCTTAAACAAGTAACGTACCCATATAGCTTATAGTGGGATTTATATCATTCAAATGCATCAAATATTAGTTGAATTTTATAGGGACTTGGTGTTAATAGTAGAAACATATTTCTTTATTAATCTCCTATTAAACCGGAAATTTTTATCATATATAATATGTAATTTTAATTTGTATTTTTAGCTGGAATGTACTGAGAAGTTATCGGATTGTATTTGCTCAATTTGTTCTGTTCGATTAAATGAAACGTATAAATTTGTAGAAAAATGTTTTAAATCGAACGAAATTTTCAAGCACTCTGCAAAACAACAATCGCAAAATAGTGAAGTTACGAAAAACGAAATTAAAAATGAAAGCGAAATTAAAGAAGAGAATGTTAATGAAGAATACATTAAACTAGATTTGGAAACTGATATAAACATTAAAGTTGAAGAAAGTCTAGAATCACAAAATAATACAAATTTTGAGTTTGTTTGTGTGAAAGAAGAAGCAATTAATAAAGAAATCACAGAAATAGATTTGGAAAATGACACAAATATTAAATTTGAAGAATCAGAATCTTTACATTCAGAATTAATAATTAAGGTTGAATATTCGGATTTTGAGAATGAAACTGATATAAAACGTTGTAAAGCTATTAAAAATTTGAATGGAAATGATGAATCTGTAATGAAAAGAAAATCTCATAAATGTACATTATGTTAGAAAACTTTTACTCGAGGTTATAATTTAATACAGCATATTCGTTCACATACAAATGAGAGACCTTATAAATGCGCAATATGTGAGAAAACTTTTACTCAAAGAGGAAACTTAGAAAGACATATCCGTTCTCATTCAAATGAAAGACTTTATAAGTGCGAAATATGTGAGAAAACTTTTATTCAAAGTTCAAACTTACGGAAACATATCCGTTCTCATGCAAGGGAGAAACCTGATGAATGCAGAATAGAAAACTTTTCCACAAAGTAGAAATTAAAAGAAAGATATTCGTATTCGTAGTGTAACGATTTTGTAGTTCTCTTTTTATTAATGATTATTTTTAAAATATTGTTATGCCCCATTCAGACTGCTGTTTCGCTAGCGAAATCAGTGTTATGTTTTAGTGCAGAACTAGTGGTTCTGAACCAAATCACATGTAAGCTTATGGGAATATCCTGTACATGCGCGGATTTAGTTTCATTAGCAAATTTTGTTTCATTGCAACCAAAGTCTAGCCTGGCTAAAGTTTCTTAACTAAAATTTACTTATGTTTTAAAAACGGCCAATTAGATTTTACTAAAATGAGATAGCGTTGTATATCTGTTTTTATGAAATAAACATTAAATTTATAATATGTAAATGAACAGTTTGGAAGATAAAATTAATATTATTTTGAAAACGTGTATTTAATATAATAAAATAACATTCAGTTTAGACACATCAGAAGAAAAATTAGCGAAAATAAAGAAGATGACGAATTCATCGTGTAAACTTGCAAAATTATGTTTATATTCTATACGATTCTAAATGTTCTGTTTCGTATTCGTATTTTTCAAATGATTGTACGGGTCTTATTTTGTATAATCATAAAATATATGATTAATTTGTTGTGTTAAAATGTATAGGTCTGAAGTAGAATTGTTATTTATAATAAAATTAAAGTAATAAATATTTCAATATTATTATATAATATGTATTCATAAGTTGTTTAACTGTATTTAGTAATATGAATAAAATATAGTTTTTTCAAGTGTATCTTATCATTAATATTACTTTACCGTATTATCAATGTAGAAAGAGGTCATTATATTATTAGTACAATAATGACATTGTTATGCAGCAGTTGATTATTACCTATATACATCACTGGAGGCAGCATCAAACATAACTACAACGTCAAGTGTATTTAATCCATGGACTAAATTAAGAGGAAAGACAGGTTTTGCTTATACCAGAGCGTTTATAGAAATTATCTGAAGATCTATAGTGTACTCGTAGTTAAGGTTCAAAATAGCTTGCTTCAATCATGTAATTATTTCATTTGTAAATTGGGCAAAATTTTGCACAGTTTGTGCAATTGGTTGCACGTGTAAACACAATTTATTTTTAACTAACATAACATACATTTATGTATCAATAAATAATTAACTTAAACAATTATTACTTAAGGGGTTTTCGTGTTTGTAAGGTTGAAAAAAATCGATTTTTTTTTGCAGTTTTTGCATCGATATACATTAGAGAATATGTGGCTGAAATGCCATTGCTGGCAAAAAACTTTTTAAGTCATAAAAACGGGTTAGAATGAGAATAGTATTCGGAACCAACAAATTATATCTGAAAACTTTAAAAGCGTTTTTCTCGAAATGATTTTTTTTTAGTTGGCGGAATTCTTTTTTAAAAAACTTTCGAATCGATTTCTCTGATTTTTTCATTTCCGCGAAAGAAATTTATCGAGCTATGGTTGGAACTTTTAAAAAGTAATATTTTGTCATTATTTAAAAAAAAAAACAGGTCAGTTTTTGTCATTTTGTTTCAAATGGTCGCCATATTAAAAATTAATGTAAAAATTATATTTTTTTTAGATTCCAACCAGAATTACATTTATGTAGAATAAGATGTTTCCGGTTCAGACAAGCAGAACTGGAAATTTTAATCCCGCCGTAGGACAAAATACCCGTGAAGACCCGTTGCGTTTGACGCCATTTTTTTTTAAATAAAAAATTACTTTTTTGAAAAAAAAAAACTATAATTATAAAATTATAAACTAAATATTATAATTTATGTGGGCACTAAAAGAAACTTTTCTGAAAATTTAATCAAAATCGAATAAATAATGTAGCCACATGGAATTTTAAAAAAAATTGAGATTTTTGCTCGATAAGTTGGTAACACTGTATTTTGTTAAAATTGCATAATTTATTTAGGCACTTGGAAAATCTTTTGTGAAAATTTAAGTAAAATCGGTTAAATAACATGGCCATAATATATTTTTAAAACCTTTATTAATTTTTTTCTTGGAAAGTTGGCAACACTGGATATTAATAAAATTATATAATTAATGGGAGCATTAGGGATATCTTTTCTAAAAATTTGATCAAAATCGGATAAATAATGTAGCCAATATGAATTTTTAAAAACTTTAGTAATTTTTTTCTCGAAAAGTTGGCATTACTGGAAAAAAACCAAAACCACATGACCATCTTGGGTACTAGACAAATTTATCCTGAAAATTTCATTAAAATCGGTTAAACCCCGTCTAGGAGGAGTTGCGGCCACAAAATTTTGACTTAAGACCGAGCGAGCTGACGACGCACATCCATACACCCACATAAACTAAGTTCAGATTCGTCAACTAGAGGCTATATGAAGGATTTATATACACAATTAAAAAAAAAAAGATTCAAACACCGGACCAAACGCTATACCACTTTTTCCTTGCAGTCAAAGTGGTAAAAATATGATCTAACTGTAGCGAAAGGTTAATAAAATAAAATAATTTTCCTTAAACTATAAAATATATTATTTACAAAGCATGTACCATAATTAAAAAACCTTTCAGAAATTATTATAGAGAAAACAGAAACAAAAAATACAATATGGTTAGTGCTAATTTAAACTAAAATAATATTAAAAATTTCCAATACCACAAAATTAATTTAAAGCCAAATTAGATGAAGTATATTGTTTTTGTTGAATTAGTTAATAACGCATTAAATATGTTGTCTAGAGATATGGCCATGTTTTAATCTTGAAATTGAAAGGAGAGTAAATGCTGCTGGTTGTAAGGTGCTTTGGGTGCTTTCGGGGTACTTTTGGTAGGAGATGTAAATGTTTACAAAGAAGCCCGTTTGAGTATATACAATGCACCAAAACTGCATACGTTGATGTATAGGGTAGTGAATGTTCTGGGTTTGGTTGCAAAAGCATAAACGGAAAATGACTGCTGTGGAAATGAGATTTTTACGTGGGGTAGCTGGGTGTAACTGTAGGAAAAATCGGGGCTACGAAATACGATTAGTGTAGGATGAGTGCGTAAAATTGAAAAACTAATGTTGTAACAAAAGTTGGTGTTAGTCAGTTAAGATGGTTCGGACATGTTGAGCGAATGCGTCTAATGAACGTTTGCTGTTAGAAAGATTTATTTGAATGATTTTGATGGTATACGTTTGCTAGTGGACGTCCGATGAGTAGTTGGAGTGGTATAATTGAGAGAGTGGCTTGCGTGAGCGAAAGTTTCCAAGTAGTAGAAATAGAAGTGAGCATGTATGCGAGTGGAATTATGAATGTGGATGAAGCGAAAGTTGCTTGTGCTGGATAGGAATATGTTTGGAAGTGAAGCAATGTTCACAATATGACCGTGGTCCTTTGCGATCATAACGGGTAGGAAAGCTCCCGTTGTCTAGAACGACAAAAAATATACCACAAAAAAAAAGATTAGAAGTATATGGGTTAACCCATATATAGACCACTTTGACGTTATTATCACATAAATGATAAGAAATAGGAATAAAAACATTTTTCACCGAAAGTTGGCAACAGTGTACTTTGTTGCAATTATCTAATTTATTTGGATATCAAAAGAATCCTTTCTAAAAATTTGAACAAAACCGGTTATACAACATGGGAAAATAAATTTTTAAAAGTTTTAGTAATTTTTTTCTCAGAAAGTTGGCAACACTGTATTTTATTAAAATTACGAAATGTATGTGGACACTAGTTGCATCTTTTCTGAAAATTTGATCAAAATCGGATAAATAATGTAGCTACAATGAATGTTTAAAAACTTTAGTAATTTTTTTCTTGGAAAATTGGCAACACTGTATTATATTAAAATTACGTAATTTATATGGACACTAGGAAAATCTTTCCTGAAAATTTGATCAAAATCGGATAAATAATATAGCCACAATGAATTTTTAAAAATTTTAGTAATTTTTTTCTCGGAAAGTTAGCATTACTGGAAAAAACCAAAACCACATGACCATCTTAGGCACTAGGCAAATTTATCCTAAAAATTTTCGTTAAAATCGGTTAAACCGACTACTAGGAGTTGCGATCACAAAATTTTGTCTGACGAGCGAGCGAGCTGACGACGCACATCCGTACACCCACATAAACTAAGTTGAGATTCGTTATCTAGAGGCTATATGAAGGATTTTTATGCAATTTTTTATTTTTTTTAATGTTACAGACATTTTTTAATGTTACAGAGCATTAAATATATATATATATATATATATATATATATATATATATATATATACATTTATACAAACACAATCACGCCATTCGTAATAAAAACAATGTGGCACAAACTCTAATTCCACTATCCTCCAGGGTTGGACTGGCCTAACTGCCCACCGGGCTTTTCCTGGTGAACCGAAAATTGTCAAAAAATTAAAACTAGTTTCTGAGTTTGACAAAAATTTAAGAACAGATTATTACAAACAAATCGATATGTATTCAAATACATACATACACAATCACGCCATGTACCCAAAAGGGTGTGACACAAACTCTTTTCATCATCCCGAAATCAATCGCCTCCAAACATTCCTATCCAAACAAGCAACTTTTGCTTTATCCACATTCATAACTCCTCTCATACATGCTCTCTTTTATTTCTACTACTTGGAAACTTTTGCTCCCGCAAGCCATTCTCTCAATCATACCACTCCAGTAATATTATTGCCATGTTATTTAACCGACTTTACTAAAATTTTCACAAAAGATTCTCCTAGTATTCATATAATTTATGTAATTTTAACAAAATACAGTGTTGCCAACTTTCCGAAAAAAAATTACTAAAATTTTTAAAAATTTATTATGTTCGATATTAATCAAATTTTTATAAGTTTTTCCTAGTGCCTAAATAAATTATGTAATTTTAACAAAATACAGTGTTACCAACTTATCGACAAAAAAAATCACAAAATGTTTTAAAAATTCATTGAGGCTGCATTATTTATTCGATTTTAATTAAATTTTCAGAAAAGTCTCTCCTATTGTCCACATAAATTATAATATTATTAAAATACACTGTTGCCAACTTTCCGAGAAATGTCAAAGTGGTTTCTATATGGGTTTACCCATATACTAATAATTTTGTTTTTACTTTAATTTCGCTTGGAACGCTTGAAGAAAGTATAGCATGTGTCACTCGGAATAGAAAGCTCTCTTTGTGTTTCGCCTAGATTGACTGTATCTGAATTTAACACAATAAAGATTGTTTTCTATTTTTCGTAACATAATACACTACTAAAATACTTTTTTGTTTTAGGAAAAATACAAGAATAATAAAAATAATGTAAAATTTATCGAATTTGATAATATACATACATACATACATACATACACAATCACGCCATGTACCCAAAAGGGTGTGGCACAAACTCTTTTCATCATTCCGAAATCAGTCGCCTCCAAACATTTCTATACAAACAAGCAACTTTTGTACTTTCATCCACATTCATAATTCCTCCTCTCTTACATGCTCTTTTCTATTCCTACTACTTGGAAACTTTTGCTCATGCAAAACACTCTCAATCATACCACTCCAACTACTCATCGGACGTCCACGCAAACGTATACCATCAAAATCATTCAAATAAACCTTTTTAACCAGACGTTCATTAGACGCACTTGCTCAACATGTCTCCGAACCATTTTAACTGACTAACACCAACTTTTGCTACAACATTTCTTTCAATTTTACACTCATCATACACTAGTCCATTTCGTACCCGATATCTCCTAGTTACACCACATACCCCACGTAAATATCTCATTTCCACAGCAGTCATTTTCCGCTCTTATGCTTTCGCAACCAAACCCAACATTCGCTACCATACATCAACGTAGGCACCAAAACTGCATTGTATATTTTATTGAAAATTTGAAATAAAACATTAAACACTCTTACTAATTTATCATTCAGTACTAATTTTACAGTACATATTATTAAAATAAAGCTGGTTCAGTTTAAAGTTCTGTATTAATATTTATTTATTATCGACGTTTCGACAAACTAAGCCTCCGTCTTCATCAAGAAAAATAATATATACGTTTGCGTGGACGTCCGATGAGTAGTTGGAGTGGTATGATTGAGAGAGTGGCTTGCGTGCAGCAACAGTTTCCAAGTAGTAGGAATAAAAGAGCATGTATGAGAGAGGAATTATGAATGTGGATGAATTTGCGAAAGTTGCTTGTGTTGGATAAGAATGTTTGGAGGCGACTGACTTAGGGATGATGAAAAGAGTTTGTGCCACACCCTTATTTGGGTACATGGCGTGATTATGTATCTTCGAATTTTTTTATAATAAAGATTCACTAAGGCATTAAGGTTTAAATAAAATTTAGTAATAATTTATACAATTTTATGATGTAGTTACTTAGTTTGGTTAACTAAATTATAATTTCAATTTGGAAAGTTTGAGGGCAATAATTAACATACTTACATAGACAATCACGCCATGTACCCAAATAAGGGTGTGGCACAAACTCTTTCCACTCATCCGGTAATCAGTCGCCTCCAAACATTCCTATATCCAGAGACAAGCAACTTTCGCTTCATCCACATTCCTCAATTCCTCCTCTCATACATGCTCTTTTATTCCTACTACTTGGAAACTTTTGCTCACGCAAGCCATTTTGTCAATCATACCACCCCTCCAACTACTCATCGGATGTCCACCTACATACGTATACCATCAAAATCATTCAAATAAATTTTTTCAACAGCAAACGTTTATTAGACGCATTCGCTCAACATGTCTCCGAACCATTTTAACTGACTAACACCAACTTTTCCTACAACATTTTTTTACTGAATTTCACACTCATCATACACCAATCGTATTTCGTACCCGATCTCTCCTATTTACACCACATATGCCACGTAAAAATCTCATTTCCACAGCAGTCATATTCCGTTTATAGTGTTGCAACCAAACCCAACATTCACTACCATACATCAACGTAGGCACCAAAACTGCATTGTATATATATATATATATATATATATATATATATATATATATATATATATATATTATATATATTTACTAAAACTAAATTGATTAATTATATATTTATTTAATGATCCACTATTACCTTCAAACCTTCCAAACTCAAATTTAACTACTGGTTGACAAGAAAAAACCAAAAAACCAAAAAACAAAACTATAAAAGGAACACATAATTTATGTAATTCAAATCTATTTTATATTTTTTATAAAATATGTAACTAAAGATGGCCGTGATTTAATAACCGAAACGTACAAATAATAAACATAAATAAATTAATCATATATTTATTAAATAACTCATTATTGTCTTCGAAACTTTCAAATTAATATTTTGTTACCTAGTAACTTGTTTCTATGTTTTGTTTTTTGTATCTTTTTCCTGATGAAGACTCACATTGAGTTTTGTCGAACATAGATTTTTTAATAAACATTAATACAGAATTTCAATTTAAGCAGTTTTATTTTACTAGAAGAATTTTTATGAAAATTTGATTGAAATCGGTTAAATAATGAATTTTCTAAAACTTTAGTAATTTTTTTCTCGGAAAGTTGGCAACACTGGATATTAATAAAATTATATAATTAATGGGAGCATTAGCAAAAACTTTTCTGAAAATCTGATTAAAATCGAATAAATAATGTAGCCAATATAAATTTTTATAAACTTTAGTAATTTTTACATAACTAACTACATAACTACATGACCATCTTGGGCACAAGACAAATTTATTCTGAAAATTTCGTTAAAATCGGTTGAACCGTCTAGGAGGAGTTGCGGCCACATAATTTTGACTTACAACCGAGCGAGCTGACGACGCACATCCATACACGCACATAAACTAAGTTCAGATTTGTCATCTACGGGCTATATGAAGGATTTCTATACACAATTTGTTTTTTTGAAAATATTACAGACACCGTACCAAACGCTATACCACTATTTCCTTGCAGTCAAAGTGGTAATAAAGCTAAAGTTTTCAATCAGTGATTTAAGGTTACTACTGATAATAGAAGCTTAGCTTTCAAAATATGTATTTAACTTTTTACTACTTTGAAAAAGTAGTATAGCGTTTGGTACGGTTTCTGTAACATTTTCAAAAAAAAAAAAATTGTATAGAAATCCTTCATATAGCCTATAGATGACGAATCTGAACTTAGTTTATGTGGGTGTATAGATGTTCGTCGTCAGCTCGCTCGCTCGCTCGGTCGTCAGACAAAATTTTGTAATCGCAACTCCTCCTAGACGGTTCAACCGATTTTAATAAAATTTTCAGGATAAATTTGTCTAGTACTCAAGATGGTCATGTGATTTTGTTTTTTCCAGTGATGCCAACTTTCCGAGAAAAAAATTACTTTAGTTTTTAAAAATTCATATTGGCTACGTTATTTATCCGATTTTGATCAAATTTTCAGAAAAGATTTCCCTAATGCTCTCATTAATTATATAATTTAATTAATATACAATGTTGCCAACTTTCCGAGAAAAAATTACTAATATTTTAAAAATTTTATTATGGCCATGTTATTCAACCGATTTTACTCAAATTTTCACGAAAGATTTTCCTAGTATTTATATAATTTATGTAATTTTAACAAAATACAGTGTTGCCAACTTTCCGAGAAAAAAATTAGTAAAATTTTTAAAAATTTATTATGACCATTTTATTTAACCGATTTTAATCAAATTTTTATAAAAGTTTTTCCTAGTGCCTAAATAAATTATGCAATTTTAACAAAATACAGTGTTGCCAACTTATCAAAAAAAAATCACAAAATTTAAAAAAAATTTATTGTGGTTACATTATTTATTCGATTTTGGTCAAATTTTCAGAAAAGTAAATCCTAGTGCCCACATAAATCATAATATTATTAAAATACAGTGTTGCCAACTTTCCGAGAAATGTTAAAGTAGTCTATATATGGGTTTACCCATATACTTCTAATATTGTTAAAATTTAATATTTGTAGTATAAGAGAATTTATTTCATTTTATTAATTAGTCTAACAAATTTACCGTGTAAATGTATATTCTCCCCTTACTTTTAAATGTGATTTTTGTCAAAATTATTTTTCACGTTTACTTAAAATTACTTATTAACGTTAGTCAACGCGCGTCACGTGACACCTAACGCAAATACAAAACATGTTGAATTTCATATTGAATTTATTCGTTTAAATAACCATGATTTTTGAATATTTTCAATAAAAACTACTAGGGCTAAAAATTAGTTGAAAAACGAGCATTGTTTCAACAAGACTGGTTTTATCTGCCAACTCTAGCTGTATTCTAAAAAGCACTAATATTTTTTGTAATTTTTAATGTTACATATATTTGAGTAGGAATTACCACACATAAAAACAAAAACTTCAAGAAATAATAAACATTTTTTTACAAAATTTTAATAAATTATTTACTAATATTTATTTTCTCTAATACATTTTATTAGTTGTTGCCAAATACAATTATTTTTTGTCATAACTATTTTAACATATAACATAAAAGTATAAATATAATAGATTTAATCTTAGATGTGTATAAAAATGTTGTTTTAAGTTGGTACTGTTAGTAAAAGTTTTAATCGCAAATTTCACATTAAAGATTTCTCTCGTGTATGTGTTCGCATGTGACCTTTTAAATGGTGATTCAGACTAAAACTCTTATTACAAATTTCACATTTATAAGATTTCTCCTGTGAATGTGTAAGCATATGATTTTTTAAACTGTGATTTCGACTAAAACTTTTATTACAAATTTCACATTTATAAGGTTTGTCCCGTGTATGTGTATGCATATGTGTTTTTAAATTGCTCTTTTGACTAAAATTTTTATTACAAATTTCACATTTATAAGGTTTGTCCCGTGCATGTATACGCATATGGGTTTTTAAATTGCACTTACGATTAAAACTTTTATTACAAATTTCACATTTAAAAGGTGTCTCCTTTGTATGTGTACGTATATGTAATTTTAAACTGATTTTTTGACTAAAACTTTTATTACAAATTTCACATTTATAAGGTTTGTCCCGTGCATGTATACGCATATGGGTTTTTAAATTGCACTTCTGACTAAAACTTGTATTACAAATTTCACATTTATAAGGTTTCTCCTTTGTATGGGTACGTATATGTTCTTTCAAATGTGATTTACTTAGCCAAACTTTTTCACATATTTTACATTGGAACCGTTTCTTTTCTGTGCGTGTCTGACTGTATTTTTTCAAATTACAATCATGACTGAAAGATTCTCCATAACTGCGACTGTTCTCAAAAGATGTTCCAGGTTGTAAACAATTGTTACTATTTGCAGTTTGTTTATTAATTTCCGAATTTTCCATATCAGCCGTAAGTGTTTTATTGTCTAGCAAGCGTTCCAATTCTAAATTATATTTCATTTTAATATTGTTTGCCAATCTACATTCAGCAGCATTAAAACCACAAAATTTAAAACCTTGAATTTCATACTCTTCAGTTTTAATTTCGTGTTCAACATCAACTTCGGTAAAATAATCATTGTTAATATTATTTTCACTGCGATTTTCTTCAGTAATTTCTTGTTTTATATCACTCGGACATTGCAATTCTTTTTTTACTTTCATATCAAATTCTATATCAATAGTGTCAGCGGAACATTCTTCAATTTGTTCAGTCTTGACATTTGGAAGAAAATGGTTAATATCCGTTTCTTCTACTTTACTATCATCTTCAAAATTTACGTGAGTAGATTCGGAACCACCAACAATATTTTCTTGTTCCATAATAACCTCTTCTTCCTCATAATTCGCAAATGTATTATGGAATTCTTTATCAGTTTGTTCAATATTCATATCATTCATGTAGTTGATTGCATTATTTTGTTCCAATTTTATTGCATTTATTACAATTTCATAATTTTCTCTTTGTTCTACATATAGCCCATTTTGTAATTGCTCTAAATACTTTTCTAGAATTTTTTGCGAACATAAACAGCTCTGAGGAAATTTGTAACTTTGGTTTAACTGAACAATACAGGTCTTACATATGCCATTCGGTAAATTATTATTTACTTTTAGCTAAAAACACATAAATTTAATATAAAACATTAGATACTAAAATATAATACTTACAAGTCCTGGCGCAATTTGATTTAGTTTGTCGAATAAAGTTAGGTTAGGTGAATCGTAATTGATCAAAGCTGACGAGATATCTTTGTTAGTAATACATAAGCGACAGACCTTTGTAAACATAAACATGTTTATCTCTTTGTATTTTCAAAAGTTTATATAGTTTTATTATAAGTAAATATCAATATTAAATACACAAATAACCAATAAACCAGTTAACATGTGACTAGTTTCTTTAGGAATTGTCTCTAGTGACTACCGTCAGTGGTGTCCAAACTTTTTTTTGTAAAACAGTGCAGAGTTTATAATATATATTTATTTGTTATATTATTTGCTAGTTGCTTAAATATATTTGCTTAATATTCTTTAATTATATGATTAGTAGTATTTAATTATTAAAAAAATACTCAAAATAATAGTATTTATTTATTGATGAATTTTATGTAATATTTCTAGTATAAGAAAAAGAAGAATAAATGACAACGTATTTTATTGAACGCACCCACAGAAATAATGGAGGGGAGGGACCAATTGATATCGCCTGCGCCTAGAGAAGTAATAAATTTTGAAAGCAACCGCTGCGCTAATGGTGCGTTTGCACACTCAATATTTAGCAATATTTACATACATAAACAATCTATTTTACTATCACAATGTGGAATGAATAGTTCAGGAACAAAGACATTCTCGTTTTTAATTTTGTTTTGTATTAAACTCAAGTAACACATATGCATTGTATAATTAATATATCATTTTATAATTAAGTAATAATTTTTAATATTTATTTTATAATTATAATTATATTATTATAATTATAATTACAGTAATTAATGTTTTTACAATATTTTATATGTATAAGCAGTAATACTAATGCCCCGTTCACACCAATCATTTTTCAATGATCAATGATGAAGGAAGTTAGCTGCAAGTTTGTTTATAAAAAAAAGTGATGTTTATCGTTCACACTCATCATTGAAATCAATGATGAAAATAACTTCAAATTAATAAAATTCCCAGAGTTGAAACAGGGTAAGTAACTTTCTTACGTTGGTAAAGCTTGTGAGAATTGTGCGTGAAAAACTAAAACTACAAAATAAAGTAATATAATAATAAAAAATAAAGTAATATAATAAAAAAAAATAAAAATAAATTAATATAATAAGTAAAAACAAAATATTAACTAATATTACTAATAATATAATCTAAACTACAATAACTACAAATAACATAAAAAAACGTTTAAACTCACAAAAACTAATTAAATACTATAATACCTTAAACAAAAAATAAAAATGAAAGAAAAAGATAAACTTGCAAAATTTTTAATATTAATGAACAAAATCTCCCTACCCCAAACAATCGAGTTAAATTCAAGTCAGAATGTAAACAATAATGGCGACCAATCGAGTTAAGTTATCCCGTGTTGTAGCTCAAGCGCAGCTAACTTCCTTTGTCATTTTTCAATGATGGAAATAGCGGCGCTGCTATTTTTTTGACAAACAAACTTGCAGCTAACTTCCTTCATCATTGATCATTGAAAAATGATTGGTGTGAACGGGGTATAACAATATATAGCTATTTTATATATCTAATTGACTAAACGCCACCTAATATCTGACTAATGACGTCACTGTCAGCTCAGTAGTTGATCAGTTAAATTTTGTATTATAAATATTAGCTAATGTTCACTATACGGGTTTTTATTATATTTTGATGAAATCTATTTCAATCATTCTGATTTTCAAAATAACAAAATTTAAATGGTATCTGGAATATTGTTTTCTAATTTCTATAAAATCAACATGTATTTGAAAATATATAATCAATTCTTCTTTTTCTTATATATCAAACATTACCCAAAATTTTGCTGGCCAACTGTATTTGTAACATATTTTTGTAAGTCAACCTGGAATACTGTCGAATATAATATTTTTAGATTTTACTTATAGTAAAAATCTTTCTTTGCTAGAATATTTATTTCTAATCATAAATAGTTTTTTGCAACATTGTCATTTATGTACAAATGATATAAATATATTGTCCACTATTTCTGTGGGTGCGTTCAACTAAAATAGGATGCTTTTTATTCTTCTTTGTATACTAGAAATATTACACAAAATTCATCTGGCCAACTGGATTTCTGTCAGATTTTCCTAAGTTAACCTCTAATACTATCAAATAAAATATTTTTATGTTTTACTGATTGTAAGAAGCTTGTTTGGTAGAAAATTTATTTTTAATCATGAGTGGTTTTATGCAACTTTGTCAATTATGTACTAGTGATGGAAATGCATTATTCACTATACTTAATCTGGATTCAGATGGCAAACGTTTCGTAGATAAATTGGAAGCAATTATGCCAGAAATTGTACGAATGAAATAATTTGTTTTAATTGTAATATACATTATTATTTTTGAATCCTTTACTTCTCTTATTATAGGTATATGGCAGAATCAAATTTCCGAATGGTATTTGTACAATTTGCGCTGTTCGGTTGAATAATGCTTATCCCGCTGCTCAGTGTATATATTAAAACAAAGACATAGGTAGCCGGAACTCAAAAACTATGCGCTTTAGAGAAAAATATTAAGCGACCAAAGTTGTCGGGAATCAAAAATGAGGACCAACCAAAAGAAAACTTATGGGTCTAAAAGACCCCTAAACATGTCACAACTTGCTTTTTATTAAATCTTATCCGAATCTAATCGAGTTTGGTATCACTGGAAAGGTCTTTTAAAATGCTATGCAATGGTATATGAAATTTTAAATTTCGGTGATTCGCTTTTGTTTTATGACCGATTTTCTATATTTTAATTGTTTTAAAAAAACCTATAGCAGTTATGAAAAAAAAGTATTTAGCTTAATTGTGTATATTCGGAAGGACTATAACCCAGCACCTGTCATTTGTTCCAAGTCTTAACAGGTTCTAAGATAAATGACTTTTTATGAAAAAATGGTCGATTGTAGACGCTTCAAGCTCGCATTATAAAATTTTTGAAAATTTTTTTTCCATAAGTACTTACAATATGTCTGTAGGTAGGGTAAGTTATATTTTTGAAATCGAACGGCTTATGTTTAAACAGGTTTCTACTGAATACGAAATTTTTAATTTTTTTTAAAACTAATCGAGTGTGGTCTTATTAAGCTGTGCTTTTGTAAAAATTTGTTTTTACGCCTTCTTTTGATCGATTTGGAACGATCTGTTTGGTCAAGATCGATTCTGATCGAAAAAAAATCAATAATCGATCACAAATTTCAATAATCGAACAGTCCTAGATTTAACATTCTTTTTAAAATACTTAAAATAATTTTTAAAACTATTTGCTAACTTATTCAATTAAAATATATTGTATTTTGTGCTTGCACATTATTTTTGTCTAATTTAAACTCATCTTTATTTCTCATATCATAATTATATGCGCGTTTGTGAAAAGCTCCATATAACTTTAAAGAAAAAAAACTTATGAATACGTTTACATCAGGATCCTTAAAAGACACTAGCTGAGATTACTATATTATTACGAGATGACAGTGAATTTGAAGGAAATTAGTTTTAAATTATTGATGAAAGTCAAATTTATTTGTAATAGTAATGCTACATTAATGGGTTTTATGAAAACTAATATACAAATCCAAATGAGCCCATCTTTCTACAGAAGACCTTTTTTTGTCAATTGTTACTGTCCAATCAAAATATTCATTATATTCTGCATCCATTTTTTTGGTAACAGTACGCTGTAGATATAGATCTGTTAATGTTATTGAACAATTATATTTATGTAATTCTTCACTGCGTAATGGAGTAAACAAACATAAGTAGTAATAAAAAGTGTCCATCTCGTATCTACAAATCAAATGACCAACATCACTGTTAATAATAAAATATTTCCAATTCCTTTCAATTTGAACTTTTATTTGTTTAGGTAAACTAAATATAATGTCCCCATGTGCAAGAACATAATGATTTATTAATGTATCATTTGATATATTTTTATTACATAAATAACAAAGATTACTTTTTTCACAATAATAGTAGTAATGCGCTACACTTTTACTCGAAATATCATTATAAACACAACCCTTTGCATTATTTTCGCAAGTTACAAGTGCAGGTTGACCATTTTCACAAAACCATCCATTTTTATCAAGATATGTATAGTTGGTTAATTTCGCAACACAATTATTAATAACACACGTTTCCGTGATATTTGTTTCACAATCTTCCCTCAGTTGTTTCACTGTAATAGTAAATGTAGTATCATCAAATCCTCTTAAAACGTCTATTAAACTATTTATACTGTTCACAAGTGACGTATCTTCTTGAATCGCACGAACTTCTTCCGGAAGAACAAGATAATAATCGGATAGTGAACGTTTTTCACGTTTAATATCTAAATTATATTCGAAATTTGACGTTTTTTCTGGCTTGCCCAAATACCGAACAGCATGGTATATTTTCCTTGTCGTAATGCACACTTTTGTATGCAACAAAAACAAGACATTAAATGCAACGAGTAAAAAATTTTGTTGCGATGATTTTGTAATGTCGTGTTTAAGTGTACATGGATTTTCAACTACCTTTTGCGGATGTTTTAAACGACAATGTTCCAAGAATTTGTCACGAGTTCCAATCCAATCACAAACATCAGATTCAGTAATTGGACAAATAAGTGGACGATATTCACAAAAATTTTCATGTGCTTGCCCATTATAAGAAAATGATAATTTCACTTCACATCCGTTATCTTGATATTTGCATGGAAATTTGATGTACTGAGCAATTGTTTCAAAATGCTCATTTCTTGTGGCATTTCTCAACTCCGGAACAGTGCACCGTCCGCAAATAGCTTTCTCGTCATGACAAAGATATACAGGTCCACATGATAAATAGTTTTGACATTCATCACATTGTAATTTTAATGCAGCTTCTTTAGAAATTTCCATTCTTACAATAATGTTTAGTAATAATTTAATAAATATTACTCGTAATTACTTATCACACATATACAACAGGTGATTAAACACTTCAAATCACAAACACGAGAAATAAATTTTATACAGTGACAACTTTTGCTTTATAGATATGTCACTAACATATATCAGATTCGTTCATTGGTTCGTTCATTCGCCTATTGCTGCAACTAGTTGGCCAGTTAAATGTTGTGTTATAAATTTTCAAATAGGTACATATTAATTTTTTTTTAGTAATTGTTCTTCATAACATTTAATTTGGTTTAAAATAATAATCATATGAAAATGTGACAAATTATATTTAACGTAATTTTTTACATTAATATTTAGGTGACCGTCTTGTAGCTGAAGTCAATAAGTATTGAATGAAGTTAGATTGAATAGGATAGAACCAAAAAGAACTTAATGTTAGTTACAAATAATAGAGCCAGATGGCGACACCTAACACAATTTAGCTAGATTAGATATTGTACAGTTTATATAATTTTAACAAGTTTAAACTAAACAATTTTTATACTTTAATTTAATCAATTTGCTACTGTTTAAGTTTTACATTTTAAATTCTTAAAATATTTATTATAATTTAAAATAAATAAAATATTATTTTCAAATTTACGCGCTAATAGTATAGAAATGTGTTTCGCAATGATACCAACTTAATCTCCATGGTGGGGTAACATTTATTTTAGTATAATCTTTCCCGTTATATGTATAGTTCAGTGCACATCACATACCAACTATGAAATCTACTTTATTCAATATTTTTGACTTTCACTACAGGACCGTCAACTAAATATCAATGTAAATAATTATTACTTTAAATATAATTTATTCATTTTTCTACATGATTATTATTTTAAACCAAATCTAAATGTTATTTAGAATAATGTTTTTTAATTAGTATAAAAATCAACATCTATTTAAAAATTTATAACACAACATTCAACTGGCCAACTATTTCGAACAATAAACGACTGAACGAATGATGTCTGATTCTGATAAAACAAAATTATATGTAAATATTTGACATCGTAAATAGCTTGAAATATTAATAATGAAAAAGAACAGATAATAAAGAGATATAAATACATGAAAAATAAAAAATTCAAAAACTTAGCTATTCAGGGCAAACTACAAACACTGTTCTCTCCCACTCCGCGGACAAAATATTGGTTTATCTCAGGCAGTGGCGTAGCAATATTTATTTTTTGTGGAATAAAGAATAGATTTTATTTATCTGCATTATTTGGAATATAGGAGTATTATTTGTAAAACAGGTATAAAAATATTTTAAAATCAATACTGATATTTTTGACAACAGATGAAAAAGTTTTGTATCGTTTTAAAATGTTCTACCTAAATAAAAATACTTTTTTAGTTTTTATTAAAATTTTCATATATTATTTTGTGTATAAAATATTTCCGTTTATATTTGATGTTTTTACTTCAAAATATAAATAAACAGCGACCATGATTAATATGGTCAAATTCATCTGAGAAAAATTTGAACGAAAAAATTATAATTATTACGATATTTATGTTCATGATAAAATTTCATTCTGTAAATTATGTAATGCAGAAGAAATAAAAATATAAAACATTAATTTAAAATAAAAAATTACAAGAATTTCCTAATATTTATTTTTTTAATTAAAATGAGACATATTAATTATTATTTTGTACATTTGGTTTAATATATTTATAACTTACTGTATTTTGTTGTTTGTTTTATATTGAAATACATTATTTAAAAATATTTTTTTTAGTAGGGTACTTCCAATTAAAATTAATATTTGATTTTTGTTTCAAGTTTTTATATAAGTAGTTTTATATAAAAATTATTTTAAAATTTCAAAATTTTTTATAATTTTTTTGAAAACCGTTTACGGGCTGACATATATATATATATATATATATTTATAATTTACATATATATATATATATATATATATATATATATATATATATATATATAAAATATTGTGTTTCATATTAAAATTACACGAGTATATCTTATTGAACTTTTATATATAAAATGCGTATTTATCTTAATTCTTATTAAAAAAAAAAAGTTTTAATATTTTTGGTAATATTATTTATTTATTATTTATTATTTATTTTCAAAATGCCGTTTGAGTATATACAATGCCTTTTCTGGTGCCTACGCTGATGTATAGTATGGAATGTTGTGTTTGACAGCAAAAGCATGAAACAAAATGACCGCTGTAGATATAAGATTTTTACGTCGGGTATGTGGATCAATTAAAAGAAATTAAAAGAAATCTATGTGTCATACTGTCTGACCTTTTTTTCTGCAAAATAGTATTTGCTGTAAAACATGTTTAAATTAATCAACTCGTGCCGCTTATGTAGAAGCTATGAGAATATCAACACAACATTGCATCATATTGATTCAGATAATTTATCATTATTCCAGAAATTAAATAAAATTGCACCGGGAATTGTAAGTATGATATAAATAAGGTTATGTAGTTGTTAATTACATATTTATATATTTTTAATTTGTTTATACTTATTTCTTAGCTGGAATGCAATGCTAATTTACCAAATGGCATATGCATAAATTGCATCAGAGAATTGAACATCGCATACAAATTTATAAACAAATGTTCCGAATCTCAAACCATATTTCAACGATATTTAGAACAATTACGAAGTGGACAACAGGCACTACCAGCTAATAATCAAGAAATTCTAATCAAAGTAATAAAATTAGAAGAAACAAATTGTAATAATTGTGAAGTGAATTCGAATAATTATATAACGGTGAAAGATGAGAAAGAAAGTGGATTTTTAAATAAAGAAACTAATGAAAAATATAATGTTAGTGATTATGCCAATGATAATTCCGCATCTAATCAAGCAGATTTTAAAAATGATATAAAAGTAGAAGAAGAAATTAGAAATCGTCTTGCAAATCTTAAAAACGAAGACATTGAAGAAATTTGCAATGATTCAACTGATGATATACAAACCGGTCAAAGAGGTGAAGAGATAAAATTAGAAAACAATTATTATGATGAAGACGCAAGTGAATTTACAAAAATAGAAGATAACAATGATTCAATTAATATAAATAACGAATATGAGATTACCGATGTGAAAGATATTAAAATTGAGGAGGATGAATTTGAAAATGACGTTGTCGAAGATATACCTAAAAATTTAGAGAATTTTAGTGGCTTTGATTTGGTTGAACGTGATGTAGCTAACCGTTACAAAGTGAAATATGATTTGAAACTAGAACGTCTAGCTAAAGTAATAAATAATGAATTTATGAAAAATGTTAATAAAGTATTAGAAAGACGTGAAGTAGGGGAAAATTCTTTGAATGTAAACACTGTTATTCAAATGCCTAACAAATACAAGATATGTGAGAAAGCTTGCAAACGTAGATTAAATTTAACGAGACATAAGCGTACACGCACCGACAAAAAGCTAGACAAACCTTATCAATGTGCGATATGTGGCAGAGCTACTCTTTACAAATCACACTTAAAGATACATATGCGTATTCATACAAATGAAAAACCATTCACGTGTGAAACGTGTAGTAAATCCTTTAAACGATCTTTCAGTCTGAAACAACATATGCGTGTTCATACAAATGAAAAAGCATTCAAGTGTGAAACGTGTAATAGGGCTTTTGCAGATTCATCAAATCTGAAAAAACATGTGCGTGTTCATACAAATGAAAAACCGTTCAAGTGTGAAAAGTGTAAAAAATCTTTTACACGTTCTTCCAATCTGAAACAACATGTGCGTGTTCATACAAATGAAAAACCATTCAAGTGCGAAACGTGTAATAAGCTCTTTCATTCTCTTGCTAATCTGAAACGACATATTCGTATTCATACGAATGAAAAACCATTTAAATGTGAAAGATGTAGTAAATCTTTTACACAATCTTCCAGTCTGAAAAAACATATTCGTATTCATTCAAATAAAAAACAATAATAATAATATATGTATATGGAATATTATAATTAAATAAAAGTATATTAAACACAATTGTTGTTTTTGTATTATTTTTTTACTCCGATGGGAATTTTTGTTTAATAAATTAATAATCAATGTTTGAGTCAATTTATTAAAATATTCTTTTGCTAATTAAATAAATAATAATTTTATATTATTTATAAATTTAAATTAGACGAAATGATATATTTTAGCAGTAATATTTGTGCATTATTCGTCATTAATTTTATTTAAATTGTACTAATGTTAATTAGTTATTCTTCGTAATAAAATTAATGACGAATAATGCACAAATATTACCGTTAAAATATATCATTTCGTCTAATTTAAATTTATAAATAAAAATTGCATGTGCTAATATATGCAACGCATCATGTTGATGTGTATCCGTACTGGGCTATACATGAGGTTGTTTATGTCCAGTCAAATAAAAGAAATGTTTTGACTCTGTCGAACAGACACTGTAGCGCACTGGATAGCGCGTTTACCGCGAAAGTAAAAGGTCCCGGGTTCGAATCCCGGCAGAGTCAATACATTTTTCTTTATTTAAATTGTACTAATGTTAATTAGTTATTATTCGTAATAAAATTAATAACGAATAATGCACAAATATTACTGTTAAAATTTTATATTATGTTACTTATAGTTGAAAATTAATTTGCTATACGTACAGAAATAAGTTACAGAAAATGAACGACAATTTTAAATTGGGTTTCTTTCACAGATACAAAAGCATGTTATGCCATCTGTTCATGGTAATGATGCACGTGAAATGCTAAACATACGTATCTATTAAATTAAATTGCAAGGTAAAACAGAAACTTTCTTAAGTGCTTTACATTCAGTTAAAATGAGTGGTATTGTTATCCTGTCAATGAATTTTAACAAAAATCGTCTTTACGAACTATCTAGTTAACTAGTTCCGGTTTATTAAATCTGTAACTTTTTGTTATTGTAATATTTATATTATATAATAATAATAATAAATACTTAATTGAATAAAAAGAATTATTAGATACAATATACATCACAAAATATTTTAACAAATTAAATATAGAATCGGCAAAAAAAAACCGCTACTTGAAAAATTAGAAAAATTACCGAATTTAAAATAGGTGTAACTCGGCCAATTTTGAACAAAATTAAATGAAATTTTTTGTACAACAAAGTCTGAAGTCTCGTCTTTAAGGTTATGCAAGACATGTCCCATTTGAACTATTCCGTTCCCCACTACAGCCCGCAGAAAAAAAACATGTTTTGACTTTTAAAATTGTCGAACTTTGACAACAAAAAAATTTTCGATTTAATTTACCAAGCGGGATTAAAAACTCAAATATTTCTACGTAAATTCCGCTTAATTTCTAGGACTTGCGATACTTTGGCGCAAAGTTATGATTTTTTTTAAATTTAACCTGCATTATGCGAGTTAAAAGTTTTGACAAGTTTTGAATATTTAGACCATTTTAACGACCAAACAAATGTTTTCAATGGTAAAACATTCTTCGATTAAAAGAAAAGTTCAAAATTTTGAAGCATTTTGCAGAATCAACCTAAAAAAAAATTTAACTTTGCGCCAAAGCATCGTAAGTCCTTGAAATTAAGTGAATTTTATGTAGAAATGTTTTAAATTTCACGCCCTCTTGGTAGACTGTGTCGAAAATTTTTTTTGTCTATCACACATATTGTCAAAGTTTGACAACACATGTCAAAATTTGTCAATTTTTTTAAATCAAAAAGATTTTTTCCTGCGGGGTGAAGTGGGGAGCGGAATGGCTTAAACGTTGTGTTATTTAGCACGGCCTAAAAGAGGTGGCTTCAAATTATTTTTTCAAAAATTCATCCATTTTTATCCAAAATTAATCAAGTTATGCTTCAAAAACTTGCAAAATGCAGGGTAAATTTCGAAAAATTGTAACTTTGCGCCAAAACATGGCAGATCTTTGAAATTTAAGTCAATTTACGTAGAAATGTTGGAATTTTTACGCCCGCTTGGTAAATTGATTAAAAAAATTTTTTTTTGTATGTTGTACATGTTGTCATAGTTTAACAATTTTTAAAGTCAAAACATATTTTTTTTCTGCGGGGTGTGGTATAGAGCGGAATGGTCCAAATGTAACATGTCTTACATGACCTTAAAGACGAGACTTCACACTTTGTTGTACAATTTTTTAAATTTAATTTCGTTCAAAATTAGCCGACTTACACCAATTTGAAAATCGGTAATTTTTTTGATTTTTCGAGTGGTGCGTTTTTTTGCCGAGTGTATAAGCAGTTTGGTTAACCACAAGCAAACTGTTACTTCGCGAAGACGGCTGAAAGGTTCAATATCTTTCATTTAAACAGATATTAGTTTTTATCAATTATTCTAATATCCAGACAATCAACTGTCGCTTAATGACGTTTATGATTTTTTCAATGTAAAATTAACCAGTTTTTTTTTTATTGAAAATTTAAATAATTATATTCAAATGAAACACGGTTCAAATTCATATGGTATTCGATTAAAAAATATGAAATTAAATGCCGCTATGCTTGTATGAAACACGTTGTATAATTGGAAATAGTTTTACTTTGTATATCTTTAAAAAGAAAAGAAAAATTTTAGTTTGAAATATTCTTGAATTTCTTTTCGATTTGCGTACGGTGATTAAATCTAAATTATTTAACGCTATCATTTAGCAATAGTTATCATACAACCATAACTAGTAATAT
Source organism: Clivina fossor (assembly GCA_963966155.1). Taxonomy (NCBI): domain Eukaryota; kingdom Metazoa; phylum Arthropoda; class Insecta; order Coleoptera; family Carabidae; genus Clivina; species Clivina fossor. Next base: position 25,911 of record CAWYQG010000114.1, read on the forward strand.
TATTACCATAATAATAATAATGATGATATTTCTAATATTTCGTGCTTATACTTGAATATATAATATATTTATTTTTCTACTTTTTACAATCTATGTGTACTTATCTGTGACGTTGTCCATATCTATGTGATTTTGTGGAAATAGAGGATATCATTTTATTATTTTCATTATTAAATAAAATAAATTACATTTTTGTTCAAATTAATTTATGCTGATTCTAGTGCTAACAAGTAGCTTAGAAAAATGTATGCTGCATATACTTACAAGTAAAAAGTTGAATATGGGTGAGGTTACTCGTCAGGATGAGCACTGGTTACCCAAATCTATTTTCGCAGTGTTATTATAATTTTTCTCTGTGTTAAATTTACAATTTTATTATGACACTATTTATTGGCACTATTTATATATTTTCATAATAATTTCAAGTAAATAAAAATAATGTTATATCATCATTCAGAAATTGGCGCACACGATTTATGCGAAGATATTTTACACTGTCAACCATTTATTTCTAATTGTAAAACCGATATCTGTCAAATAATTCAGTATCTATATTCAAACGACTTAAACACAGTTTTACCAAATTTCACAATTGCTCTTCGGATTCTTTTGTCATTACCGGGTATCTGTAGCACCAGCGTAACGGACCTTTTCTAAACTTAAAATTATTAAGAAACTACTTGCGCTTCACAATGGCGCAAGACAGACTTTTAAATCTTGCTATTATATAGAATAGAATCAGATATTATTCGGGAATTTTCAATCATGTAAAAAGTAGAAAAGTTCAAATCACTAAGGCCCGGTATTATAAAAGCTGATTAACTAAATTACTTGTAGAGTAAAATTTACTTTAAGAGTAAACGAGTTTATTCTGTAGATTTCTGTATTATAAAGGCTAAATAAATTTACTCTAATGGTAAATCTGCAAAGTAAATTACTCGGTAGAATTTCTAGGGTTTAAAATTTACTTCACAACTAAACATCTATAGTGAATAATAAAAACAATTTTTTTATCTGGAAAAAGGTAAGTGTGTGTTTATTTTGTTTTCTATATTACTATATAATATGAATATGTTTATTTAAATTACTTATTTTTTAAATATCTAACCTATAATATACAAATGTCAAATACATGGGAAAAATATTATTTATTTCTATATTTTATATTTCTAGTCAAAAATGTCGACCGTATCATCTGTAAGCAGTATATCCGATATAACTGTTACAAGCCATAGTGACAGTAGTGTAGAATATGACAAAAATATATTAATTCCAAGACAAGCACAGTGTTTTCAAAAACGGAATAATCTTTTTGAATTCTTTAATGATAGAGATTTTAGAGATAGATTTCGACTAACGAAAGAAGCTGTTTTACATATCTCGAGTTTAATTGAAGTTCAAATTGAACCGTTTACACGAAGAAGTTATTCAATATTAGCAATGAATTAATTACTTATTACACTTCGATTTTATGCATGCAGATCATTTCAAATAAATGTCGGCGACCACTTCAATGTTACAAAAGCAACAGTATCTAAAATTGTACGCAAAGTAACTTATGCTTTAGTTTCATAGGAAAAAGATTTATCAAAATGCCAAGTACAGCATTAGAAAGAAATCAGTATGAGCTGATTTTTTTTAAATCTCTGGTTTGCCCTTTCTGTGTGCGAAGCAATAGATGGTACACAAATTCGTATTCAATCCACCTGGAGGAGAAAATGCAGAAATATTTTGTAACAGAAAAGAATGGTTTTCTATTTACACTCAGGTAATATGCAATGCAAAATTGAAGATAATGGGCGTTGTTGCAAGATGGCCCGGATCTACTAATGACAGTCGAATATTTGATTATTCGTTAATGCGCACTAAATTTGGAAATACATATTTAGTTATCTATAACATTTGGGGTATTGAAAAGACAATTTCCCTGTTTATCTTTAGGCTTAAAACTATCACTAAATACTGATTTAGCTGCAATTGTAGCGGCATGTATATTACATAATATTGCAATAATATATAATTTCTAAAAACTGCTCTATCACGCTCAATATAATTTTTACCTCTTTCCCGCACTTTATTCATTTCGTTCATTTTGACAAGTATAAAACTTCAAATGGCAAAAAAACCGAAAAAATCTGATAAATGATAGATAGTGTTATCTATTAGAGTATTTGTGTATCACTACTCGATCGGTAATTCTCTAGATAGTAAGTTACTTCGCTACTTTCTTTTATAATACAGAAATTTATTGTCAAAGTTATTTACTTTGGAAGTAAATTTACTTGGGAAGTAGTTATTTGACATTTACTTTTATGTTTATAATACCGGGCATAAGTGATTTTTTCTTCCTGTTTAAAAAATTATTTACCTAACCTAATATTTATCCAATAATGTTTAATATGTTCCTATTTTATATACTTGTTTTTGTACCTTTGTATGCTTATTGTTTTTTTTTCTAATTTTTTTTTGTAATTTCTGTTTTTTTATCAATGAGCTTATAATAATTACTAAATTTCGCATTTCGTTTTTAGTCACTGATACGTTTTTATAGTGATTTTTATAAAGGGGGGGGCAGGGTGTTGTTAAAGGGCGCCCAATAAAGTTTTGCACACAGGCGCCGGACACTACTGCAACGACCTCGGGCGGTAATTAATCTGAAATTATTTAACCTTCCTACTACCGGGTGATTTTCAAAACTCCTAATACAGCGTGGGGTGAATGCTCACCCCAACTTTTTTCATCATTTTCACACTCTATATTTTCGTAGGAAGGAAACTATGAGCGAATTATTATTTGTTGGTCATATTTGGGTGCAGTTTGGGTTATTTCGGCAATTTAATAAAAGAAGAATTAAAATAAAAGTCTATTGCTAACATGTAATTATTTATTATTATTATTTTATTATTGTTTTTATTATATTATTATTTTTTATTTAATTGTTTATTTAATTATTTTCTACAAAAACGATAATTGATGTACCGAAAAAATACTTGAGATAATATCCTATGTAGAATAATATATATTTTTTGAATTTTGTCGTATTTTAGAAAATAAAAAAAAATTTTAATAAAGTACAGTGTTGTCAAATTTTTGAGTAAAAAAATTAATCAAATTTTTACAATAGCTTTCCTAGTGCCCACAAAAATTATATAATTTTACTTCCATACAGGATTGTCAAAAATTATTTATTCAGTTATATATATATATATATATATATATATAAGTATGTGTGTGCTTGAAAGAATGAAACAATTTTATTATTATACAATGAAGCCAATTTTCCGGACAAACTATTCAAAATTCTGTCGCTTTCATCTCTTCTATCCTTCCCGAAGGATTCCGCAGTCCTCTTATTATTATTACCGCGGTGGCGCCCATTTTTTTGAACCCACCACCCATTGCTTCCGAACAAACACCGTTAGTCGAAAGTGTGTGTGAAACGATAAAAGTAGGAACAGATTAATTACTTTATAAATAAAATAAAATGCTACGAAATCGTCAAAATATATATATATATATATATATATATATATATATATATATATATATATATATATATATATATATATATATAGAAATGATATGAAATTATTACCGTGACGAATATGTAATGGATTTGTTACGGGATTACGGTAAATGTAATAGATCATTGAATACAGTTTATTATACAAGAGTTTTGCTAACACACAATCAAAATTAGCTTCGTATAGAAACAGAAGGATTTTTCTCCTTCAATGCAAAAAACACAGGATTTTTCCTAATCATATAACACATGGAATCAAAGGAATACTTAACTTACTCAGGATAGAAGACCACAAAACGTTCAAAAAAATATTAAATTTTAACAAAAACTTACAACAGCAAATACTACAATTGGAAATCAGAATTACAGTCACAATTGTTAATGATTTGGAGAGACAGTTGGAGAAGATCGAGAACGACATCAGAAAATTTGACAATCAAACACAAATCAATATTTTTCAAGAATTTATCAAAAGACAGAAAAAAATTTATAATAACAAATACCGTCACATCAAAAATTCTACTATCTCTAAATTCAACAAACTTAAACAGCAACAACACGATTTTAATTTAACAACCCCTCCGGGTTGGTTTAATAACATTTCTAACACTGACATACCTACTGATATTCAAAATTTTCTTGCCCTAGGAAAACAATTCTCTGTCGATCTTACCAAGAAAGAAGTCTCCGTTCCCCATCTTATAGCAGAAACGGAATTAGCCATCGCCAATTCTAACTTAGACTCTGATGTGTTACGTGCAAAAGCTACCAACATCATTACTAACTTTTTCTACAACAATAATACGTCTTACGATGACTTAAATCAATTATATTACAAAACTAAAATTTTTTTACACCAACACCCTGAAATAATTATTATTAATGCAGACAAAGGGAACATAACTGTAGCGATGGATCGTGATTCGTACACCAAGATGAGCCTAGAACTTTTAAATGATACAAAATATTATAAAAAGGTCAAAACCGATTTGATCAGTTCTACTCAGACCAAGAGTAATAAAATTATAAAAGAGTTAAAGGATAAAGAATTTATTACTGAAACCAAAGCTAAAGAATTAACAACTTATAATAGCACTGTTGCTAAATTCTACGCCCTTCCTAAGGTGCATAAACAACCTCTAGCTTTACGGCCCATCATTGCAAACATCAATACTCCTACAGCTCCTCTTGGTAATTTATTAACTCAGATTCTAACTGCGGCGTACGACCAAAATAACAGCTATTTTATAAAGGATTCATTCCAGCTATCTGAAAAGTTACAGAATATACAGCTTCCTGATGATTATGTACTTATTAGTTTAGATGTTGTCAGTCTTTTTACAAACATAGATTTAGACATAACTATTACAGCTATACGCAATAAATGGGACTTGATTACTATACACACTAACATACCAATTGACAATTTTATAGATACTATTACGTTCATATACAAATCCAATGTATTTTCTTTCAATGGAGAATTTTACCAACAACAACTTGGCTGTTCGATGGGCTCAACTATTAGCCCAATCATTGCACAATACGTTATGGATCTTGCTCTAGACATCTGCATTCCAAAACTGTCTTTTCACTTACCATTTATCTATAAATACGTTGATGATATTGTTACAGCAATTCCTAAAACAGGATATGAAGAAATACTTGACACTTTTAACAGCTATAATAATAACATCCAATTCACAATAGAAAAGGAAACTTCAAATTCTGTACCTTTCCTTGACACCAAAATTATAAGATCAACTGACCAAGTTATTAAATTAGATTGGTACAGAAAATCTATTCACTCTGGTCGATATCTTCATTTTTTGTCTAATCATAGCACCAGCACGAAAACTAACATCGTTCTAAATCTAAAAACACGAATTAATAAAATCAGTCACGAGTCATTAGTTAATAAAAACTTAAAGATAGCTGAAAACTTACTTGTGTCAAATGGTTATCCGGTACAAATGATTCGGAGACTTTTCTACAACAACAACCATCGTAGGACTCAGACTAATACGAATGATTTATCTAATGACAATCCCACCAAATATATTGCTCTCACCAACATCAAAAATCTTTCGAATAAGCTTACGGCTCTTTTTAAAAAAGACAAAGACATCAGAATTGCCGCAAAAAATAGAAAAACCATCTCCACTCTGCATACGAAAGTCAAAGATAAATCTCTTTCGTCAAATATAATCAACACGGTCTACGCAATTCAGTGTTCCTGCAAAAAAATTTATATTGGAACCTCATCTCAGAATCTAAAACATCGTTTGACACAACATCGCAGTGACCAGACCAAAACCAATAAAATGTGCAGTCTGGCCTTACACTTACGGAAAACGAAACATCGTGCAGATTATGGTAATCCGATAATATTAGAGATTGAAAGTAATTATTTTAAAAGACTGACTTTAGAATCATATCATATATCTAAACATAAAAGTGAGGTTATTAATAACAAAAACGACGTGAGGAACGCATTGACGTTTTATTCCAACTTAATGACTTTAGATCATAAAAAAATCATTTTTAATCAATCTTAATAAACCCTTGCCTTTTTTAACAGTCTATCTTTAAGTCATATATATTATATTAATTTTAATAATATTAAGTTTATTTATTTTAATAGTTTGATTACAACTTCATGTCATTACGTTTATACAATACAGCATGGATTAGTTTATGATTTATTTTCAAAAAAAGGTGTTTGCAGTTGTTATAACTTGTTTTCGGTTCTTGATAAGTTTTTTAAATTCAAACTGTTTTTTTGAAATTTTCTTAATAAAAAATTTCTTAGTTCATAGCTTATTTTAATTTATAATCTTATAAAAATAATCAGTGTTTTGTGTTTTATTTCATATTTTTATTCTACGACTATAATTTTAATTGTTTTATGGTTATTAATTTATTATTTTAATATTTTACAAAGAAACGATTTTTTAGTTTAAAGATTTTATTCTACAGACAAACTTTTTAGCAATAGACATGGAATAATAAAAACTAAAATTATTTATTTTTACAATAATATCATACATTTCATATCATACATGTAAGTTATACATTAATAATTTTTATTGTCAAACATACAATGTAATTTTGAATTTTAATTTGGGTGATTGTAAATTTTCTTGTATCTTTCTCCTTTATTCAGTGTCAACCCTGATGAAGCCAAAAAACTATTGGCGAAATATTGGTTCCAAACAATAAATTGATTGAATGATGATGTTTGCATTTTAATAATCAATTACATTTACCGTAATCCCGTAACAAATCCATTATATATATATATATATATATATATATATATATATATATATGTGTGTGTGTGTGTGTGTGTGTGTGCTTGAAAGAATTAAACAATTTTATTATTATACAATGTAGCCAATTTTCCGGAAAAACTATTCAAAATTTTTTTTTAATAGTACTGTTTTTACGATTTAAAAATATATAAAATTTCTATTCCTATTTCTTATTTCAAAGTGGTCTATATATATATATATATATATATATATATATATATATATATATATATATATATATATATATATATGAGTTTACCCATATAATTCTAATCTTGTTTTAATTTATATTAACTGAAATACCAAATGAGATATGTATATAATTGTTACCGTATTTGCCAACACCAAAATTTTTCATAAAAATATTTTGAAAAAAATGTAATCCGAATTTATTACGATCCATTAATTTTCCAAAAAATTTTTAAAGAAATTGAAATTCAAGAGTTGTTACATTCCATGACCTAGACCTAGAATTTAGCGAGACAATTTTTTAAGAGAAATAGTTAAGTCAAAAAATATGGCGTTATATTTGGGCAAATACGGTATATTTCATTTATATCTTTAAAAGAATTGATGAAGCCGTAGTACTTTGAGAGTACGTCTATTATTAATAAATATTAATACAGAACTAGAGTACAAAAAACAGTTTTATTTTAATTTTATATTGTAAATAAAGTAGGTTGGATTTCATATTACGTTATTCAATTTTCTAATTGTTATAACTAAAATTTCGTTGAATTCTTATATATTTTTTACCGTATTTGAACAAATTAAAAAACAAAAACCTTGAAGTATATTTGAATAATATTTTTATCATATTTATCTTTAATATAGACAACACTAATAACGCACGTGCAGCGCATATTGCATACTAGCCCAGGCGTTTAAAAATATTGTACAAGTCGTTTATATATTTTGGATGGGATTTTTATGCACAATGAAAAAATAAAGGTAAATTACGACCAGAATAGGACATCATGTAACAACCATTAATTGAAATTCACAACTGTTATTTGATATGTACACATTAAAATAGGATTTTAAACATCAATATATAAAATTGAACAAACTAAGAAACGAAACCTAATCTAACCTAATATTAGGTATATATTTTAAATTAAATATAACTGCATGTTAAAGAAAGTTATATCAAAAATTATAAATAATAATCTAGGTTTTCATTCTTGTGAAACTTACTGTACCGTAAAATAAAATTATTTCGAATGTTTCCCCATTCATTTTATCATCCAATTGTATTTTATTGTAATTCTGTCAAGATGTAATTTATATACCGATATTTTCTGAACTTTTGTAAACATTAACGACAAAACTAATTTACAATATATAAAAATATATATGGGGCAGTTTATTTTTGCAAGAAATATGTTCTCTCATAAATAATTAACATTAGATTGATTTTTATCAAAATAAAACGACTTTAAGGTAAGTTCTGTATTAATTTTTATTAATAATCAACGTTTCTAAGTACTCCACGTACGTCATCATCAGGAAAAAATTACACAAACAACGTTACACTAAATAAACAGAACATACGAACAAGTTATATAAATAATGTTCACGTAAATATTTAGTTTACCATGGAAGTGGAAGAAAATGGTTTCTTTTAAGCAATGCGTTAAATAACATTTGGTTTCCATTAATTAATAATCTATAAAATTTTTATGATCTAGTTACTTATTTGTTACTTAGCAACTATGTTCGGTTATTTACTGTAATGTCATTAATATCATTTATCCTGATTAAGACGGACGTTGAGTTCGTTGAAACGTCGATTATAAATAAATGTTAATACAAAACTTTAACTTAAATCAGTTTTATTTTGACTTTATTAATGAATTATAAAGTATGTATTAGATAATAAAAATTAAATAATTTTTTTTGTTACACAAGTGGATTCGATAGCGAAGATCATCAACCATTAGATGCTAGAATATTACTTTTCAAAGTGTATTTGGACGATACAAAATTCAAGCGAGATTCGAACCCGGACCCGTATATATTAGAGCGGTGTCAGACACACGTCTTAATTCTCTCAGCCATACCGGCAAACAAATTAAATAATTAAATTTTGCGATTTATTATTTTAAAATTAATGATTCTATCTAATTTAAAATTTATTTTTGAAATTATTTTTTATTTGTAATTGTTTATGAAACAATTACAAATTTATTACTAAATTTTAATGAAGAGAAGTTTAAAATATTAGCTTTATTGAAATCTATGGAGTCTAAATTGCTTAAAGAAAGTTTAAAATTATTATGTTAATATAGGTACCTACGTGTAATATTTACTAATAATTAGTGATGTAATAAATAGTAGGTTAACCGAATAATCAAATAACGAATATTATAAAATATTCTTTTCTTAATTTAGAAATACAAAATACAATTTTATCTACCTACTTTAAAATTATTTACTATGAATGTGCAGAGACGCCGCCGTGTTTAGTAAAATTTTTAAATTTTTTTTAAGAAAATACGTATAATTAAATAAAAAATTTAAAAAAAAAAAGCAGGTAAATATTTTTTACCATATTATTACACATTGTTTATATATGTGATTGGTGATTAATTTTGCTTTAATACTTAATTTAAAAAAAAAACAAACCTAGAAACAATAATTAACATCTGCTAACTTTGTTTTATTTAATATAATTAAAGAATAAAAATTACTTTATTTTTTAAGTAATATATTAGCTTATAAAATAATATTTAAGCAAAAATATACACTAGGTATATGTTAACAGAACCGAATATACTAATTGTATTTTTTTAGATCTAAAACGTTAAAGAATGGCCTTTAATGACGTGACCAATATACCCAATATTAATGATATTGGGATATGTTTATATTTTGTTAAAACATTAGCTCCACAATTAATGGAAAATAGAAAACCATTTGAGTTAAAAACAATACTTATTTTATATAATCTAGTGCAAATTATTACATCTACTTACTTTGTGATAACGGTAATTACAAATATTTATTATTATTTATTTTTAAATTGTCATAAAATGTTAATTTAATGATAAATAAAACAGCAAGAAATTTTTTTTTTTATTTTTAACACCGTTAGAATTAAAGTTGTATGAGTTTGATTGTTTATTAATGAATAATGAATTGAAAACTAATTTCGTAAACCAGAAAATTTATTTAAAATAATTACGTTAAATACATATTTCAGGAGCTAAGCTTTCATTTTTAGTGACAAATATTTAAAAAAAAAATTAAATACTAGTCAGTAATCTAAAGTTACAAATAAACACTGAAAATATTTAGCGGTCAAAGATTACTAACGTGAACTTTGAACTTGTGAAATTCTTCAATATTTTATATTTAGATATTAATGAAAAAAACATTTTTTTTATTTACTGTAAATATCATTATTTGTATTATTTTTTTCTTGATGAAGATGTACATTGAGTACATTGGATACGTCAATTATTAAATGAATATTAATACAATAAGTTCTGAAAGATTTTTTTGTTTTATAATTTTAAATATAATTTATTTTTCGTTTTGCCCTTATATCTTTCTCATATTATTGGAGATGCGAAGCTGTCGCGACTATTCTGACCATCCTGATGCCCTATTTGTGAAATCTGATAGTGTACTTCCATTATTTTAAAATATTAGATTTATTAGATACAGTAAGTATATTTATTAATTTATTTGTTCACTACTACCTACCTTGATATTTTACGTTTTTAATTGAGAAACGCTAGTTTACATATAGAATTACCGCACCGGTATACATCTCATATTGCTCAATCTATAATCTTCTAACAAAAACTCCCATTTATCCTCCCATGTATCACTCATTTAATAAATTATAATTAACTATAGATATTTTTTTCATGTTCTCTTTGTATTTTTATTAATCATTTACGCATTGTACACACTTAATATTTTCTTTTTAGATAGTTTATGAATTAATTATATTTTATAAATCTATGTTTGTATCATTTGCACCATTTAATTAGGCTTTTGCCTATTTGGTATAACTAAATAAATAAATAAATAAATAAATGTTTGACTCACTGAGTCGAATGTATGTATTACATAAATATGGAAAAAATATCTCACACATCAGCTAAGAACAATGCAAACATGTACCTACCTAACTGAACACGAAAGTAATGTAAACATACCAGTTCAGTAGCGCAGCCAGGATTTTGTCTTGGGGGGGGGCCCAAGGATTTTATCTTGGAGAAGCAAAAAAAAAGCAAATACTAACCAGATTTTCACTTTATCTTACATGAATCGAATAATTAATAGTTTAAAATAATGAATTTTGGCTCAGTATTTTGGGGTAAATAATTGTAGCGTTAGAAGTGACTGCTGAATATATGAGGCCCGTCGGCCTCCCCCTTGGTTGCGCCACTGAAACTTACTAAGGGCTAAAGATTTCGGTTTTGCCACGCATGACTCTCCTCAATGACTTTGGTATAATTTTGTTTCCTATTGTTTTTAATCCGAGAAATTAATTTATTTCCAAACTTAGAGCAACAATATTTTCTTTTCTGCAAGCCTATCATAATATTAATATTACATTATCATATTAGCTATGTTACTAGTACAATAATGACATTATTATACAGTAGTTAGTTACTGGTGGCAGCGCCAAACATAACTACAACGTCAACTGTCTTTAATCTAACATCTTCGGCGGCCATATTTGAAAACACTATTACGTCAGGTTAAGTTAATTGCAAAATTTTTGCTCTGCATTTATTTTCGCTTGAATCTGAATTTGATGATTGAAAATGAGCTTTACTTACTTAATTATACTTATTACGTAATTTGTGAGAATTCATGCGGCTCGACAGTCGAATATACAGTTTCTGACAAATCTAGTCTTACTTATATTATTTGCATTGCATTGCATTGCATTGCTTCCCCCATTTTTAATAATTAAATTCAAGCAAAAGAATGAACAGTGCATATAATTTTCAATACAGCTGCCAGAGATGTCATATTAAATACATTTAACCGTGTAGTCACGTTTGGTGTTGCAACCAGTATATCGTGTATAATACATAAATAATAGGATGAGGCTATTTATACATACGGTATGTACACGCAATTGGCTATTTATACATACTAAGAAAAAAAAAACCTAAACCAGCCTACTAACCTAACCTACCCTAAATAGCCAATTACGTAAAAATACTGTATGTATAAATAGCCAATTGCGTATATATACCGTATGTATAAATAGCCACTTTTTAAATAAAATGTCTAATTGTTCAATACTAAATTAATAATCTGACTACGATTTTCTAATAGCCAGATTAGCAGAATTAGCCAGAATTCAGCATAGGATAACTTGACTATTTTGCCGTGGAAGTAACTACTATTACAGTCAAAATTTAATTTAAAAATTCAGAGATGTCGCTAAGCGTACTATAGCGCAACGATATATCAGCTAGGCATGAAATTAACATGTCTAGTTTGGAACGGAAAAATATTAAAAACAAGACGGATTCCGTTTTAGAATTTCGCCAAGTAAACACGTATTTTGTGTTGATCGGTTTTTCGTGATTTAACACGCGGTCAGTAGTTTTGGGGTGTGATATTCGAAGTTCATTGTGCTACCTTGTGGGGCATCGCTATTTTGCGGATTTATCGAACTGACGAATAAATATTGTAGTGGAGATTTTTGGTTTTATCATTTTGGGCCGTTTGTGCAACAAATTGGATTTTTGGTTTCTCCATCTACAAGTGCTGGTCTCAGGATTTGTCACACAGCAACCAACTCCAGCCGTGAGTTTAATCAACGTACCGACAACACAACAACAATTAAGATAAGTACTACATCTACTTATTTTGGCAGCATCTTTTGACTATGCAGTGAGAAGTGATACTTTGCTTCTGAATTCATTGCGTTTTATTTTATTATACTTTTGGCTACGATTTATCGTATATATTTATTGAGATATTGAAGTTCGGTACAAGTATTGTGCTTTGTGAATTTAGTGAGAACAAATTCAAATCGGTTCGTGTTAAACTCTATATAATCTACTGTTTGGACAAAATACGGCATAGCCTATTGTGGTTACATGAGATTTGTATAACTATTTTACTTGATAATACTTTAGTAGTAACTAAATTGTATTGCGCTTCTATACGATTGAAATTGTTGTTATTTTTAGAGAATTATATCATATAAAGTTCGCGATATTCGCTTTATTTTGTAATAAATAAATGTTGTTACTTGATTTAATTCGGATTGGCCAATTTCGATTCGTGTAAACAAAATACAGTGAATGACAACTTATGCAGCGCAAGTTACATTACTGATTTCTGTAAAATATATATTTATATTGTATCCAACGATTGTTGCGAAATATTTACAGATTGCATTATTGCTGTACGATAATTGTACGAGTATTTATCAAAGTTATTATATTATCTTGTTTTCACTGTTAGTGAAATATAATTGTGTGACTAAGGTTTTGTCAATCTTTGTGAAACACGCACCGAATTGTATTTTTCGTGTATCATATTGTCGAATTACAATTTGAATAATATTTGTTAAATTTATATTAAACTTAAATTTTTGTTTGTGTTTCAATTTATATCAAACTTAATTTTCAATGTCAATGTATATTAAACTTAATTTGTAATTTTAATGCATATCAATTTAATTGTGTTAAACCTTAAATTTAAATCAAATATAATAGTCGAACTTAGAATTTATATTGCGTTCCATGTACCTGAGTACTTACACTTAATTGTTATTAAATATTTTGAGTACAACTATAATTTGTAATTTTGTGTTTATTTAAATTGCAAGAATTTCATGATTTAAATTTTAATACAGCCTTGGTACTTGAACTGCAAGATTTATTTTGTTTTATTTATTAAAATAGTTATTGGGGCTAGTTTCCGTGTGACGACTTTTGAGAGACCAGCACTTTTCGAAGTTCGGTGTTAAAATAATAAACTTCGTGGCGCCCTTTTATGTTTTTCGTTTTGTGAATTGGAATTTCTTAGAGAACCGAATATTATCCTTACCCCGCCCGTCTTCACTGCAGTTAGTCGCGGTTTGGTCGGAAGTCGTTACAAATAATTTTTGTTATTTCGCTTTGAGCACGTAACAATTATTTTTGGCGCCCAACGTGGGGCCTGATTTATTTTAGACCCCCTTCCTTTTTGAAGAAATTTGGAAATTAATTTTTTTTTATTTTTGATAATTTTTTTTTTTTGTGTTTTTTTTTTGTTGTTTTTTTTTGTTGCTTGTTGTTGGTTGCTTGATTTAGCAATTATGGCTCCGATTTTGAAATTATATGTAGATAGATTAGTTCAGGAGGAGTTAGTGTATGAACTTAAGGTCCGCGGTTTATATGATAAGAATAAAATAACGGTAATGGAAATGAGAAAAACTTTACGCAGCGCGCTAGCGTTAGAAAAAGATTCCACGTTAACTTGGCCTGCCAACCCGTTTAAGTTTGCGGACGATGCAGCAGCGGCTTTAGAGAAAATTACAGAAATTGTCTCGTTGATTGAATTATTTTCTGGTGGAAATAATTCAAATGACTATAAGAAGATTTTTACAAAAATAAGTCACGCGATAGGGCGATTAAGCAAGAGTAACGTAGCGTCAGATACTGAAAAAGGAGAACAATCCAAATTAATGGTATCATTATATAATTGTCTGTCAGACCTGAACCGTAAAGCAAAACACTTTGAACGCAAAACAGACACTAGTATTTTGGATTTAACTATGATTACGACTCCGACGGCAAATAGTACGGAATACGGAAGCGATGAGGGAAGTAGTTCCGACGAATCAGTTGTTACGCGGTCTTACAGGACTAAATGCGTACCAGTTGCCCAATGGAATTTGAAATTTTCTGGAGACAGATCGGATTTATCGGTTAATGCATTTCTTGAACAGGTAGACGATCTTATGAAACCTCGTGGTATGTCACGCGAGCAATTATTTGATTCGGCAATTGATTTATTCACTGGGAAAGCTCTTACTTGGTATCGCGCTGTTCGTAGATCGGTATCGGATTGGGATTCATTAGTAGTCGCGCTCAGGGAACAGTTTTTGCCGCCTAATTATAATGAGAAATTGTTCGAAGAAATAAAACGGAGAACGCAGGGTCAGGATGAATCTATTGGTATCTATGTGGCTGTAATGTCTAATATGTTTACTCGTCTTACATGTTCGGTACCTGAAACAACGAAGCTTCATATACTATTACGGAATATAGCACCGTTTTATCAGTCTCGGTTAGGGTTAGTCGAAATAAAATCTGTTCAACAATTGTTGCAAGTATGCCGAAAATTAGAAGCTCACAAGTTAACATTAGATAGTTACCATCCACCACCTCGAAGGCATGAGACCATCGAACCAGATTTGGCTTATGTAGGCATTGATCGTGAAAGTAATATAAATGCTATTGCTAGCTCTTCTCATAGAAATACGATTCAAGAGAATAGTAATAGAAATAGGAAACCGGTTCAATGTTGGAATTGTAATGAATCGGGGCACATTGCAATTAATTGTTCACAACGTCGCAGCAAACATTGTTACAAATGCGGATATAAGAATGTAACAGTTCGAAATTGTCCACACTGCAACCATACTGGTTCGGGAAACGGCAGCGGGAGACAGTAAAAGAACGGTTACTTGTCTCAAATTCTAATCAAACCGTTCGTTCAGATAAACTTGTAGCTATTTTAGATTTTGTACTAGCACATGCGGGAAGTGATGAAAGGCCATACTTAGAGATAAATATTTTGGAAAAACGGGTACTAGCATTACTAGACTCTGGAGCATCGCATACTGTCCTAGGCCTAAAAGGAAAGGAATTGGCTTTAATGTTGAATCTAGCTATATACCCTACATCATACGCAGAAATTTCGTTGGCTAATCGGAGCCCCTGCAAAGTAGAAGGTGTTGTAAGTCTTCCTGTAGAGTTGATGGGAAAGAATTGTGTGATAAATGCACTTGTGGTACCAGAGTTACCTCATGGAATAATTTTGGGTATAGATTTTTGGAAAATGATGGGTATAGTGCCCAACATGAGGGAAAATAGTTGGAAATTTGCAAGTAGTTCTGAGTCAGTAATGGAGATTTCGGAAGCTTTATGTGCTCGTAGTGTTTTGCCATCGGAACAAGAAAAGCTATTATCGGATTTTATAGGAAAAACATTTTCGGATTTAGAAGAGTCAAAATTGGGGTGTACTCATTTAGTTGAATTGGAGATAAAAACGAATGCGGAACCAATAAAGCAAAGATACTATCCTGTATCTCCGGTTCTTCAAAAACATATTGATCAGGAATTAGATGACATGTTGAGACAAGGGATTGTCGAACCATCGAGAAGTCCGTGGTCAAGCCTCCCATAGTTATGGTAAAGAAGAAGGACAATAGTTATCGATTTTGTGTGGATTACCGTAAGCTAAATCAGGTTATGATTAAGGATGCGTATCCTTTACCCTTCGTGTCAGATACGTTAGATAAACTACGGGATGCTCGGTTTCTTAGTAGTTTAGATATCAAATCAGCGTATTGGCAAGTTCCAGTGGCAAATGAGTCGCGGCCTCTAACCGCATTTACTGTTCCTCGACGCGGTTTGTTCCAATTTAAGAGGATGCCTTTTGGTTTGGCTACAGCACCAGCTGTCTGGCAACGATTAATAGACGTAGTATTAGGAGCCGATTTGGAACCACACGTTTTTGTCTATTTGGACGATGTAATTATTGTAACTCAAACATTTGAACAACACCTTAAAATTTTGGAGGAGGTCTTTAAAAGATTAAAAGAGGCGGGTCTTACTCTTAGCAAAGAGAAATGTCACTTTTGTAGGGACAAACTAAAGTATCTTGGCTATGTGATAAATCGTCACGGATTATTGGTTGACGCCGACAAGATTCGAGCAATTTTGGATATTCAAGTTCCTCGTAATGTCAGTGAGGTTCGAAGATTTTTAGGGATGGCGTCGTGGTATAGGCGCTTTATTCCGGATTTTTCAACTAAGGTAGCTCCATTGACATCGTTATTGAAAAAGAATAGAAAATTTTTGTGGACACCAGAATGTACGGACTCATTTTCTTTGATCAAAACTCGATTAGTATCAGCGCCTATATTGAGTTGTCCACACTTTGAGTTTCCTTTTTCAGTTCAGACGGATGCGTCAGATTTTGGATTAGGGGCTGTACTTAGTCAGTCAATTGAGGGTGAAGAAAAGGTCATTTGTTATTTAAGCCGTTCCTTAAGTAAATCCGAGAGAAAGTTTTCAACGACGGAAAAAGAATGTTTGGCGGTATTATGGGCAATTGAAAAACTTAGGCCGTACCTTGAAGGTTCACACTTTACTGTGGTAACCGACCATTCGTCACTTAGATGGCTGCATAATTTAAAGGATCCGACTGGAAGATTAGCCCGATGGTCGATACGGCTGCAACAGTATAACTTTGAAATTGTGCATCGAAGGGGAAAAGACCATAAAGTTCCGGATTGTCTATCTAGAGCCGTTCCAATTGTCGAGGCGATAGTTAAGGAAAATAATGTATCAATTCCAACGGATAAGTGGTACGAGAAGATGGTTAAAGCTGTATCTGATAATCCTCACAAATACCCCTTATGGAGAGTAGAACATTCTAAGTTATTTAAGCAAATAAAACGTCAATATCCGTCCCTAATTGGAGATGAAGAATCTTGGAAGCAGGTTTTATCGAAACCGGATAGGAAAAATATATTGGGTATGTGTCATGATGATCCTACTGCAGGACATCCGGGCATCCACAAAACATTGGATCGGGTGGCTAGGAAGTATTATTGGCCGAAAATGAAACAGGATGTTGTTTCTTATGTCCGACAATGTCAGATTTGTCAAAGAGTGAAACCAGAGCAGAGAGCTCAGGCGGGATTAATGGCTAGTCCTCGGAAGGTTACGAGGCCTTTTGAATTATTAAGCTGTGATTTGATTGGACCTTTGGCTATGACGACAAAAAGGAATAGGTTTATAATGGTTGTGGTAGATATCTTTAGTAAGTTTACATTAACTTTCCCGTTGCGGACAGCAACAGCTGAAGTTGTTTGTAAGATAATGGAGGA
This sequence comes from Clivina fossor, assembly GCA_963966155.1. Lineage (NCBI taxonomy): Eukaryota > Metazoa > Arthropoda > Insecta > Coleoptera > Carabidae > Clivina > Clivina fossor. Next base: position 43,846 of record CAWYQG010000114.1, read on the forward strand.
ACAAGTATTTCTGGTATTTGGAGCTCCAAATAATATTATTTGTGATAATGGAGTACAATTTAGAAGTCGTCGATTTAAAAATTTAACCAAATCGTATAGCGTAAATATATTATTTACTGCTAATTACCACGCTCAGGCAAATCCAACAGAACGTGTAAATCGAGTTATAGGTACTATGCTTAGGTGTTATGCTTCAGATAATCACCGGAAATGGGATCAAGTACTACCAAAAATTTCATGTGCTCTTCGTACTCAAGTACACGAAGTGACCAAACTTACTCCATATTTTGTAGTATTCGGAAGAGAGATGTCAGTAGTTGGAAGCACGTCAAAAACTGGGGATGAGTTTTATATTGAAGACGAGATTGACGCAGAAGAACGCCGAGGAGGATTTGAGCAAATTTATAAAGAAGTCAAGAACAGAATCGACAAGGCCGCAATAAAAAGTAAGCAGCATTATGATTTACGTCGAAGAGCGGTGGAATATTCACCACATCAATTAGTTTTGCGGAAGAATTATGTGCAGTCGGATATGGCAAAATACTATTCAAAAAAGCTGGCTCAGAAATATATTGGCCCCTTGGTTATCAAACAAAAGGTTTCGCCCTGGACATATGAACTCATGAATGAAAAAGGGCTAAGTAGGGGAGTTTGGCATAGTAAGGATTTGAAGCCTTATGTGCAAGCCATGGAAGAATAATTTTGGTTCTTATTTTTATTAGTTTTTTTTTTGTTCTTCTCATTATTTAAATTTTTTTTTTTTGTTTGTATCAAATAGAATTCAGAGAAAAATTTCAGGAAATTTTCCTTTAGTAAGGGGGGAGTTTATTACAGTCAAAATTTAATTTAAAAATTCAGAGATGTCGCTAAGCGTACTATAGCGCAACGATATATCAGCTAGGCATGAAATTAACATGTCTAGTTTGGAACGGAAAAATATTAAAAACAAGACGGATTCCGTTTTAGAATTTCGCCAAGTAAACACGTATTTTGTGTTGATCGGTTTTTCGTGATTTAACACGCGGTCAGTAGTTTTGGGGTGTGATATTCGAAGTTCATTGTGCTACCTTGTGGGGCATCGCTATTTTGCGGATTTATCGAACTGACGAATAAATATTGTAGTGGAGATTTTTGGTTTTATCATTTTGGGCCGTTTGTGCAACAAATTGGATTTTTGGTTTCTCCATCTACAAGTGCTGGTCTCAGGATTTGTCACACAGCAACCAACTCCAGCCGTGAGTTTAATCAACGTACCGACAACACAACAACAATTAAGATAAGTACTACATCTACTTATTTTGGCAGCATCTTTTGACTATGCAGTGAGAAGTGATACTTTGCTTCTGAATTCATTGCGTTTTATTTTATTATACTTTTGGCTACGATTTATCGTATATATTTATTGAGATATTGAAGTTCGGTACAAGTATTGTGCTTTGTGAATTTAGTGAGAACAAATTCAAATCGGTTCGTGTTAAACTCTATATAATCTACTGTTTGGACAAAATACGGCATAGCCTATTGTGGTTACATGAGATTTGTATAACTATTTTACTTGATAATACTTTAGTAGTAACTAAATTGTATTGCGCTTCTATACGATTGAAATTGTTGTTATTTTTAGAGAATTATATCATATAAAGTTCGCGATATTCGCTTTATTTTGTAATAAATAAATGTTGTTACTTGATTTAATTCGGATTGGCCAATTTCGATTCGTGTAAACAAAATACAGTGAATGACAACTTATGCAGCGCAAGTTACATTACTGATTTCTGTAAAATATATATTTATATTGTATCCAACGATTGTTGCGAAATATTTACAGATTGCATTATTGCTGTACGATAATTGTACGAGTATTTATCAAAGTTATTATATTATCTTGTTTTCACTGTTAGTGAAATATAATTGTGTGACTAAGGTTTTGTCAATCTTTGTGAAACACGCACCGAATTGTATTTTTCGTGTATCATATTGTCGAATTACAATTTGAATAATATTTGTTAAATTTATATTAAACTTAAATTTTTGTTTGTGTTTCAATTTATATCAAACTTAATTTTCAATGTCAATGTATATTAAACTTAATTTGTAATTTTAATGCATATCAATTTAATTGTGTTAAACCTTAAATTTAAATCAAATATAATAGTCGAACTTAGAATTTATATTGCGTTCCATGTACCTGAGTACTTACACTTAATTGTTATTAAATATTTTGAGTACAACTATAATTTGTAATTTTGTGTTTATTTAAATTGCAAGAATTTCATGATTTAAATTTTAATACAGCCTTGGTACTTGAACTGCAAGATTTATTTTGTTTTATTTATTAAAATAGTTATTGGGGCTAGTTTCCGTGTGACGACTTTTGAGAGACCAGCACTTTTCGAAGTTCGGTGTTAAAATAATAAACTTCGTGGCGCCCTTTTATGTTTTTCGTTTTGTGAATTGGAATTTCTTAGAGAACCGAATATTATCCTTACCCCGCCCGTCTTCACTGCAGTTAGTCGCGGTTTGGTCGGAAGTCGTTACAAATAATTTTTGTTATTTCGCTTTGAGCACGTAACACTACTGCAAAATAATAATGTTCACATTATTGTAATAATGACCGCCTTCTACATAATGGTACGCATGAAAATATGGTATATATGTATGTATATATATATATATATATATGTATGTATATATATATATATATATATATATATATATATATATATATACATATATGTTAGTCACTATACTACACTGTAAAAATTTATGTAATTTTATGTTTTATAAATGTAATTTTTCATAAAAAATAAATAAATAATTTTAACAAACTTTCGTTTGTAGGTATTTTTCGTATTGAAAAAGAAAAATATATAAAAAAAAAACTTTTTAAAAACCACTCTAAAGCTCGATTTACATTATACTAGATTCGGCTAGAAACTTTGACTAGTTTACATACTAGATTGGAAACTAGAATCGTCGTTAAAGTACTTAAAACTTTTTATTTAATACGCATGTTCATACTTTTTAGTTGTACGCAGGCGCGGAATTGGATGTGAGTAGGTTTGCCAACATCCAAAATGTACGTAGTGTTTATATACCAGTTTGTTATTGTGTGAAAGTAAGAGGTTAAGTACAAAATAAATTTTCATAGACGTAAACAAGAAAAACTAGTTAAAATTTCTAAGATTTTGAAGCTTTCTGAGTTACTTAGTTACGCATTTACACTTTGCACAGAGTTGGTAGCACTGAAATTACCGCTAGTGCGCAGGTCTAGTATAGAAACTTGGATGAAAAATTGGTCCGAACATAGTTTGAAAATCAACTTCTAGACGATTCTAGTTTGAAAACTTGGCTGGATTTTTTCTGATTTACATTATCCAAGTTTTGACAAGTGCGTCTAGTATGTAATCTAGTCAAAGTTTTTAGCCGAATCTAGTATAATGTAAATCAAACTTTACATAATCTACCTTTCTTTTTTACTTTCACTACTTATTAACTTTTTTTTTTTAATTTTATTTCAGGAATTTGAATTGTTATACTGCAATTTATATAGTGCTAGCATATTTTTTACAGATGGTACTATATATTGTATAATTTATATATATATATATATATATATATATACATATATATATATATATATATATATATATATATAACTATATGCAAATAAAATTGTTTTATATATTATTTTCTTCTATTCTTTCTAACCAAACTCAATAATTGAATTTTGAAATTTTATTGATTTCGCGCGCTGTCAAGTTTATTTTTATAATTTCTAAAAAAAGCTATGTCGAACATTGTATTATATTCGAAAATTAAAAATATTAATTATAAACTAATAAATAATTAAATTTCGAGTGAAATAATAAAAAAGAGAAAATTAAAACTAGAAGTAGTTTTGAACTAGACCAGGGGCCGGCAACCTTTCGGTGACGAAGAGCCAAATTTATATTGAAAAATAACAAACTAAACAAGGAAGAGCCGCTAAAAATAAATATTATATTGAAGAAAAAATCATAAATTTTTTTAATTTATTTCAAAATAATTAAGTTTTTCAATAAATTATCATTATTTACCTATAAATTAGTTTGTGATCCCTATTACACTTGGCAGTGTATTACAATATAATATTTTTTAATGGGATGTTTGCTCTTGCATATTGTTCGATAAGATTTCAATATTTGGTAAATACTCTGTAATCTTTAACTTAAGGCAGGACTCAAGTTTCAGGTCCGTAAGATTGCTTCTTATTAATTTCATATGTGAAAAGATTTGCTCATAATAATATGTGAATCCGAAAATTGTCAATAGTCCAACATTTTTAAATTGTGAATTTCGAGCCACAAATTTTTTTGAAAGAGCCACATGTGGCTCCGGAGCCACAGGTTGCCGACCCCTGAACTAGACAGTACCAAGGTAGAGTTAGCCATTTTGCATTTCTCTATTGTGCTTTACACGTTGTGGGAGTGCATCGTTGAACATGAGGTACGTTTTTCTTTTGCAAAATCTTCATGAATTTCATTCAATAATAATTAATTAAAGTGTTTAATAAAACTGGTGATTATTAAAATAATTGTTTTACTAAATATGTAGTGTCTTTTTTATGTTAAAATAATTACACGATCTGTAACAAGAGTTTTGTTGCACCATGTGCTAATTTGTTAGAAAATTTTCAAATTCTTTATAAAATGCAGTTAATTTTTCCTATGTAATCATTTATATTTTGTGTTTTCAAGCGTAATCAAATCAACAATATAGTTGTTAAATATGTTACATACGTTATTTTTGTTTATATATATATACAGGGTGTTCGTTCGCTTGGTTGATATAGGGCAATAACATGGGATTTCGATAATATGCAGAATACTACTTTCTGAAGTAAAATTCGGAGAAATACTTAGAACACTTTTCGATAGGTTATAAAAAGTTTGATAATTTGGTTTTAATCTTAATTCGCTAGCATGTGCCGTTTGGGCGCTAGAATTTTTTTTAAAATGTTTTTGAGAATTTTCAAAAATTTTTCCTGCTAAATCAGTATGAATTAGAGAAAAAAGTTACTTAGCTATTATGTAGCTAATTTTTTTCTCTATTTTACTGAATTTTTTCAGATTTTTTTTGAACAAGTTTTGAAAAAAGTTATATTTTAAAAAAATTTGAAATATAACTTTTTTCAAAATTTGCTCAAAAAATCTGAAAAAAATCTGTAAAATAGAGAAAAAAATTAACTACATAATAGATAAGTAACTTTTTTCTCTTATTTATACTGATTTAGCAGGAAAAATTTTTGAAAATTCTCAAAAACATTTTAAAAAAAATTCTAGCGCCCAAACGGTACATGCTAGCAAATTAAAACTAAAACCAAATTATATAACTTTTTATTCCTTATCGAAAAGTATTTTAAGTATTTCTTCGAATTTTACTTCAGAAAGTAGTATTCTGCATATTATCGAAATCCCATGTTATTGCCCTATATCAACCAAGCTAACGAACACCCTGTATATATATATATATATATATATATATATATATATATATATATATACTTGTGTAAAAATGTATTTGTGTTGTAACCTTAAATAAATATGTGTGCGGATAATCCTTATATAGTGTAGAGTAATAAATTGTTTATATTTATTTCATGTTGCAGTTCGCTTAAATTACAAAAGAGGCTAGCTGCCTCGGTGATGCGATGCGGTAGAAAAAAAGTGTGGCTGGATCCAAACGAAATTAACAAAATTGCAAATACAAATTCACGTAAGTAATTCTTGCTTATATTTGTTTTTATTTCGTAACTGTAAAATCATTAACAGTTCGTAAATATTTTGTATAAAATCTTTACAATCTTAGTTAAAATCCATAAAATCAACGAAAAATCATGATAAAATTTTAGTAAAATTCATAAAATAGTAGCAAAACTTCGTAAAATCATTAACAGTTCGTAAATATTTTGTATAAAAGCTTTAAAATCATGATAAAATCTTTACAAAATTTCTTAAAATCGTAGAAAAATTCGTAAAATCATTAACAGTTTGTAAATATTTTGCATAAAATCTTTTAAAATCTTTACAATCTTACTTAAAATCCATAAAATCAACGAAAAATCTTGATAAAATCCTAGTAAAATTCGTAAAATCGTAGCAAAAATTCGTAAAATCATTAACAGTTCGTAAATATTTTGTATAAAATCTTTAAAATCATGATAAAATCTTTACAAAATTTCTTAAAATCGTAGAAAAATTCGTAAAATTATTAAACAATTAGTCTTAGTAACATTAACAACATTTAACTAGTGGTTTGTTTTGGACAGTTATTCTAACCTATAATAATCAATTTAATACTAGAATAGTTTAATTTAGTTTTATGCGAATACATGTAAAAAAAAAGCTAATATTAATAAAATTGTGAACGAAATGATTGAAATGTTTGATATTGTTTTGCAAATAGGCCAAAATATCCGCAAATTAATTAAGGATGGTTTGATAATTAAGAAACCTGTGGCTGTGCATTCGCGTGCTCGTGTTCGCAAAAACATCGAAGCTAGAAGAAAAGGTCGTCACTGTGGTTTTGGCAAAAGGAAGGGTACAGCTAATGCTCGTATGCCCCAAAAGGTAATTTATATTTACTCAACTTACACTAATAGCTTTCTTTTTTTTTCATATAACAATAGATTCCCATTCCCTGTTTTCAATTTTCTTAAATTTATCTTATTCGGTTAATAAATAGGGAAAAATACACATAGTTACTTACATAGTTCTCAGAAAGAATTATTGCTATTAAGAAATAAACAGTTATTAATATTTGGCCCCCTGCAGAGTTGGGTACAGATATTTGCAGCGAAAACTTGACAACACGAAATTTAGTCAGTAAGTGTTGATACTTCAAGTAATAAACAGGATCATACACAGTTCTTGTAACGATACACCAAAGTGAATAAATAGTTTTTAAGTGCAAAATGTTAGAACGTTATTCTTTTGTAAAAGAAGTATGTGTATTTTTCTGTGTTTCGATTAATTCGAATTTGTGTTTTTATTGTATTTTTAATAAGGGAGTGTCTATTTTCACCTTAAAACAGGAAACCAGAAACATGAAAACACAAAAAACCAAGAAACACGGCCGTATAGTGTTGCCGATTTTACACTGCAAACCAGAAACATGCGAAAATTGAAATTAAAACCAGAAAATAATATGCGAAACGCGAAACTTGAAATTAAAACACGAAAATTGAAATTAAAACCAGAGAAAATGATATGCGAAACTTGAAATTAAAACGAAAATTGAAATTAAAACGAGAAAATGATACGGAAATGCGAATTTGAAATTAAAATTTTCGTGTTTCTGGTTTGCAGTAAAAATATACAGCGCCTATTTTGAATGCTATATGAGTATGCGTTTGAATGCTATGTTTTGTGTTGTTTTAATAGGATTTATGGGTGCAACGTATGCGTGTCATTCGCCGACTTTTGAAACAATACAGAGAAGCCAAGAAGATTGACCGGCATCTGTATCATGCTCTGTATATGAAAGCCAAGGGTAATGTGTTCAAAAACAAACGCGTTCTCATTGAATACATTCATAAGAAGAAGGCGGAAAAAGCTAGAACGAAAATGTTGGAGTAAGTTCGAAAAACTACAATAACTAAGGAGTTAATCGATATTATTTTCACAAGATTATGACTGTTTTTCACAAGATTATGACTTTTTTCACAAGGTTATGACTATTTTGCACAAGGTTATGACTGTTTTTTACAAGGTTATGACTGTTTTTTTTACAAGATTATGAAGTTTTTCACAAGATTATGATTGTTTTTCACAAGGTTATGACTGTTTTTTTACAAGGTTATGTCTGTTTTTTACAAGGTTATGACTGTTTTTTTTACAAGATTATGAAGTTTTTCACAAGATTATGACTGTTTTTCACAAGATTATGACTGTTTTTTACAAGGTTATGTCTGTTTTTTACAAGGTTATGTCTGTTTTTTACAAGGTTATGACTGTTTTTTTACAAGATTATGAAGTTTTTCACAAGACTATGACTGTTTTTCACAAGGTTACGACAGTTTTTTAAAAGATTATGAAGTTTTTACAAGATTATAACTGTTTTCCACAAGGTTATTACTGTTTTTTTTACAAGATTATGAAGTTTTTCACAAAATTATAACTTTTTCACAAGGTTATGACTGTTTTTTTACAAGATCATGAAGTTTTTCACAAGATTAAGATTGTTTTTCACAAGATTATGATTGTTTTTTAAAAGATTATGAAGTTTTTCACAAGATTATGACTGTTTTTCACAAGGTTTTGATTGTTTTATAAAAGGCTCTCGTAAATAATCTAGTAACTAAAAACAGTCTAAAAACAGTCATAATCTTGTGAAAAACTGACATAATCTTGTGAAAAGCTTCATAATCTTGTAAAAAAACAGTCATAACCTTGTAAAAACAGTCATAACCTTGTGAAAAACAGTCATAATCTTGTGAAAAACTTCATACTGCATGTACTTATCCGTATCTTTGTGTCCATGGCACAGTGATCAAGCTGAAGCGCGCCGAAGGAAAGTTCACGAAGCTAGGAAGCGACGCGAAGAACGAATCGCCACAAGGAAATAAGAATTACTGCAGACATACTAACGTGAAGATGAAGCAGCAGCGAGAACCATTAACTAGGTTTAGCCAAGAATCCACCCATTTGCTGCTGTCTTATCCGATAAAAATAACTAAATCAAAAAACACGTACGACTTTGTTACTGGGATATTTGTTATTTACTTTATTTTTGGCGGATACGACTTTGTAATTCAGAAATTAATAAAAAAAAGATTAGAAGTATATGGGTAAATCCATATATAGACAAACCACTTTGACATTTCTCGAAAAGTTGGCAACACTGTATTTTTATAATAGTATAATTTATGTAGGCACTAGAAGATACTTTTCTGAAAATTTCATCAAAATCGAATAAATAATGTAGCCACAATGAATTTAAAAAAAAAATTGTGATTTTTTTCTCGATAAGTTGGCAACACTGTATTTTGTTAAAATTACATAAATTATATGAATACTAGGAGATTCTTTTGTGAAAATTTGAAGAAAATCGGATAAATAACAAAGCCATAATAAATTTTTTAAAACTTTAGTAATTTTTTTCTCGAAAAGTTGGCAACACTGGATATTAATAAAATTATATAATTAATGAAAGCATTAGGGAAATCTTTTCTGAGATTCTGATCAAAATCGAATAAATAATGTAGCCAATATGAATTTTTATAAACTTTAGTAATTTTTTTCTGGGAAATTTGACATCACTGGAAAAAAATAAAACCACATGACTGTCTTGGGTACTAGACAAATTTATCCTGAAAATTTCATTAAAAGCGGTTGAACCGTCTAGGAGGAGTTGCGGCCACAAAATTTTGACTTACGACCGAGCGAGCGAGCGAGCTGACGACGCACACACATACACCCACATAAACTAAATTCAGATTCGTCATCTAGGTACTATATGAAGGATTTCTATACAAAAAATTTTTTTTGGAAAATGTTAGACACCGTACCAAACGCTATACCACTTTTTTCTTGCAGTCAAAGTGGTAACAAAAATGTAAAGTATACAATAAGAATATGTTTAAATATTATTCAATAGGGTCCGAAACCCTAAGCTTTCTCATCTCTGCAGTAAATGGTTGACAGCGCAGCGCCTCAACTCATTTTCTTTTCGAAGCCTTTTTACTGGCACTTTTACCGTGCTTGAAATTATAAATAATTTTTTTTTCATGTTCTTGCAAAAGTGTAAAAATCTTGGCAAAAATAGTTTTTCGTTCAACAATACTAATTAATATTTGGCACTTGAAAACACACTTCAAACAATTTTTCCACGTTTCAATTTTCTTTGAAGGAACGATTTTATTTCTGACAGAAATATATTCCAAACCGGCGCACCATGGGCCTTTTTTCTAGCTACAGATTTCCAATTTTGAGTATTGACTTTTCTTTTTACGAAAATAAATAGTTTCTGATAATTGAGATGGATTTGAATTACTATATTACTCTCATGTCTAAAATTAAGACATAATTCAATGGAAATATCGGTAACAGAGTTAAACAATACCTACGTTCTTATTCTCCAATGAAATCAATCAATTGACTACATAAAAATGACATTAGGTTCTAATTTATATAATTGTGTTTTACATGTAACCGATCAGATAACTTTAATTTCGTTTGAAAAAAAAATGGATGTTTTATACAGGGTGTAACAGAATAACTTTCCTAATTTTCAGAAATGATAGAGTGCACATAAAGAAACATTTTTTATTAATAAACTAGTGTCTGGAAATTTTTTTTTTTCGGCAGTCGATTGTAAAAAACAAAACTTTATGTTATAACCCGAGAATTAACGGAGCTAATTTTTGTTTTCATAATTGAGTTTCTCTCAAAAAAAGCGATCGAGGATGCGCGGTCTATTTTTCCATATCTCTTATAGTTTCCAAGTTCCTTTATGAAAACGTCCAAATTTGCCCACCCTGTACATCGTTACAACTTGTGTATTCGAACAATTTTTATAAAGTTTAATGCACTATTATTTCTAATAAAATGTTCCTTAACTTAACTACTCTTTGACATTGTAATAATTAAAATTGTTTTTAACGATATCTAGTGTATCTTGACACCGAGAAATTTTCGGACACTAGTTTATTAATAAAAAATGTTTCTCTAAGTGCACTCTATCATTTCTGAAAATTAGGAATAGTTATTCTGTTACACTTTGTATACCTATTCAATAAAAATTGACGACACGACAAATATCGCAATGTACACGGTAAATTTTACAATTTCCTGTTAGAAAAAACCGCACTTGAGCAAAAATATACATCTCAGAACGTGATGGAAATTTTAACGCCTTATTCTTCCTAGAAAATCAAAATTGATTAAAATCTGCATGAGCACGGCTCTTGTCTTATAAACACAATTATTAGAACCGCTGCTGCTTTGACGTTCATCAAGACCGCAAAGATTCTATCAGATTATGCAAATGTTAGTGCAGATATCGTACATATACTATACATATACGAATTTTTTTTATTGAACGCTACACAGAAAAATTGAGTATTTTTTATAATGAATTGATTTGGAATTTCGTGAAAACAAATGTGTCAAATATATTTTGTAGAGCAATTCCGCAGTAAAATCTCTTTATTCATCGGTTAAGTGGGGGGGGGGGTGCGTTTAACTTTAATTTAAAATGCAGCAGCATAATATCCCGTATTTTTGCCGCATGAAAACTCAATTTGAATTTCAAACGGCGACGGCTGAATTTCGACCAGTAGTTTAAATAAAGATCCTAACAGATGATATAACACATTTTTTTTGTTGAAATTGGTAATAAAAAATAAAAGAGGACATGTTTCAATAACGAAAATAAAGTTTCTTTTAGCTTCAAAAAATATTCCAACAAAATTTCAAGTTAAAATTTTCCCTTTACGAGATTTCTTTATCAATAAATTTATTATCAAGTATCACGACTTCAGACGAATAAATAAAGATATTTATTGATAGATTGATGAATGTTTGTGAATATTCCAACAAAATTTGCGATTGTTATTTGTCCTTTATTAATAAATTTATTATCTAGTATGCGTTGCATCAATAATTAAAAACTATTAGAGTAAGGTGGATGATAAAATAAAAAATGGACGATTTAAGACGAGTGAATATTAAATAAAGATATTTATTAATGAATGTATTTGTTTGTTTTGCACAATAATAATTACGCAATATAATTAGTTGATTTTGCCAGCAGTGCGATCTCGGTGCACTTTCAAATGCCTCTTGTAGTTTCCCGGGTCGATAAAAGTTTTCGAACAGTATTCGCATTTATAAGGTCGTTCCCCTGTGTGAAGGCGAGTGTGAACTAAAAGAGCTGAACCATTACGGAATTTCTTCTCGCAGAACTTGCACTGAAATGGACGCTCACCTAAACACCAACAAACATTATACATTTTATACAAGGTTATGATTGTTTATACAAGGTTATGACTGTTTTTACAAGATTATGACAGTTTCATACAAGGTTATGACTGTTATGACTGTTTTTTTTACAACTTAACCAACCATAACAAAAAAATAACCAACCTGTGTGCGTCCTCACATGACGGTTATAGTTACCGATCAATGCGAATGCCTTATCGCAATGCTCGCATTTATGCGGTCGCTCGCCGGTGTGTCGACGCATGTGCTGATTGAAATGGGACTTGTTGTAGAAGCTTTTCGTGCAGATCGAACACTTGTATCGCCTTTCGCGCGCATTATGCAATTGTATATGCACAAACAGACTTTTTTTCGATGCATAGAGTTTCTTACAAATCGGACAAGGAACTTGACGCGTGTCTAAGTTGTCGCTGTGACGATTCTGAATGGGTTGTTTCAGATTCGTTTCGGATTTGCCACGATAACCTATAATACAGTTACAACAACAACAATATACAAACAAACAACAAACTATAACCCAATAGAAACAAAATATAAGCAACTGTTATTTTAATTTTTACCACTTTAACTGCAAAGAAAAGTCGTATAGTGTTTGGTATGGTGTAACATTAAAAAAAAATTTTTGTATAGAAATCCTTCATATAGCCTCTAGATGACGAATCTGAACTTAGTTTATGTGGGTGTATGGATGTGCGTCGTCAGCTCGCTCGCTCAGTCAAAATTTTGTAGATAGACGGTTCAACCGATTTTAATGAAATTTTCAGGATAAATTTGTCTAGTACCCAAGATAGGGTCATGTGGTTTTATTTTTTTCCAGTGATGCCAACTTTTCGAAAGAAAAATTACTAGTTTTTAAAAATTCATATTGGCTACATTATTTATCCGATTTTGATCAAATTTTCACAAAATATTCTCCTAGTATTCATATAATTTATGCAATTTTAACAAAAAACAGTGTTGCCAACTTTCCGAGAAAACAATTACTAAAATTTTTAAAAATTCATTATGACCACTTTATTTACCCGATTTTAATCAAATTTTTATAAAAGATTCTCCTAGTGCCTAAATAAATTATCAAATTTTAACGAAACTTATCGAAAAAAAAAAATCACAAAATTTTTTAAAAATTCTATGTGGCTACATTATTTATTCGATTTTGATCAAATTTTCAGAAAACTTTCTCCTAGTGCCCACAAAAATTAAAATTTTAATAAAAATATTATGTTACCAATTTTCCGAGAAAAGTCAAAACTTAGCAATTTTGTAACACGAATTAGCGTGATTATCTTCTAGTTAGAATAATTCATTCATTTCGTGATTGATAAGGAATTAATCCGTTCTTTACCCGAATCTCAATATTATTTGAAGAAAGCGCTGTTAAAATTAAATTAATTTAAAAGTACAAGTTTGCTTTTGGTTGATTGCTGTTGATTAAAATATTACAAAATTAAAATAATTCACATGATAGAGTCTAGAAATTATTTATATTTAAACAGTCCTGGTTTTTACATCTAATTTTGGCCAGTGGTGTTTGCTTAAGATATTCAAAATCATAGTTATTTAAAAAATATAGTCGAATTTTTATTAAATAAAAATTAAACTTTATATATAATTATCAGTTTATATACATAAATTTTTATGAACATATCATACAATAATTATTTAAAAAAAATTGAAGTAAGTATGTCTGGTTAAAGATAAATATTTATTTCTTTCAGGACTGTAAATTGTCTAGTAAATTTAATTTAGCTGATCTGTCAACAATGGCCACAAGTAAGTATAACAATATGATTGTACGAGAAATAGTTTTAATATTATATGTTTTTAACGTAGTTAATTATTCTTAAAAGCAAGACGGAAACTAACTGTAACTGATATATTTTGACAATAAAACATGAAACAAATTAAGAATTTTTTCCTAACATTTCATATAATAATAAATCAGTTTCTTTTTTAATGTTAAACTAATAACTTTGTATTTCTGTAATTTTGTTTTGTAGTAATTATTTTTGCTTAAGTTTAACGAATAATCGTTTATTTAACTTTTATCTACGATGCAATAATCGTTAGTCGATATACTAAGTTTCTAAACCTGGTTTTATTTTGTAAAATTACTAGGTATATTTAATTATATAATTATAAATTTGAACAAAATAAATATTAATTTATTTGCTTTAAAAAATTATTTTTGTGTTTTTAATTTTAACAAAAAAATTATAATCGTTTTTTGTAATCTTTATTGTAAAAGAAAGTTTAAATAAAACAAAAAAAAAAATTATTAAAATTTAATATATTCTAAATTAGGTTAGATTAAATGTGGTCTTTTCTCAAAAATTATGGAAAAGACAATAAAAAAAATTGATTGATTGAGCTAAATTTTCTTTTCGGAAATTTTTACCGCATCCCTCGATTCGACATTTGTAGCTATCGTTCTCGTAAATTATTTTTAAACTTGCACTTTTATCTGTAACAATTACCACAGATATTTAGCGTAAATAAATTTAGATTACTGAAACATACCGGGTGTTCGTTCGTTAAGTTCGTATGGGCGTTTAACATGCAATTTCGATAATTTGCGATACACTTCTTTCTCGAGTTAAATTCGGAGAAATACTTAGAATACTTTTTGATAGACAATAAAAAGTTCTATAATTTGGTTTTATTTTTAATTTGCTAGCATGTACAGTTTGGGCACTTGATTTTTTGGTATTTATTTTTTTTCTCAAAAACTATGAGGTCTAGGAAAATAAACGTGGTATGAAAAAATGCGGAATAATGAGTACAATAATTGAGTGAAGAAACCATTACTCTACGATGTATTGTTTAGTAGAAAAAAAAACTGAATTTTTGAAAATCTCTCAAGGGTACCCCCTTGTCAAATTTTCAAAAATTCAGTTTTTAATTTTTTTTCTACTAAACGCATGCAACCTAAAATGGTTTCTTCACTCAATTATCGTACTCATTATTTCGCATTTTTTCATATCATGCTTATTTTCCTAGACCTCATAGTTTTTGAGAAAAAAATAAAAACCAAAAAATCAAAAAAAATTTTTTAGCGCCCAACCGGCACATGCTAGCAAATCGAAACTAAAACCAAATTCTAGAACTTTTTATGCCCTATCGAAAAGTATTCTAAGTATTTCTCCGAATTTAACTCGAGAAAGAAGTATATCGCAAATTATCGAAATTGCATGTTAAACGCCCATACGTACTTAACGAACAAACACCCGGTATATTAAATAAACCTATCTATTATATTTCTTTTTTTTTATTTAAATACATTTTAACTTACCATCTTCTTCAACTTTCACATCGGATGCAACCTCTGGCGGTTGTACAACAATCGGAACAGTTTTCGGTGTAGATGACTTAGTATGTGATTTTGATGTTGCCTTGGATTTCTCAATAGGCGGAGGTTTAATTGGTATTGGTTTAGTGGTAGCAGCTAATGCTTCCGGATCGGTAACCTCATATAAACCGAGATTTCTCGCTCGATTTAAATGCAAACAGAAATCAAATCGATCAATCGAATGTTCCGATTTCGTTTCTTCCAGCCATGTTTTCAACGAATGACGTGTATGGAACTTTTTCCCATCCGAACTAAAAATCAATTCATATAGGTTATAATAATAATAATAATAATATTACAGAATTAATACAAATTATTATTGTTAAATACGAAAA
Source organism: Clivina fossor (assembly GCA_963966155.1). Lineage (NCBI taxonomy): Eukaryota > Metazoa > Arthropoda > Insecta > Coleoptera > Carabidae > Clivina > Clivina fossor. The sequence continues at coordinate 59,514 of CAWYQG010000114.1, forward strand.
GAAAAGTGGTTTCAATTAATCGAAATTACTAAATTAGAAGGTAATTACTTTTTCAAAACAATGTCCCACTTCCCGGCTGAATTAGCAAAAGGTCTCTGCGTCAAATGCTTCTCCCATCCGAGCGGTAAACGGTGATCGGGTACAATAACAGATCTACGTGGTCCTTCTGCACATTCAACAACCGATTCAATGCCAATTGGTTCACCATTCAACCATCGGCAAGTCCATTCTTCACCTTCACTCGTCTCCGGAACAGCTACAAATAACAGAAATCATTGGGTTAAGATGATTTATATGAATGATTTTGAAGATATACGAGTGGTATGATTGAAAGAGACCAAGCAGTAGAAATAGAAGAGCATGTACAAGAGGAATTATGTATGTAGATGAAGCTGATGAAGAAACTGATTTCGGAATATTGGAAAGTATATGGCGTGATTGTGTATGTATTTTTATTACTTTAGAAAAAACTATAATTTATATTAACTAGTATTTGTTTATAATATGAATAATATATCATTTATTATATTTTCTGTATTTACATAATTGCAATTGTCCTATTGAGCAAGGATCAACAAAAATAAAGATTATTATTATTATATTACTTGTAATAACTTCTTCTGATGGCGGTTTTTCATCTTCTTGTACTGATTCTTGTTTAATCGCTTTTTCTTCTTCCGTTTTCGGTTTCTTTCTCATGCCAAATAATTCGGCAACATTTATTTTTCGTTTTCTTTCGCGACGTTCCTCTTTCGATCCGACAACGGGATCAAACAAGGGCGATGCATGCGCCACTGGTGGAGGTTTAATAATTGGAATTGGATCCGTAGTTTCCAGTTTCGATATTTTCGATGCTTCTAAAACTTTAGAAAAACCATCGTCGAACAAGACATCATACATATCTGTAATTAAATTACTTGCTCAATAATAATATACAGTAATTAATTCTACTGTTAGTAACAATGACGGGTGCCGACTTTTCAGTCATCTTCAGATTTTCTGTGTTTATCGAACCACAAATACGGTCCAAATTCAGAAAATCTAAAGATGACTGAAAAGTTAAAACAATAACAAACCTGATAGGAAATTTAATAACGCAGGTTCGGAACCCAAGAATAACATTTAATCTTTTGACATTAATATATATACAATAGCAATGAATTTACATGATAGATAAATTTTGCAAAATCAGTTGCGAGGCGTGGCATTTAAACTAACGTAAATGAAGAATTACGAATTCTTAAAAATTAACCAATAAATTATTAGTTTCATGATCAATATAATAGTAATTTTACTTTATTTATAATAAAGTAGTAAGAGAAGATAAATTTTAAGATGTAATTTTTAATTATTAATAGAAAATGGAACAAATTTATTTAATGTTTATCATTATCAATTGATTTGAGTATACTAACGCATAATACTCTTATTTATAATAATTTCGCAACCTATTTTAAAGATTTATATTTTTGACAGAAGTTTTATCGTGTACATATAAAAAATAGGAGCATAGTATTAAAATTATATAATTTATAATGTAAATATAGGTTATGTTCATAAAATTTTGTAACAAAAATTTTCTATTGTGTAAAATAAATTCTTATCTTAACAAAATTGTACAATTTTAGTAAAATAAGTAAAAATTGTATGTGTTAAACACTCACCGATATCAAGAACTTGCCGAATTGTGCCAGGATATTTATTATAACTGTCAACCCAAGTAGCCATACACGTTTCACCAACAATAAATGTTTCTACATGTGGTCGCAGTTGATAAGGCCGTAATCGCGAACTATCCATCGGAATCCATTCATTCGCCCGATTCAAATGTTTATCAAACTCGACAAATACTTCGTTTTCATCGTAATCAACTTCTAAAATCGTTGCCGGATACCATTTCTCATTGAAATCATTCGCTTCGATTCTGGTACCGGGAAAATAGTTAATAGCAACCGATGTTTCAGTATTTATCTCCGGCAAGACTTCATTAATCTCCTGTTCACTTTTAATTGTTGTTGCAAGCTCATCCAATGTTTTCTCGGCAGGTTTTCCTATCTCTTCATCCGATTCACAGACTTCTTTTTTAATTTTCAAAACAACTGCTTCAATTTGACTGTTTGTAAATTTAGTTTCAGTTGTATTAGTTGTATCTGGTTCGGATTTAACTTCAACGTCACCATTTTCACTTGGTGGTGCTGATAATTTAGCAAGGCTCTTAGTCCATGGAAATACGGAAGGTAAAGCGCCTTGTCTCAACATATATTTCGTACCTTTAAAATTACAAAAATCCGTTCGACGAAAATGTCTAGAGCATACGTATAACACTTTGTTGACTTGTCTCTCTTCTGGAATGCGACATAATTCTATCCACTTTGGTCGCAAATCCGAGTAAAATGGCATTTTGTGAAATGTAACCCCATTGTCTTCTGGACGTACGGAGTCCGATGGACAATCCAATACGTTGCATTTACGTCCCATTGCTCCTTGTTATATCCTATTATATTAAACAATTATACTTCTGCCTTAAACAGTAAAAGAATAAAAGCACTTATGACACAAACTTGCATGTTTGATGCAAGCCTTCTTTGCAAACTTCAACAACAAAAACAACGCACATAACCTTTGTTTCGGGCACGTTCTGAATTGTTATAATTTGTTATTGTTACATAATTAATTAAAAAAGTTAATTATACGTTACGAAATAAATATGTACATATTTAAATTTATTTCTATTCTATTATTTTTACAATATTTCTAGATTAATAAGTTGCTGACAATGTACAAATGATTACGGTGCTGTCATCTATAAACTAACAACTGAACTAATGTTTTGAATTGGTATTAGAATTTATTAATAGAGGGCACTGTAATATAAAATTTTAAAAAATTAAAATATTCAATTAATAAATAATAGAAGTACTTTTTTGCATAACATTTACACTTAGTGTTGAAATATAAAATGATTAGCATACATAATTAGCACGTATTTTAATAAACAATTCTGGCTCATTTTATAACATGCACGTGATTTATTCAAATATTTCAATAAAACCCATAGATAAATAACTATAGATATATATTCTTTGATAAAACAAAACAGATCTACAGAAAAATATAAAATTTATCGAAACCTAATGAAATATAAATAAAAAGTATAATTAACTGTATGTAAAGGATGATTCATTTAGAGGTACTTTTTTCAAAAATAAAAGCAAATAGAAAAATTTGATTTTATCGGGTAATCTTTATTATCATACAAAAGAACCATTCTTTACATTTATTTTTTAAAGATTATTTCTTTCAAATGTTGGCCGTAACTGCGGCTAATATACTCCATTCTGAAGTTCCAATATTTGATCACACGTTCGATCATTTCGAGCGGTATTTGGCGAATGACGCGAGTAATGTTGGCTTCCAATTCCTCAATCGTAGCCGGCTTATCCCTGTAGATTTTTGACTTTACGTAGCCCCAAAGGAAAAAGTTTAGAGGTGTGATATCACACGGTCTAGACGGCCAATTCACCTGTTCGAAGCGTGAAATTAACTTTTCACCGAATTGTTCTCGCAATAAAGCCATAAAGCAATAAAGGAAGGTCGGCCGGTATCAGTTTTTGCACGAGTTGAATTTTGTATGCTTTTAAACCAAGATCTTTACGTAAAATACGCCAAGTTGTTGCATATGACAAGCCAAGTTCTTGAGAACGGCGCCGAATTGATTCATCACGTTCAACGCGGACACTCTCAGCTACTGCCGCTATACTTTTTTCACTATGTGCTGGATGTGGTCTATTTGGTCGCGTATTGTCCAATAATGAAAATTGGGTTTCAAATTTTTCGATAGCACGACGAATTGTGAGTTCAATAGGCCGATTATGTGGACCATAAGTTGCTCTAAGCGCTCGAAACACATTCTTCGTAGAACGTTGATTTTCGTAATACAGCTGAATAATTTGTAGACGCTGTGCCGGGCTAAGTCTTTCCATAATGAAATGTCAAACAATACTGAACAAAAATACAATGACAGGTTGACACGACTCGCGCGTCAACTGTCATAAAATCAGCTGTGTAAAAAGTACCTCTAAATGAATCACCCATTATATATTACATGTACTAATGTGACATGACAACAGTTATGTTTATTTAAAATGATAATTTGTGTTTGAACGTCTACTGTCTGTCAAACAGTAAATATTAAAGTGTAGCAACAAAGCTGAATAGAAAATTGAACATATTTCAAAATATATGTATCATGTATATGTTGATATAATAATTTCATTACGCAATTGATGTGTTTAAATACTTAATAAACAATTGTAGAAAATGTTTTGGTATTTATTTTAAATTTTCCATTCAAAATTCATCCTTTTCACTTTTTTTATCCTTGGAATAAATTACCATAGTAAAATACTTTTCCAGAACTCATTATATTAAAATAAAACGGATTTACGATTTAATTAGATTAATTTTAATTAAAAAAAAATCGACGTTTCTACATCATCAACGCCTTTTTATTTCAATTTAAAAATTAGCCAATGAAATCTTATTATTTATTTTTAAGATACAATTTTTTTTTCAAATTACATACGATTTTTTTTATTATAAAAGTAAATAAAAATTAGAGATACGGATTATTAATCGTTTCGTGATAATTTAAGATTAATTTATGTTGGTTTAATAATTTCATTACGCAATTGATGTGTTTAAAAATACTTAATAAACAATTTTACGAAAAGTGTTTGAATGTAAAATTAATAATATTTGTACTTAATTTAAAATTCAGTACAAATGATATAAATTGAATGTTTTTCGAATTTTATAATCAAGAAAATAATTAATGATTTATAATCAATAAATGATAGAAATAAAATAAAATTTTAAAAGTACGTGAAAAATATGTGTCCATTTTCTATTCAGATTTATAAATTACATGTCATTCAAAGGGTTCTGTGATGATCCTTCTAAATTTTTTCCGTCTATTTGTGTATGAGAATGTTCAAAAAAATGCGATGATATTGAAAATGGGGACGCAGATGGTTTAAGACAAGTGAAAAAATTGCTCTAGAGACATTTTGAGCACTTTGCAGGCAATAAGCCTTTTCTTTTATGTAACTTAACTTTATTCTTGTATATTGTGACATGTTTTTATCCTTTTTTCAGTAGCGTCGCAGGAAAAAACATTTCTTTTTCTGAGATTTACGGGTTATATACTAAGGTGGCCGCTATTCTATTCATTGTTTATTTTATAAACGAATAAATATAAATGTTTTTGAGTTTTCAAATAAAAATTTCAGTATAATTATCTATAATTTATTTACATAAATATTCTTTTTTACATCATTAAATATATTTGCATATAATTTTATATAAAATATTATTGTTTATTTACTATAAATTTGTGGAACTTGTTAGTTACTATTTCGAATTTTATTTAGTGCATCGCTTTTTTGAATAATTATTACCGAAATTAAAAATTTTAAAAATTACATTTTCTATGTTTTTTTAAAAGAAAAAAAATTATAAATTTAGAATAGAAATAATTCGAAATAGGTTAAGCCTTGCTACCTCATCAAGGTCCTGTTCCACCTAGGCAAGGTTCTGAAACAAAACACACAATTAACGCCTAAACGGCCCTACCTAAACAACGCATTTAAAAGACTCCAATTGCAACGACATTTTTTGCATTACGAAAGCAGTCTTAATAAATGCACGATCTAGAGTACCTGAAAAGCAAAAGCCGATTCTGTAGCGGAGAAATAAACCTGAAATAGAGAAAATGCATTATTAGTGAGTACAAGCCCCTTTTTTTCTATCTGCAAGAAAGCAACAAAATATTAGTACATACGAAAAAACGCTACAGAATGCGGCCCCTGAAAACAATTGCACAGATTTCACTGCAAAAATAATTTTTATTCGATTATAATCACAGCTAATTTCTGCACGATTAGCCTGCCTACCCCGAACAGAAACGGAACTTAAAACTAACACATAAATTTCCAGAAAGAAAACACAATATAATTAGCCTGCCTAACTTCCAGGAATTTCAAATTAAATGCGTAATATTTCATTCCTAACAACCTGAAACCTCCCCTGCAGATTTTCTGGAATTTGGGGAAAGAGAACGACAAAATTTGCAGCTGAAAAAAAAACATAAATAAATATACATAAAAATATACACAACAAATAAAAAAAATAATGATTGCGGTGATACAACGTCGACAACTGGTAACTGATGCGATGGCATTGGTTGTTCTGATATCGAAGATGATTTAATAAAACAGATTTCGCTGGTCACTAGACATCGATGTACGACGCTAGTACTTGCAGCAATCGGGATACAGAAAAGTATCCGAAGTGTGGTAACCGAAGAAGAAGATTTCTGAAATGAATACTAAAATCCACTTAAATTAAGAACCAAACGCAAAAATGTTTCACCAGACGTACCAAATCGGTCGCTGGTCCTTCACATTCGAGTTGAGATTAATTAAGCAATTAAATCAACCCTTAAACAAAATGAAACAAACAAAAACTTTTTCAACTCTGTTTGAAATTGTTGAATATATCAATTTATTATTTTGCCCAAGCCAAACTGCGTAAGCGATATAGTTAATCGATGGTTGCAATTTATTGGAAGCTTTTTCAACTCTGTTCAAAATCGTTGTATACTTTCCCCAGAAATTTTGTGGCCGCAACTCCTCCTAGACGGTTTAACCGATTTTAATGAAATTTTCAGTATAAATTGGTTTAGTGCCCAAGATGGTCATGTGGTTTTGGTTTAATAAAGTTTTTAAAAATTTGTATTTTTTACATATCCCTAATGCTTCCACTAATTACATAATTTTATTAATATCCAGTGTTGCCAACTTTCTGAGAAAAAAATTACTAAAGTTTTAAAAAATATATTATGGCCATGTTATTTTACCGATTTTACTCAAATTTTCACAAAAGATTTTCCTAGTAATCATATAATTTATGTAATTTTAACAAAATACAGTGTTGCCCACTTATCGAGAGGAAAACAATCACAATTTTTTTTTAAATTTATTGTGGCTAAATTATTTATTCGATTTTGATTAAATTTTCAGAAAAGTTTCTCCTAGTGCCCACATAAATTATAACTTTCCGAGAAATATCAAAGTTGTCTATATATGGGTTTACCCATATCTAGTTCTAATCTTGTTCTTTATAAATTTTTATTGCCTCTCTTATCTATCTACTGGTAATATTATTGGATCTTGTAATTATTACAGTATCTTCGAATTTTACATGAAGAATTTCTAATGCATGTTGTGCAATAGCAGATATTTCTGCGGATGGATTTAACACATGCTGATCTGTTATAATTAATTAATTTGTTCATTAATTCTATAAAGAAACTGATTTCACTTTTGCTGGGAATGTAAATGTTTCCAAAGAGACCCGTTTGAGTATATACAATGCAATTTTGGTGCCTACGTTGCGATGTATAGTGTAGTGAATGTTGGGTTTGGTTGCAAAAGCATAAAAGCGGAAAATAACTGCTGTGGAAATGAGATTTTTAAGTGGGGTATGTGGTGTAAATAGGAGTGATCGGGTACGAAATACGATTAGTGTATGATGAGTGTGAAATTGCGAGAAAAATGTTGTAGGAAAAGTTGGTGTTAGTCAGTTAAAATGGTTCGGACATGTTTAGCGAATGCGTCTAATGAACGTTTGCTGTTAAAAATGATTTATTTGAATGATTTTGATGGTATACGTTTGCCCAGTGGACGTCCGATGAGTAGTTGGAGTGGTATGATTGAAAGAGTGGCTTGCGTGAGCAAAAGTTTCAATTAGTAGGAATAAAAGAGAGAATGTATGAGAGTGGAATTGTGGAATGTGGATAAAGCGAAAGTTGCTTGTGCTGGATAGGAATGTTTGGATTCGACTGATTACTCGGGATGATGGAAAGAATTTGTGCCACACCATTTTGGGTACATGGCGTGATTGTGTATGTATGTATGTATTTTATAACATCAATCAGTGCCAATTATTCACGGAATGGAATAAAATTTGGCTTTCATTAATTGAACATTTAAACATTTTTTAATCTAGTTATACTTATTTTGTTAAACTAGTAACTTGTATCTATGTTCTGTTTATTTACTGTAATTGTCATTTGCATCTTTTCACCTGATGAAGATGTTGTTTATTAATAAATATTAATGCAAAGCAACAATTTCAAGCCATTTCAATTGAATAAATTAAATTATTATCTTTATGTTGATTACAATTTTCATCAGTCAGTTGACAAATTGTTAAAACATTATTTAAAACAAAATAGAAATAATATTATACCTAGAAACAAATATTAACAATTATAATTATTAATAAATAATTGTAAAAAAATGTTATAATAATAAAATTAATAAATAATAAAAGTTCATTATGATTAAACTTAAAATTTAGATATTATTATAATGGTGGAATTTTTTTTCTAAAAATTTCACAAGTTACTCTAAATTATAATTGTAGAAAAAAAGAAAACATAATTACGTATAAATTAAGAAATATTTTTAGGAAAAAACTTTTCAAATTTTTATAAATTCTAAACACTGTAAATTAAATATGATTTAGGTTAAATTCTGTATTACCTAATATTTATTTATAATTGACGTTTCGACGCACTAATTGTTTCTGATGCGAACGGATATTTAGTTCGTAGAAACGTCGATTATAAATAAAAATATTTAAACAAAACTAATTCAATTGTGTTTTAATATAAGTTCGGAAAGATTTTTTACTGTGTGTATGTGACGTCATAATACCGATGGCGGGTAAAAACTCGATATTTTAATAATTAATATCTACGAAATTAGAAGGTATTTTACAATAATTTTTTTTCTATAGTATATTTAAACATAAATAATCGTTTTCTGCAATTACATTGTATACTTTAAAAAAACGGGACAACCCCATTTAGCCAAATAAGTAATAAGTAATAAAAAAATAGATTTTTTGAAAATTTCAGAGTGGTGTGAATATCTAAAAAATAACTAAAATTTATATCAAAGAAACACTTACCTATGTTGTTATGTTATTATCTGCAACTGTCAGTTGCTCCACTTTTAAACTCGACGACTCGATTTTACTAATTTTATTAATGATGATGTATTTATTTTAGATGCGATATTGGTGAAAAATATAGAGTAATATTCTATTTAAATGAAAAGAAAATATTTTATCCAGGTTGTATAGAAGGCATTTGTCCGTGGCATTACATTTACAAATTATTTGGAAATGTATTGTTTACTTGTAATAGAAATATTTGTAATGCATCTAGCAATAATAATAGTACTCAAGATGGACCTAGTTATAATAATAGTACTTATAATGCATCTAGTTATAATAATAGTACTGATGATGAAACTGAATTTAAATAGAAAACATTTAAATAATATTTTTAAAAGTTTAATGAAATTTCGTGATCAATCTTCGGCCATAACCTCATCATTTTTACAAGAAAATACACTTGCTTTTTAACTGATATCTATTAGATTAAGTTAAAAATAAATAAATAAATAATTAAGACAGTTTTACCAATATTTTTATTTTTCAAATCTTCATTATAACAAAATTAAAAATACATCAAAATAATTATGTTCCTAACACATTTGTGCGACTTACATAAATATAATAATGATTTTTCAAACAATTCTTTTTTTTGTTAATTCTCACGAAACAAATTCCTAGTAAAATAAATATTAAATCACACTAATTTACATCATTTTATATACAAAAATTTATTATATCTAATTAAAGTCTTCTGTTCTGTACAATAAAGCTTATATTGTAAATTGTTTATTTATTTTCTAGTCATATTACAAAATAGTTAACATTTTATTCTTTTCTTTAAAGGTGTAATAATTGTTCATCACTAAATAAAATTACGGTAAATTTTGTGAACCACAAATATTTTAAAAGCATATTTGTCAAACATTTACTATTAGATTTCTAAAAGAGTTACATGCTTATTTGCCAAAAGTTACTTCGTAAAAATAAAAATTGTTATAATAAAGTCTTTTTTAGATTTTGTTATGAGAAAATGGTAATTTTATTGGCCTTAATGTTCGCTATAAAATTGACAACGTTTCAATTATATAATAATTCAACAAATTAGATTTTTCTGTCATCATTTTTGGAAAAGAAACGAACAACTATTATATTTAATTACTTAATAAAAATATTCTGTAAATATATGTAATATTATATTATTATTAACAATTTGGTTAAAATGAATGTAAAAAAAAAAACTTCATTATGAAACTAAAATATCATAATACAAATAAACAGGTAACCTAGATAGTAAAGTTGAACAACGGAAAGAGAAAATTAATAATTAAACACTAACTAGAATCTAACCTAATATCATGCATCCATACTTTCATCAGTTATTTTTTTATTATTATCAGTTTTATTATGAACACTTTTCGGTTTTTTTGCGGGAGGCGATTTCATATCGGCACTATCACTATTATTAACACCATCTAAAGATCTATCCCTTTTGATACCATTCGGTTTCACTTCTTCACTTTGCGTCGATTTGCGTCGTTGACGTTTTTGCGTTTGATCGCTGATCAAATCGTTGAACTGTTTCTGTTTTGCCTCCCAGAATGGCTGTTGGAGTTGTACAACGTCCGGATAAATGCATGATCGGTTGGTAACAGAAGTTCCCAGCCTTTATTGTGTCGTAAACGAGCAATACCGACAAAAATTTCTTTGATTTCTTCCGCTGGAAGTTTTATCACAGATGATACTTTACGACGATCTACGTACTGTTTTTGAGTAAATAAATTCAGCTGTAATTAATTAAATAAACTTATTAGAAATAAATAAATTAGTAAAAAAACGTGTTAAATAAATGAACAATGTATGTCCGCTTTTTTGTTGCGTAAATCTGTAATTCCAATTATCATACTGTGTATTATTGAAATAGAGAGATTAGATAAACTTACTACGTAGTCTCTGGCACGGCACATAATATGAGCAGGCACACCACTGATTCCCGAATGCGTGTCTTTCGGATAAAGAATATCGGAACGCACAATCCAACAGCCTCGTATCACTGTCGCTACTTGCGGCAAAGTTCGTAACACTGTTTCAGTGTTTAAGCCTTCAACGCCGGCTAGTAGTAACATTAATTGTTGAAACGATATTATTTTCACTAAAAAAAAATTTAAAATTACTATAATTATTTTCTACTTTAGTATATTACTAACTCGTGAATAAATTCAGGATTAATTAATTAATTAGAGAATAAGAAAATATCTATTATTATTACCAGTTATGTTTAGTTTTATTTTTAATAGATATATAAAATAAATTATCTAATTACTTTTTTATTACATTAATTTAATTAAGAGCCGGTTGTTCCAAATTTTGGAATAAATTTATCCTTGGGACAATTTTAAAATTAGCTAATGAAATATCGTCATTTATTCTGAGGATACAGTTTTATCCAATTACATTTTGAAACACCGGCCCTACATCAAAATAAATTTGATTTTCAATTTGGAGCCTTGTCATAGCAACTAAGGCCATACCCGCCAAATAAAACATGAATTGGTGACAATAAATACAAATCTTCAACTTACCATTCTTTAAAATAAGACGACACTGTTCTAATAACGTTAAAGATTTCAGTTCATTTAACGATAAAACATGTGCTGGTAAAGAAGGCAAAACAACGGCTTCTTCTCTGCCTCGTGGCACCAACATTCGAAGATAATTTTTCCCTGATACGTCCAAAGCCAACCCTACATTATCTTGATTTTCTGCCAGTAACTTGTTTCGTTCCAACTATTCAAACGAATATTTTTCGTCAATTTGATGATACAAAATAATAAAGAATAAAAAAACTCACTTCTGCAGCATCAGATTGGGGATGATGCCACTTGGTATGACACCAAGGTTCTTCTTCGCTTTTCTGACTCAAAAAATTGAAGCTTTTTTCGCGAATTTTCTTCAATCGTTCATTTTCCGTTCGTGCAAATTTGACGGTAACTTGTTGAGCTTGATCTTCCACAATATCTTCCTCCATACTAGCGGCTTTTTCCGCTTCACGCGTTTGCTTATCCGAACGATCCAAGTAGGGAAAATAGGGCCGCAATTGAACAATTCCTGTAAAAATAAATTTATTAACAAATTTCATCTAGACATATTTTCGGATTATTGTCTAAAGTGTTAGACAGTAATTTGGAAAACTGTAACTGCATAAATAAAATCATACCTTGAAGGGAATTGAACGCCAAACATATGGCCAACCTGAGTTTTAGAAAATTTACGTTTTAAAATCATTGAAATTCATGTAAAAATAAGAACGCAAAAGTTACCTTTTAACGGAGTGATATGAATTTCATTTCCATGGGCAACGCCTACTGCATATTTGGAACAATTCTCAACGGCTTTCGATGAGATAAAACTTTGTTTATCCATAATATCGTTTTCGAATAACACTTCATTTTCTTTCTCACGATAACCAGTTGCTCCGTCCGTATTTATCACAATTTCTTCGGCTTTTGACATATCGAAATTAACCGAATTTGTATTTAAACTAATATCGACTTTTACCTCTTGATGAAGAGGTTTCATCGCACATGTTTTAATTATTGATGAATCGTATTTAGAAGTGGGTGGTCGTAACGGATATTGATAAACATAAAGTTGTTCAGTTAATTGTTTTGAAAGATACACAGGTATCTAAAATTAATATAATTTGACGATTATTAATATTGCATTCAATTCCATATATGGAATATTATTTTCTAACATATTTCTGCAAGTTTTATCGTACATAGTTAGATTCTGATTTAAAAAATATTCTAACATGTAATATTTTTAAAATATGTGAAAGAAACGAACGAAAATATAATATGTATATTGTACGTAATATTTTTTCATAAATATTTGTAAATAAAATACTATATTCTATATGTAAAAATATGTTTTAATAAGTAGAACAAGCTTAATTTTTATAAAAAAAAACACATGGCCAACATAACCTATGTACCACGTTGCATTTTATCAGATATTTTTATTTATTAAGAAATTACCTCATTAACAACAGCGTCTTTCTCTTCTTCCATTTTTATTTAATAAAAACAAAATTTATTTGTTGAAACTACGGCATTTTTATTATAATATAAATACGTTAAATTATTGTACGATATTTTCCAACTTTCTTCAAAATTTTATAAATCCATTTCAAGCCCCATATTAGTTATATGAACCAAGAAATGAACTTGTCAAATAGCTAATCTCCAATAACACCGTGTCCAGTTTATGGAGTATTTGTTGATTATACGTCGTTGATTAACCTGTACGCTTTTCTAATTCAATTTTTTCTCGTTTGGAAGCGCTCATGATGATAATAGAAAAGATTTAAAAGGTCGAATTTTGAATGTTCGAAATACAAATAATGTATATTATGCTTATTACAATAAATATTTTACGAAAATAATATTATTAATTGTAATACAATAATAATTTAAATTTTTATTTATAATTATACTATATTAATCAACGTTATTACATTATTATCTTTTCGGACAATAAGAAATTCGATAAATTATGTACACCTGTCATGGAGAAACCAATGAAGTTTAACTTTAATACAATGAAAATAAATAAAATTAAAATTTAATGTTATAAGAAATTAAAAATTTACGTCAGCTATAAATGTAGAATTTCATGGGCAATTCTAGCCATAGAATAAGTAATATATAATAATAATATATTCTAGCCGTAAGAATAGTGTTAGAAGTATACATAATACTGATACAAATACAAATCGACGTCCTGTTTTGGAACAGGTAATATTAACGTCATAACCAGGTCATAACACAGCTGTTTTTCTAACCTACTTGTGTTGTTTTCTGCGTCATTGATTTTTTTTTTAAATAAATAGTTTAATTAAAAGTACTTTTACAGAATATATTAGATTTTTCGTTTAACTTAAGCAGTAGATCGTTTGCTAGCGTAATTAGTCAACAATCAACTTACAGTGTTTCTCGGCCATGGTCCAGAGTATCTAGACGCAGGTATTTTCCATTGTTACATTATTTTCAGATATCCAAGTGACATTATCAACCGTGTAATTCGTGTTAAAAAGTAAAAATCCGTTTAGACAGTTCGATAAATTTTATCAGTAAAGTATTGAATATATCACTTGGTTATTTGTAAATACAGAAAATCATTGTGTTGTGTTAGCACGTGTTTACAATAATAGTCATTGTTTTTAAGGTGGAAAGAATCAACTTTAACAATTCCATTCAAATCAAGCAAAACTGCTTCGCCTGTGTCTCATATTGAATCGTATTTTTTACCTGATTTTCCTCTAACACCATCGTTTTTCGAAAATCATTTCGAAGTTGTTGAATTTATATCATATGGTGCTTTTGGAAAAGTGTACAAAGTGAAAGAAAAAGACAGCGATAAATTGTATGCATTAAAAGTGCTGTCAAAATCGTAGGTACGCGTTGTAATGTTGCGTTTATGTTATTCGATTTTATTTCGTGATTGGTTTATTTTTTTTTTTTAGGTTATAAAAGAGAATTCTATACAACAAGTTAAAGACGAAGTACAAATTCAGAGAGTTTGTGGACATCATTCTTTTATTGTAAATTGCCCTTTTCATTGGCAAACACGCAAACGTCGGTAAGCAAAATATTATTCAAATATGGATAGATTTATTACAAATTTTGAAATCATGGCAGTAAAAAATAATGTATAGCAGTATTTTAAACACGTGTTTATAATTATTATAAAATTATCTTTATCAATATTTTAATCAACATTTGTTATGACATGAATTTTTGAACAGTTTGAAAAATTATAATTAATGTTTCAATTTTGCTGAGCTATGTTCTACTTCGCTATTAATTATGTGCAAATTTGTCCTTGACAAAGTTTGTTTTTATTTACTGACTGTCTAAGATTTATTTTGAATAATAATTATTTTCACTCAATTTACACGCGTTCCTTATCTATTTAAATTATTTTAAATCATTTGTTTATTAACCTATGTTTGTTTACATTGAGGTTGCATACCGTCCAATATTAATTTTGTTTGTTTATTTGAATGAACATGCATTTCCGCAGCAATTTTCTTTGAAATATTGCGAAATTAAGAATAAAGACTTTTGTGTATATTTGTTATTTTTTTAACGTAATATTCTAAAAATACTTGTTTTAAATGAGTCATTTATTGTAATGGAACTTTAATTTGGAACAATAATCCATTAATTTATGTGCATTTTATTGTTTTATTATGATTTTTATAAAAAATTAGAGATAGATAATTTTAGAATGAAATAAGGAAATGTATCATTTAACTGTTTTTTTATGAAGCGTATGATTGATTTTTTTGTATTATTTGTTGTTTTTTTTTTGGTCTGTGTTATAGCAAAATGATTGAATCAATTAACATATTAAAACTTTATTTTTAACAATTATTAAGAAACTAAGCAGGCGTAAATAATATGTTGGTCATATTTCAATAAATAAATTATAAAACAGATTTCCATATGGGTTAAAGTGTTGAATTACATTTGGAATCAATTATTTAACTGATTGGCTCTTTAAGTAGAAAGTTAAGTTACATATATGATTTATTTTTCAGTAACCGATTTTATAGAAGGCGGCGAACTTCATAAAGTTTTAGAAATATACGGAGTTCTACCGATATTATTAGTACAAATCTATCTAGCTGAAATTGCATTGGCACTTGGTAAAATTATTTGTTATATTATATAATTTAAAAAAATAAATATTTGTAACACTTTATTGCAGATTTTTTGCACAACGCTGGAATAATCTATCGTGATTTGAAACCGAAAAATATTCTTCTCGACGAGTTCGGTCACGTGCAGCTAGTTGATTTCGGTTTATCGAAGTGGTTGCCATATGGTAGCAGAACGAAAATCGTTTGTAGAACATTACGTTACATGGGTATGCAACCACTAGCCCATCTTCACTACTACTACTATATTTAGTGGACTAACCATTTTGTTTTTAAGTGCACTCAGGTTCTGTCTGTGATCAAAGTTTAAAACAATTTTTTAATTTTAACCTATATGAACAATTAGTTAAATGCTATGATATATATCAATTAAAATAGTTGGTTAAGAATTATTTGCAAAATGAACGCCCGGTCGCAATTATTCGAATTAACAATCGAAGGCCGACAGGTCGAGTATTTTCCATACGGTGCTTTTTCATAGATCGCTCGGGAAGTTCTTATATAACGCGGTGGGTACAGTAGGCTATACAGATGTAGATTGCGATTTTATCGATTTTACCTACGTGTGCTGTACGTCGAATCACTTAGATCGAACGGAAAAGAAAGAGATCTCCGGGTTTTCGGAGCTGTTACGCGGTAACGAGGACTGCGGAACGGGCCAGATTAGTCTGGAATTCTTCCAGAAGAAACGCAGCCGATGGCCGTTCCAACCCGAATGTATACCGTGGGAGGTGTGGACGGTGCGTTTGGAATTAATCAATTTATTGAGCGAGAACGAGAGACAGATCTGTCGCGAGCAGGTCGGTGAAATGTTAACAGATACGATTTTGTATATAACGGAGGTGATGAATCGGCATGATTATGTACCGAAAATGCTGAGTCAGTCCGAGTTAGAATTAATTTTCGATACGTCCTATCAGGATGTACAGCCTTATTTATTTAAATTTAGATATTCGGCGAATGGTCCATCGAATACATCGGTCGGTACAACTATGAGGAAAATTATGAAAGAGACGTTGAGTTTGTGATTTTTTTTGTTGCGCTTCTATATTGGGATAGTTAGTTTTCTATCTAATGTAATTATTAATAACATTCGAAAAAGATGGGTAGCATTCGAGAATAGTTTAGATATTTTCAATCAAATGAGAAGTTTCATTTAATTCTGTAACGCTATCTATCTATCCATTCAGAAAAATAACGAATTCTTAGATTCTGCAAGAAAAATATGTCTAACAAGATTTCTTACGGAATCTCAGAATATCTATCTATCCATTCAGAAAAATAACGAATTCTTTGATTCAGCAAGAAAAATATGTGTAACAAGATTTCTTACGGAATCTCTAGAATATTATAACAGACCGTTACTTTTAACACAACTGATGCAGAAAATTTTTACTTATAAATTTATTACAAAAGTGTGTTAAGATTTGTTTAATTTTTATTCTCTAAACATATGGAAGGAAAAATATAACAATACAAATTTATTATATGTACATGAACTAGCTAATGTTTCGATGAATCTATCATTCTCATCGGATCTATAATTGAATCATATAATATTCTTGAGGTAATGAAAAGGTATTTTGTGCTATACTTTTATGGATATATAACATGATTGTGTCGAGGGGGAAACCACTTGTAAAATCTTGTGTACAAATTTTTTAAAATCCCTTAAAATTATGGTAAAATCTATTAAAAATATTCTTAAAAATCTTGTAAAATTTCGAAGAGTGACTACAATCTCAACAATCATACGTGAAATTTGTAAAATCTGTTGTACAAAATTTGAAGAAGTGGTTTCCCTTTCTGATTGTGTATAATATCACAATAAATATAAATAAACTTTGTCGTTACTTATAAGTTGTAAAAACGAAAATGCTATATGATTATAATTATACTCTTGTAGATCTCCTGATGAAGGCTACAAGTTAGTCGAAGCGTTGATGCAAAAACGATAAATTTAACGTAAGATTACGTATTAGTTACATATTTTCTTCCAGTTTCATTCAAATACAGACGCTAACACAATAACAATTAAACTTTATATATATATATATATATATATATATATATATATATATATATATATATATATATATATATAGTTTTGTTTCAAAAAAAATTACCCCTTGTTTTCGTCATCGTTAAATTTTGTTGTGCACGGAATATAATAAAACAGTAAATAATATTTGGCTTGATATTAAATAGAGCTGCTTTTATCATTTTTGTGTTGTATTTCAACTATTTTCGTACTATATTATTATTTATTTATTTATTCGTGCACATACAGTAATACATTCATTAACTTTCAATTCCTCACACCTCAACCTTCACTTCAACCTTCCAATCTCAAAAGTCTCTAGACACAGAAACTACATTTCCCTACAATTCTAATTATTGTTTGAAATAGTTGACCAGTTGCATGTTGTGTTATAAATTTTCAAATACATATTGATTTTTATAATAATTAAAAAACATTATTCTACATACAACATTTAGATTTGCTTTAAAATAATAATCATGTAAAAAAAAAGTGAAATTATATTTAAAGTAATTGTTTACATTGACGGTCCTGTAGGTAAAGTTCATTTAACTTTATTGACTTTAGCTGCAGAATGATTACTTATCTTTCTATTTTTGTTTCTTTTATTTAAATTTTATTTAGACAAATAGCTAGAACCTAGATCATGTAGCAATTAAGGAAACATTTTTAAAATTAAATATGATGCGTTCAGAAAAATATACGCTGCTATTTATTTTTCTTATACCAGAAACATTACACCAGGCATTACACAAAATTCATCTGGTCAACTGAATTCGTGGCAGATTTTTCTAAGTTCACCTCTAATATTATTAAATAAAATCATAGATCATATAATATAAATTTATATATATGATCTATGAGTACAATATTTTTACGTTTTATTAATCTGTAGCACATTTTCTAACCTGAATATAAATATCAGTATGTATATTTGCTTTCTCTATAATAAATATTATATTAATCATAATTTTTTTTATCTTTATTAGTGTAAAATGGAAGTGCCTAAGGAGGTATTCGAGATATTGAAGTGTTGCATATGCTCGGGTTATTTGTCAACAGCACCTGTGTTTATCGGAAATGATGGAGGGAGTTATTGCGGCCGATGCACGGCTGCTGCAGACGAACAAGAGCATCTAGTACGCGACATCAACTATGAACTGCTCGCGAAACAAACTGCATTTCCCTGCAACAACCACGAGAACGGTTGCCGGACGAAGATCAGATTCGACGACGAATCCAATCATCATAACAACTGCGGTTACCGTACGATTGTGTGTCCAATTACCGAATTGGGCGTGTGCGATTGGACCGGCACAAAACATAAACTATACGAACACGTCGCCATCGAACATCCCGATAATCTGGTCGACAATTCATTTGAACTGCATCACGATATTAGCACAGCCAGCCAGCGAACATTTCTACTAGCTGCATTCAATGTACTGTTTCATGTCTGTTTCTAGTTCACGTCAAGATCTGTTTGATGAGCAGAAAGATATATCATTCGATGCAGTTTCTTGGGAATGCAATCTCAGCTGCGAACTATAATTTCAACTTGACTGTAAAACGAAACACAAACAGTTATTCCAAGGTTGTTGCAGTTACTGCTGAAGAATTTCGGGTAATACAGAGAAATCATGCTGTTGAGATAGGTATAAATGCATTGCTTGAAATGATGGACGGTTACAATGGAACAATATTTAAAATCAGTGTGAATCAGTTGAGTGAGGATAATACGAACAATAATATGTAGTGAATTTATGTTATTGAAATGTGTTAAATGTCGCGATAAAGTTGTGAATCAGAAAAATTATTTTAGAGACAACGGTTGGTGGTGTGATAGTTGTGCACCAAATATGGAATTATGTGAAAACCACTCTAAAGGATGTACATATAAAGATATCTGCTGTAAACGTTTCATACATGAAGATTATTTTTGTAATTATCTTACTGTGTGTTCGATATGTGATAAAAATATCGACGAATTTTCAATTGTAGATTATTATAATTTGATGCATAAACAAATATGCATATCAAATAATGTGTGGTGTTTTACATTTGAAAATAAGTGGAAAGAATCTTATGCTTCATGTTACAATGGCATAATGTTTTATTATCTAAAAGAACGTTCAGAATATAAGATAAACATTTGTAATAGTTTAACTACTGATGAATTATGTAACTACGATTTTATTATTACATTATTCGATGTACGCACTAAAATATCCATAACGAAAACTATGGACGTTAAATATTATATTTGTAAGAATTATTCTGTTATTATTGAAGATAAATCTTTAATTTCACCAGATATTATTGTTCACTTAGATGTTATTAATTAATGGAGTTAAAAACCATTATTATTTTTGTTATCGATAAACTTATAATTCTAAGTAGAACTTTGAAGCCGGAGCAGCGGAACAGCATAATTTTGCTCGGAGTCGGAGCTGTGAAAATATTGACTGCTCATTTTTACCAACATTTGAGCTGTTTTTTTTGAAAGTGGTGTAAGTCCATTTTATATTATATGGATATATTTAAGGGTTTGTATTAGAACGTTTTTTTTAAATATTACATTGATTTAAGTTTATAATGTGATCATTATTATCATTATATCATTAACTACGTAAATTAATATTAATAAAATTATGAAAATTTTGATGGATTTTTTTGGAAACTGTTTATAAATAAAAAGCTCATAACAGATTTTGCATTTATTGTCTAACTTTTTGTCAAAAATGTACTTACACCACTTTTAAAGAAAACGGCTTATTTGTCATTGGAAAAATCGATATATTTAATTTTTTTTTTTTGGTATTATATAAGTTAAGGTTTCGTTAAAAAGGATTTTTACAATTTAAATCGGAACGCAGAGTAGGAGCGGAACTGAAACAGTTAAAAATTTGTACTGCTCCGAACTTGCCACCAATCAATGAAACGGTTTGAAGAATTGGCAATCTAGTTAACTCATTGATTAAATAAGCAATGCTTTGTACAACCAGGCCTATATATTTTTTGTTATTGTCTGACTGTCTTGAAATTTATTAGTTTTCAAGATATTTATAGTTATTGTGTAACATTTATTTTGTATCAAAAATATTTTTCGTATATTATATTGTTTTGAAAATGACAATAAAATGAAGTTATTATCTGTAAAACTAAAAAATTTAAAGATTTCTAGATTTCATCAGAGAAATACTAACATTGTATAAATAGTAACTGTTATAGGTATTTAGATAAAATTATAATTATTCATAATATTTTTTACAATGTAATATAAATGTAAAATTTGTATAATTTTATATATTTGATAAATAAATGCTATTTTTTGACTATATATTTTTTTTATAAATAAGAAAAATAAATCAAATCCAAAAATTATTTGGGCGTATAGGTCCTAGATTGTATAACTTTAATTACTAGAAAAAAAAAACAGTCTTCTACCCGTCAACATATCGAATTTTGTTCATTTAAGCGATTTTGTAAATTCTAATCGGAAAGTTCAAAGTTTTCCGCAAAAAGGGATTCAATGAATCAAAAGAAATTTCTCCTACCTTAAATCAATGACATAATCTTTAATTCTTCTTCTGTTACGGCAATTATTTAAATATCACAATAAAGCATAGATCGTGTCTTAAAATAGTTTTTTAAATAATGTAATGTAGAAATAGTTTAATATACAGGGTGTAACAGAATAACTATTCCTAATTTTCAGAAATGATAGAGGGCACATAAAAAAACATTTTTTTATTAATAAACTAGTGTCCGGAAAATTTTTTTTTTATTTTTTTCGGCAGTCGATTGTAAAAAACACAACTTTATGTTATAACCCGAGAATTAACGGAGATTTATAATATCCGTTAAGACCATTTCATTCTACTCAAAAAAGTGCCTTAAGAATGTGAAAATTATTTTCATCTAATTTAAAAAACCATCGAGATATCGCCATTTATCAAAATACGGAAAAAGCGAACTTTTCGCCATAACTCGAAAACAAAAGACGATAGCTAATTTTTGTTTTCATAATTGAGTTTCTCGCAAAAAAAAGCGATCGAGAATGCGTGGTCCATTTTTCCATATCTTTTATAGTTTCCGAGTTCCCCTATGAAAACGTCCAAATTTGCCCACCCTGTACATCGTTACAATTTGTGTATTGAAAATGGTGGTCGTAACTTCGAAAATAAAACTTATAAAGTTTAATGCACTATTATTTCTAATAAAATCTTCCTTAACTTAACTACTCTTTGACGTTGTAATAATTAAAATTGTTTTTAACGATATCTAGTGTATCTTGACACCGAGAAATTTTCGGACACTAGTTTATTAATAAAAAATGTTTCTCTAAGTGCACTCTATCATTTCTGAAAATTAGGAATAGTTATTCTGTTACATCCTGTATACCTATTCAATAAAAATTGACGACACGACAAATATCGCAATGTACACGGTAAATTTTACAATTTCCTGTTGGAAAAAGCCGCACTTGAGCAAAAATTTACATATCAGAACGTGATGGAAATTTGAACGCCTTATTCTTCATAGAAAATCAAAATTGATTCTTCTCTAAGATTAAATTCTGCATGAGCACGGCTCTTGTCGGATAAACACAATTATTAGAACCGCTGCTGCTTTGACATTCAATCATGACGTTCATCAATACCGCAAAGATTCTATCAGATTATGCAAATGTTAATGCAGATATCGTATACTGTACATATACGAATTTTTTAAATTGAACGCTACACAGAAAAATTGAGTATTTTTTATGATGAATTGATTTTGAATTTTGTGAAAACAAATGTGTCAAATATATTTTGTAGAGCAATTCCGCAGTAAAATTTAAAAAATTTAAAATACAGCATAATATTCCCGTATTTTTGCCGCATGAAAACTCAATTTGAATTTCAAACGGCGATGGCTGAATTTCGACCACTAGTTTAAATAAAGATCCTAACAGATGATATAACACATTTTTTTGTTGAAATTGGTAATAAAAAATAAAACAGGACATGTTTCAATAACGAAAATAAAGTTTCTTTTAGCTTCAAAAAATATTCCAACAAAATTTCAAGTTAAAATTTTCCCTTTACGAGATTTCTTTATCAATAAATTTATTATCAATTATCACGACTTCAGACGAATAAATAAAGATATTTATTGATTGATTGATGAATGTTTGTGAATATTCCAACAAAATTTGCGATTATCATTTGTCCTTTATCAATAAATTTATTATCTAGTATGCGTTGCATCAATAATTAAAAACTATTAGAGTAAGGTGATGATAAAATAAAAAAATGGACGATTTAAGACGAGTGAATATTAAATAAAGATTTTTATTGATGAATGTATTTGTTTTTTTTGCACAATAATAATTACGCAATACAATTAGTTGATTTTGCCAGCAGTGCGATTTCGGTGCACTTTCAAATGCCTCTTGTAGTTTCCCGATTGGATAAAAGTTTTCGAACAGTATTCGCATTTATAAGGTCGTTCCCCTGTGTGAAGGCGAGTGTGAAATAAAAGTGCTTCACCCGTACGGAATTTCTTCTCGCAAAACTTGCAAGGGAATGGACGTTCGCCTAAACACCAACAAACATTATACATTTTATACAAGGTTATCACTGTTTTTCACAAAGTTATGACTGATTTTCACAAAGTTATGACTGTTTCTTCAAGATTATGACTGTTTTTTACAAGGTTATGTCTGTTTTTCACAAAGTTATGACTGTTTTTTTACAAGGTTATGACTGTTTTTTACAAGGTTATGACTGTTTTATACAAGGTTATGACTGTTTTTTACAAGGTTATGACTGTTTTTACAAGGTTACATAAACAACCTAACCAATCATAACAACAAAATAACGAACCTGTGTGCGTCCTCACATGACACTTATAGTTACTGATCGATGCGAATGCCTTATCGCAATGCTCGCATTTATGCGGTCGCTCGTCGGTGTGTCGACGCATATGCAGATTGAAATTGAACTTGTTGTAATAGCTTTTCGTGCAGATCGGACACTTGTATCGCATATCACTCGGATTATGCGATTTCATATGATAAAACAGACTTCTTTTCGATGTATAGAGTTTCTTACAAATCGGACAAGGAACTTGACGCGTGTCTAAGTTGTTGTCGCTGTGACGATTCTGAATGTGTTGTTTCTGATTCGTTTCGGATTTGCTACGATAACCTATAATACAGTTACAACAACAACAATATACAAACAAACAACAAACTATAACAAGATAGAAACAAAATATAAGCAACTGTTATTTTAATTTTTAACTGCAAGGAAAAGTCGTATAGCGTTTGGTATGGTGTCTGTAACATTAAAAAAAATTTTTTTGTATACAAATCCTTCATATAGCATCTAGATGACGAATCTGAACTTAGTTTATGTGGGTGTATGGATGTGCGTCGTCAGGTCGCTCGCTCAGTCAAAATTTTGTGATGGCAACTTCTCCTAGACAGTTCAACCGATTTTAATGGAATTTTCAGGATAAATTTGTCTAGTATCCAAGATAGGGTCATGTGGTTTTATTTTTTTCCGAGAGAAAAATTACTAAAGTTTTTAAAAATTCATATTGGCTACATTATTTATCCGATTTTGATCAAATTTTCACAAAAGATTCTTCTAGTATTCATATAATTTATGCAATTTTAACAAAATACAGTGTTGCCAACTTTCCGAGAAAAAATTACTAAAAATTTTAAAAATTCATTATGACCACTTTGTTTACCCGATTTTAATCAAATTTTAAATGATTCTTTTAGTGCCTAAATAAATTATGCAATTTTAACGAAACTTATCGAGAAAAAAAATCACAACATTTTTTAAAAATTCATTGTGGCTACATTATTTATTCAATTTTGATCAAATTTTCAGAAAACTTTCTCCTAGTGCCCACAAAAATTATAATTTTAATAAAAATATTATGTTACCAACTTTCCGAGAAATGTCAAAGTTTATTGTTTATGTTTATTTAGTGCTATATTATTCGACTAATGTTGTTCGCAAACGTTGTCAAAACTTAGCAATTTTGTTATACGAATTAGCGTGATTATCTTCTAGTTAGAATAATTCATTCATTTCGTGATTGATAAGGAATTAATCCGTTCTTTACCCGAATCTCGATATTATTTGAAGAAAGTGATGTTTAAATTTTTATTATTATTGTTAAAATTAATTTAAAAGTACAAGTTTGCTTTTGGTTGATTGCTATTGATTAAAATATTACAAAATTAAAATAATTCACATGATAGAGTCTAGAAATTATTTACTTATATTTAAGGATTTATATTTCCATTTGTAGTATCGATTTTTTTTTAGGTATTTTTCAACATTTATTTTGGGAACTTTTACAATAAATACAGAACACAATACATAATTATACCGTTCAAAAGTTTTCAACTGTATTTTTTTAACTTGAAAATAGTTAAATTTTTACTTAAAACAATGGCATCAAAGTGATCAGGTCAAAATTCAAATTTTCAATAAATTCCCGTAAAGGAATAGCCAGTTTAAAATTACATAACATAATTACATTTGGTAATATTGTGTATTAATTAACTTTGATTGACAAATTATTAAAGTTTATAATCTATTTTTTGATAAATTAATTCAATTAGCAATAATTTTGTATAAATATTCTAAAAAATACTGGCTTTGTTAGGTTAGGTTAGGTTAGGTTGGTATTCGATACTATATCGCGGTTTAACTAATTCTATATGTAATTATAGTTAATAATCTAACGTTTCTAAACGATTTAGTCATTTAGTTGTGATGAGTAAATCGTTCAGAAACGTTAGATTATTTAACTGTTATTATTTAGAACGTCGTCACTGAGTGTTTAAATATTAATAATTCTATATGAATGTAGGTAGGATGACGACTCGTACTTAAATCGAGGAATCCGAAAATCTAATGGAATCGATGAAATATTTCTCGTAGCTGTCTGTATTCTGTTTACCTAAAATTTACTGAGATCTCACGTCACTTCAGATAATTCTTATTCTTTTTATCTTAACTGAGCTACGACAAACTGAGTTGGATACTGTAACATTATGCCTGTGTGTGGTTTCTTTAGGAGCGTGTTGTACTTATTATTTAAACACTGTTTATTATTTATTTATATATATTTATTATTTACACACAACATTACATTACTAGTGTCGGTAATCTGACTTTCCATTACTGAATGTCTGACCGCGTCCACGCGTTGCCAACCTTCTCGCGTTGCCAACCTTATCATACCACATCCCCCTTCTTTTATTTTTAAACAATAATATTCTAATCTACTTAAACAATAACCTATCAGAGTACAATGTTAAACAAACGATATATAAAATACAGTATTACATATATAATTATACAAAATCTAATTATTATTTATGTTTTACAATTATTTTTAATATTCTTATATCTATATCAACTATACTAAATTATACATAGTCATTGAACTTATTTGGTTTTTTAATAGCTCTTTTTGAACGAGGATTATTAATTGCCTTACTTATACCCTGTTTATGTATATGTTTTATGTTTGTGCTATTATCTTTGATCAAGTATTTATGATTTCTTTCTATTGTTGAACCATTGTTCAACTTCACTATGTGCGTTCTAGGTTTATTACTATTTTTTACTATTTTCCCTGGTATCCACCTAGATTTATCCTGATTTTGAACTCTAACCTTTTCTCCTGGTTTAAATTCAATTTTCCTCTCTCTCACATTTTTATCATGATTTATTTTTTGTTTTAACTGTCTAGTTTTAAGATTTTGTTTTATAATATTGGTTTTATTATTGAAATTTAAAGTAAATTTGTTAAGTAAACCATTTACTGTTCTATTGTACAGCAGTTCAGCAGGTGATGGTATGTTATAATCGATAGGTGTTACTCTATATTCCAATAAACTTAAGTACAAATCTTTATTGTCATGTTCTGCTTTTTTCATTATTTGTTTAAAAGTCTGAATACATCTTTCCACCATGCCGTTTGATTGGGCATGTGTTGGACTCGATGTAATGTGTTTTATTTCCCATTCTTTTACAAAATTTTCAAATTCTTCCGAACTGTAATTTGTACCATTATCTGATCTGATAATTTGTGGTATTCCGTGTCGCGCAAAAATAGATTTTAATTTTACAATTGTATTTTTGCTGTCTGTTTTTATTAATTGAGCTACTTCAATAAACTTTGAAAAATAGTCTATTACAATAAGGTAGTTTTTTCCTGATATTGTAAAAATATCTGTTCCTACAACAGTCCATGGTTTATCAGGCACTTCTGTCTGAATTAATGGTTCTTTTTTGTTAGATTGTTTAAAAGTTAAACACGTATCACATTTGTTTATGTATTCCTCAATATCTGAGTTTATGTTCGGCCAATAGAGACCTTGTCGTGCTCTTAATTGACATTTGACAATCCCTAAATGATTATAGTGAATTTTCTCTAACATTTCTTCCCTGAGTGATTTGGGTACTATAGCTTTATTACCTTTAAATAATACATCGTTGATGCTAACTATCTCATCTCTATAATTCCAATACTTTTTAACTTCATCATTTAGATTTTTATTATCTGCTGGCCAGTCGCCTTTTACTAATTTTAATACTTGTACAAGTACCGGATCTTGTTTTGTTTCAGATTGAAAAATTTTAAACTTTGATTCTGATATTGGTAGTATATTTTGTATTAAGTTTACTTGCGCTTCAATATCATTTAAATTAGATTCGTTTTCATTTATATATCCTTCAATATAACTTCTGGACAAACAGTCTGCAATTAGAAGTTGTGTACCGGGTTTATATTGAATATTTAAATCATATAATTGTAACTTAATCAACATACGCTGCAGTCTCAACGGACAATTTATTAATGGTTTTCTAGAAATGGTTACCAACGGCTTATGGTCAGTTTCCACCACTATTTGTTTTCCGTATATATATTGATGGAACCTCAAGCATCCGAACAAAATAGCTGCCATTTCTTTTTCAATTTGGGCATAATTTTGTTCAGTACTTGTCAGTGCCCTTGATGCATAAATCACAGGTAAATTATTTTGTAGCAGAACTGCCCCTAAGCCATTTTTTGATGCGTCCACCGAAACAACTACAGGTAGTTTTGGATTGTAAAATTGTAATACTGGACTCGTTGTGAGTAATTGTTTAATATCATTAATCGCTTTAGTATGATTTTCATGCCATACAAAAACTGAACTTTTCTTTATTAACTGTCTTAATTCATTTGTTTTATTTGACAAGTTTGGTATGAACTTAGACACGTATGTAACCATTCCTAAAAATTTTTCAACTTCGTTTTTATTGGTTGGTACCGGCATTTCTATAATACTTTTAATTTTGTCTTTATCAGGTTTAATTCCTGATTTACTAACAATATGTCCTACAAATTTAATTTCATCTTTATTAAATTTACATTTCTCTCGATTAAATTTTACATTTTTTACCCTAGCCCTCTCTAGAATATTTTTTAAATTTTTATCGTGATCGTTTTGATCTTTACCGTAGACCAAAATATCATCTATATATGATATGTGACCTGGCAAGTCTTCAAAAATTTGTCTGAATTTTTTCTGAAAAACTTCTGGTGCTGACGAAACACCAAATGGCAGCCTAGTGAACATGTATCTACCAAAAGGTGTCGCGAAGCAACATAATTTCTGACTTGGTTCGTCCAGTGGTATCTGGTAAAACCCTTGATTAGCATCAAGTATGCTAAATACTTTTGCGTTAGATAGTTCCGTTAGAATATTTTCGATTGTTGGAATTTGGAAAAATTCCCTTTTAATAACTTTATTTAATTCAACCGGATCTAGACAAATTCTGATTTTCCCGTTGGGCTTTTTGACTATTACCAGTGGATGAACCCAGTCAGTAGGCTCACTAACTTTTACAATGATTTTATTTTTCTCTAATCTATCTAATTCTTTTTTCAGATCCTCTGTAACAGACATCGGTATTTTCCTAGCGTTAAATACTTTAGGTATTGCATTTTCTACAATCTTAATTTTATGTGTTTCATTTAAACATCCAATACCTTCAAAAACATCATGATATTTGTCTATTACTTTTCGATTAGCACAATTTTTATTAATTTCATTTACTTTCGTTATAAGTTTTAATTTTTTACATTCTCTTAATCCTAAAATAGGAGAAACATTTTCTATATCTACAACGAAAAAATCTAAATTAAATGTTTCTGATTTATCTTTTACATTACATAACAAATTAATTTTGCCTAATGTATTAATTTTTGTACCACCAAAAGTAATTAATTTTACTGTTGATTTTAGTAACTTGATATTTCCAAGCTTATTACATAGATATTTCGGTACTATACTAGCCTGCGCCCCAGTGTCTAATTTGAACTTGACGAACATTTTCTTATTTAACTCTATGGTTTCTGTCCAATCTTCTTCACCTACTTTTGTTTGATCTTCTACCGCACCTACAAACACTTCCTCTTCATTTTCATCTATTTCTTCTTTTACTTCTTTTATTTGTTTCACTCGGCACATTTTTTTAAAATGATTTGGCTTGTTGCACTTAAAACACATTTGTCCATATGCTGGGCACTCTCTCACTTTGTGTGTTTTTCCGCAACGTGTACAGTTCTTAATTGTATTTTTGTGACTGTTGATTTTTCTTTCTTCCACTTGCCTTTGTGTTACATACTTTTGTTTACTTAATTTACTTTCTTGGTATTTGTTAATTTTATCAACTTTTATTGTTTCATTATTTATTTCTTTCACTGTTTCTTTTGTAGCTACCGTTGCCCTGCAGATATCTATGCACTTGTTTAAGGTTAAACTAGTTTCACTTAATAATTTTTCACGTAACTGGTTATTCTCAAAGCCACAAACTATTCTGTCTTTTATTAGTGATTCACGTAATCTTCCAAAGTCACAAGATGTAGATAGTGTCTTTAATTCCGTAATGTATGCCTCCATACTTTCGCCTGAGAGTTGATTTCTCATGAAAAATTTGTGTCTTTCATACGTGATGTTTAATTTTGGTATGAAATATGCATCAAATTTATCAAGTAATATACCGAAATTATTAATTTCATTTGATTTTAGTTCAAAAGTGTTGTACAGTTCAATTGCTTCTGAACCCATACAATGCAGCAGTAAATTGCACTTTCTTTTTTCATTTGCTTCTATACCTGTTGCATTTATGTATATTTCAAACTGTTGCTTGAATTTGCACCATGTGCTTGCAGCATTTTTTTCATTTAACTTGAAATACGGTGGCTTCAAATCCATGACTGCGCCATGTAACATTATGCCTGTGTGTGGTTTCTTTAGGAGCGTGTTGTACTTATTATTTAAACACTGTTTATTATTTATTTATATATATTTATTATTTACACACAACATTACATTACTAGTGTCGGTAATCTGACTTTCCATTACTGAATGTCTGACCGCGTCCACGCGTTGCCAACCTTCTCGCGTTGCCAACCTTATCATACCACAGATACCTTCCCCCTACCCCCTTTCCGATTCTGCTGCACCCGCAAAATAATCTTAAAATGAAGTGAGATACTCAGTTAAGTAGTAGAGGTTAAGTTTGTATTAATCTTGCTCTTTTTAAAGTTAGCGACAAAAAATTTTATACGAAATTGAATGATTGAATAATATTGGACTTTTAAATTTAAAAATTAATGTAAAATTTATCAAAGATGTATTTCTTGATTCACAAATTTATGATTGATTAGAATAACAAACGTCAGAAAAGGTGTCAAAGTGTATTTCGATCTTTGTCAGTTATTTGTGTTCTCTTGCTAGAGTTCGAATATCTTGTTCTTTTATTACTGAATGTAATGTATATATTGATGGTGCACGTTTAGAGCAGGCAGAAGAGCAGATGTGTATTTGAGCAGTTTGCTGTCTAGAGATGGCCGTTTTGATTGTGAAATTGAAAGGAGAGTAAATGCTGGTTGTAAGGTGCTTTGGGTGTTTTGGGAACTTTTGCTAGGAATGTAAATGTTTCCAAAGAAGCTACCCCCGTTCGAGTATATACAATGCAGTTTTGGTGCCTACGTTGATGTATGGTAGTGAATGTTGGGTTTGGTTGCAAAAGCATAAACAAAAAATGACTGCTATACCAAACGCTATACCACTTTTCCTTGCAGTCAAAGTGATAAAAATAATAATAATAATAATGAAGGCAGAGACACCGTTTTAATGCATCTGCCAGAATGTTGTTCCAAATAAATCGGACTCGCAAAATATAAATTAGAACTTTCACATTTAAATACATTATCTAAAACGAAATAAAATATTACCAAAATATATACAGAGCGAGTGTAAAGTTTGGAACTATCGCAATAAATCTTTTATTAAACGTTTTTGAAAAAAATCCTCGAACACGTCAATTTTTATCTTAAATTAGACATATTTTACTGTAATCGTCACTTAAAGATCGTTTTTTGTTTTTGAGTTATGACGTAAGCGATAATTTTTTTAAATGGAAACTTATATTTTTTATTATTGATTTTGGTAGTACTTTTTATTCCGTTTCCAACCATATAAAATTTTAAATATGTTACATTTGCAAAAAATTGAGAAAAATAATCTTAAAGTTTTAATATTAAAAACTAATTAAATTGGCAAAATGAATCTAGTTATTAGTGTATAAAACACAAAAAAATTAGCTGCAACTGTAAGAATTAGGCAATTTATAAATATCATAATAAAATAAGTGTTATTAGTTTGCTTTTTCCAAATTTCAAAAACTATTTTATTAATAAAAATTGTGTAATTGATTTTTAATATTAAAACTTTAAGATTATTTTTCTCAATTTTTTTCAAATGTAACATATTTAAAATTTTATATGGTTGGAAACGGAATAAAAAGTACTACCAAAATCAATAATAAAACATATAGGTTTCCATTTAAAAAAATTATCGCTTACGTCATAACTCAAAAACAAAAAACGATCTTTAAGTGACGATTACAGTAAAATATGTCTAATTTAAGATAAAAATTGACGTGTTCGAGGATTTTTTTCAAAAACGTTTAATAAAAGATTTATTGCGATAGTTCCAAACTTTACACTCGCTCTGTATATAGGATTACATATACAAAAATGTTTACCAATTTTTACACATAACCCTGCATTATCATACTAGTATCTCTAATGGCCGTATTCATAAAACTTTGTAAAACGTATAAAGCTCCGTTTTTTATTAATCTGTCAAAAAATCGAAAAACATCAAAAAATCGATCTATCATAGTCGCCGCCACAAAACACAACAACGATAATTAGAAAAAAACAATGTTACCGTGGCCATCTTCGCTAGTAAGAATGATTTGACCATCTTGGCTTAAGGTTGCTTCTGTTATCGAATGTAAGTCAACCACTTCGCCTTGACCACAGACTTCAGCAGTTGTTTGCACTGTATGCACAGATCCATCGCCCTGACTCGTTTGTATCTGAAAATATTTCTAGTAGTTATATACATAATGTTAATATTTGTGCCTAACAAGTTACGATTAATTATTTAATATTCAAATTTTTTACTGATGTTCAGTATAAGCTTTTATTTTTCAAAATTTAAATACGCGATTGTTTCCGAAACAGGTGAAGTTGACTTACGTTTAACAACTAGTCCTATCAATTTTGAAAATTAATATGATACAAATTATTATAATATCATATAATCAATTAACATTGTCATATCATTAAATATAAGTAAATACGTAATTTGTATACAATACATTTTTCTGAAAATAAAATATTTTAAAAAAATAGTTTATTTCTTAAAATGGAAACCTGATTTTTACTTGTTGTACGTACAAGTTACAAAATCAATCGATGACTCCATTTTATGTAATCTTAATTTAACCTTGATTAATAAAATCTAGTTGAGATAGCAACAATGTATTATGAAACGTATTTATAGTTTTTTTTTTAAATTAATCATTAAAGATTACAGTTTATAAAATTCAATTACTGCAATTTGTAATTTCTATTTTATACCTATTATAATTAATATCAATTTTAGAATTAAATTTCAAAAACGTATTCAATAGATTTTGATTTAATAAAATACACACACTGGAAACAGAAAATTACCGTTGCTAACCCTAGAACATGTGCTGTTGTGCCGTCTGGTAAAGTTATAATTGGATTATTAGGGTCTACTTGTACTATACTAACGGTGTCATCCGGATTTGTGATTGTGTACAAAAGAGCGGGTGCAAATTGTGTTGTCATCTGCAAAAAATATTTTATTTAATTCATCTGCACTTCCAATACATCCATGTTGATTTTTCCAATTATTTAATGCATTTTTTTTTTCATTAAATTTTGTATGTAGATGCAGTATTGTTTTCTATCTATAAAATAAATTCATTATAATTCGAATAATCAACATTTTGTACGATATTTTTTTTATTCACAAAGACAATGTTTTTTTCTTGTATTTAATGAAAACAAATACGGATCATAACTATCTGAAATAAAAAATCAAATATAAAGATCTTACCGAGAATAAAATCCAACTGAAAATAAAAATAAATTTATAAAAACATATAATAAAAATATTAGTTAAGATCCCAAGAAGTTCAGAAAGAAAATTTATAGAATATGTAGCACGCAAGTAAAAAAAATGTATACATATAATACAAACCAAAAACTTGCCTACATATTTATTGCTTTGAATTAATGTTCCTATATGCATATAAACTTTCAGTATGTCTGTAGCAAATATCGACGAATTAAATATATTGTAGACAAATTTTGAATAATATTAATAAAAAAAAATAATCAAAATAAAAATATATACGGAAACACAAAAACCAAGCTAGCATAATCGTTACGTGTCTTGCAAAATTAAAATAATGATAAATAAATAAATAAAAAGTTTTATGTATTAAAAATTGTATTTGATAATTGTTAATAAAATTGATTTACGATTTAGACAAGTGCATAGTTATTTACGAGTATTAATTTTTAACAAATTTATTTCAACGACATGAAAATATAAGTAGTTGTCCTTAACTGTGTACTCTACCACAAATCAATTGAACGAATTTATAAATAAATATGTAAATGTATAAAATAATGTATATAATAAAAACAATCACACAACATTGTAACGTAAACGAAACGAGAAAATAATAAAATAATTAGATATATGAGGCGTTTACTGCCAAAGTGGCCTAAGTGACATTTTTAAATTTCGCGTTTTTTCGGCTTAGATGATTGTGAAAACTTAATTATTTACAACAATAACATAATAACATCAATCACCTACTAGCCATAGCCATATTCATTGATGTTATTATGTTATTGTTGTAAATAATTAAGTTTTCACAATCATCTAAGCCGAAAAAACGCGAAATTTAAAAATGTCACTTAGGCCACTTTGGCAGTAAACGCCTCATATGTAATACGGAATATATATATATATATATATATATATATATATATATATATATATTTATATATATGTATATATATATATATATATATATATACCGGGTGTTCGTTCGACAAGTTCGTATGGGCGTTTAACATGTAATTTCGATAAATTGCGATGTACTACTTTCTCGAGTAAAATTCGAAGAAATACTTATGATACTTTTCGATAGGGCATAAAAGGTTCTATTATCTGGTTTTAGCTTTAATTTGCTAGCATGTGCCGTTTGGGCGCTAAATTTTTTTTTTGATTTTTTGGTTTTTATTTTTTTTATCAAAAACTATGAGGTGTAGGAAAATAAACATGACATGGAAAAATGCGGAATAATGAGTACGATAATTGAGTGAAAAAACCATTATTCTACGATGAATCGTTTAGTAGAAAAAAAAAAAAAACTGAATTTTTGAAAATTTGACAATTTTTGAAAATTTTTTCAAAATAAGACTTTTTTCAAAATTTGCTCAAAAAAATCTGAAAAAATTCAGTAACATAGAGAAAAAAATTAGCTACATAATAGATAAGTAACTTTTTTCTGTACCTCATTCTGGTTTGGCAGGAAAAATTATTGAAAATTCTAAAATGTTTTTTAAAATTTTTAATAATTTTACAAAGTAATTTTATTCATTTAATAAAATTTCATCGAACATACCCAAACACAAATAATAAATCGTATCAGGAGAATATTCAGTTCCATTTGGTTTTCGAACTTCTTTTACAAATAAACATAGAGAATAATTTAATTCATCAGACGTTAATTGTAAGATTTCATTCTTAAATAGTTTACGCCTTCGAGAAAACTTTTCTAATTCGGCATTTTTAGTTGTAACCCATTGTTTCCAAGCGTTTACGCCAAATGTGTACTAAATAAAAAAAATATTTTTTAATTTTTTATCGAAGGGAGGTGGTATTGTAATCATACTAATTTTGACTTTTTTAGATTTTACAAATAAGCACGAATTAGGCTTCTTGTAATATGATCAACAATTTTTAGTCAGTCAGTCAGTCTGTCTGTCTGTTTGTCTGTCAATCTGTGGACACATGTAAAGCTAATTTTTGATCACCTTTCGGTATAAATTCGTCCACCGTAAGTACTGATATTACCTTTTTTTGCGAATATTTCGCAACAGAGAAATCAAAAAATATATTTAACGAAAATTTCATTTGAGTCATTTTTTGATAAGACAATAAACTTTTAAAATATTTCATTTAAGTAGCTACGTTTCCATGGTTACTGTAAATTATAAATAGTCAACATACTATATGTTATTATCTATCTTTTGCAATAATAATTTCTCTGTTAAAAAGTTTTTGTTTAAGTTCTTTATGGTGACGGTCGATTCTGTGATAGTTGAGCAATTGTTTTTTTCTTTTAAAAAAACATAAATCAACTAATTTCAAATATTTCTTAATATAGGTACCTTAAGACACATATTAGCATCCTGCTTTTCAATCAGTTCTGGTGGAGGTGCCGGTTTTGGCGGTGGAAGTAAAGGCATTTCCACATGTGTATTCATGCGACGACCTCTTTTTGATGGATTTATATTACGAGGCTGACGATTTTGTCGTTTACGTTCTCGTATTGCTTGTCTGTCCATTAACGGATGCATTGGTTGAGGATCGTCCACTGCTTCTTCAGTTGCTAAATTCAAATTAAATTCTCAATCAATATTTTACACCTTGTCATTCTAAAAAAAAAAAAAAATTCCCTACCTCCTGCCGCTTCCTGATTTTGCTGAGCAGTAATTGTATTATCAATTAATGCACCCTCTAAATCAACGGCAATTTTAAGTGCCATTTGAAGCATATCGTCTCCGAAGGTATTGCTTGTGTCAACAACTTCGGGACTAAATCCTCCTTCGCCACCCATATCTGCATTATCGTCTTCTTCACTCTCCGAATCTGTGTTATCAACTTTCTTTTCACCAGCAACCATTTCAGCCATCATGAGCAGCTCGGCCTCGAACGGATCGGTTGGTATTTTAACTTGAATCTTTTTCATTTCTTTCATAATTCCAGCTGCAGAGTTTTGGGTAGTTGGTATAAATATTGGCACTGGAATTGGCAAAGGAAATGGTATTGGAATTGGAATAGGAGCGCTGTACATATGCATTGGATATGGCACGTAAATTGGTACTGGTACGGGAATTAATACTGTTTTTTCTTTTATTTCATCTGTGAGCAAATTATAGAAATTAGAAATATTAATATATAATTTAAAATTAAATTAGACATTTCTGCGGTATTAAGTAGCGAATATTATGTTGGCGCACATTAAACTGTAGCTACGTGTACCGTCTAACCGCTGAATAAATAGATTTTACTCGGGAATACTGTACGAAAGGTATTTTCATATCATTTTAACATTTTTCAAAAGACAAAATTTAATATTTCAGGGAAAAAAATATTATTCATTTTTTCAAAGCTATCTACTATTTGTGTTTTTTTAATGCGATATTTTTACGACGTTATAGTATACCAGCAACGTATTTTATTTTTACATATTATTTCACGAAGTTGCAGTGTACAAGGAAATTATATACGATGTATCTAAGAAAATTATGTACATATAATATATATATATATATATATATATATATATATATATATATATATGCATTGAATCTAAATAATTCTATACACAATGTGTAATTTATATTATAATATTATTATTATATTTAAATACAATAAAGTGATATGGTTTACCAGTTTGAGTCTCCTTTGAACATGGATGAGGTCTACAAGAAACACCTTTAGTATGCAGTTGTGGTTTACACATCGTAGCAGCATTTTTCATTGGCGGTGGAGGCGGTGATTTTAAAATAATTTGCTGCTTAATTTGCGGCTTTGGTGACGTAGGCGGCTGCGGTTGTGGGGAGCTTTGTTGATTATTCACCTTTACAGCACTAGATCGTGTTATAGAAGATGTGCCGTTCGTCGAATTTGCCAACGATTGTACGTTAGTTATCACTGGTATTGTTACTTCATTCTCTACAATTTCAATCGAGTTTAGAATTGAAAAAAACAAACAAACAAACAAACAGAATTAGATAATAACAAACCTGTATCGTTTCCAATTGAACGAGTAACGCGACTTTGATATCTTATCGGTCCGCCAGCGGGTTCAACAGGCATTTTATTTGAAACTGCAGATTTTTCACCAGCATTCAAAGTAATGGGTAATTTTGAAAATTGATTTTGGAATGACATAACACAATGATATGTACAGAAATTTCTAATTGTGGCTTCTGACATTGTAAGATGGTATTGAGCTTGCGACAATTTTGAACAATGATCGCACTTCATCCTAAAATAAAATTTTATAATTTCTAATCTAATACAAATAAATGAAATTCCTTACTTTTTCGATGAAACTGCATTAATAGAAACTTGAAACAGACTTAAGCAATTTAAGGAGCACATCATTAAAACTTGTCCATTGTTACAAACTTTTTTAATCATATCAACGTTATATTTTTTAACTTTACAGCAACTACAAGGTACAATTCGTCGATTTGCAATAATGTAAATATTCTGACAAGTTTTGCAACAAAAGTTTTTCACAACATTATCGTAATATATTGAAAATTCCACACTTTGTCCGTTGTCATAATATTTTTTGCACATATCGCATTGATCTGAAACATTGTATAGAAAATTTTTAATATAAAAAAAAATTATTTAAATAAAAACATTAAACTTACGTGGATCTGCGTTATTTACAAATTTAAAGGCAACAAAGCATGGGTCACTGCAAAATTTATGTTTCTTGTCCATTTGCTCAAATGTAACTAGAATTTGTTTCTCATTGTTGCAAACGGAACACTGAGATATATCTACAGTTATTGATGTGTTTTTATTTGAATTTTTATTACTCATTTGTTCATATTTTTCCATGCAAAGTTGAGTACAAAAATCCTAGAAATACAATGTTTAAAATTTAACTTTCTATTTATTAATAACTATTTACTTTAAATTGTCCTTTATCGCCAACGGGTGCTAAAAATCCCTCAGCTCCACCTGAAATATCTTTTTGACAGTAACTACAAACTTTGAAGCCCTTCTTGAATTCTTCTAAGCATACGCGACAGCAAAATTGACGAATATCATGACCAAATCGTACACAATATTTTCCTAAACTACTCATTTGTACGATCTTCTTACAATTTGCGCAATGAGAACCAATTTTATTTTGATATTTTGCTACAATATTATAATAACTATGTAAAATTTCCCTCTATTTACAAAGAAAAAGAACCCGTAAAATAATACCTAAACAATCTTCATTACAGAAATCCATCGTTTCCCAAGATAAAGTTTTATCATCATTGCTAATAAGTTTCTGCATACATTCAGCGCATTTACGCATAAATATTTTTATGCTGTCCGATACGGAACTGGGCATTTTCTTTGCAATGTCTTTAAGTTTCAATTGATCAGTTTTATTTTGCGGTTTATTTAGAGTTCTAAATGAAGTTACACACGCTTCGCCACACAAATATTCAGTTTTTCCGTAAACATCAACTTTATGCGTACATTTTCTTACCTAATAATCACAATTAATTTTTAATTTTGTTTACTTTAACTTTCTTAACTAATACAACTAACTTACCGCACAACACTGATGACAAGATTCGTCTGGAATATTATCACCCGTTATTTCTGTGATTTGGAACTCATTTACAGACGGAGTTGAATTATTAATTTGAGCATGCTTTACAACGGAAATTTTAAATGTGTTTCCAGTTGCTGCACGCGGAGTTTTATCGGTAGATGTAGTAGTAGTATCATCGCCCAACTTTTCAGTCCCGGTTGATGCATCTTTATTTAATTGTGTTGGAGAAACAACAGAAATTTCAGGTGCTGAAGAATCGTCATTGGCGCGAGGTGCTTCAGCAGCGGCCGCATCATTTTCTTCTTGTGAAATAACTCTTTCCGTGTCAGAAATAATACAAAGTTCTTCATCAGCACCTTTATTCGCCACCAGCTCATCATCGATACTACTTTTATCACTAGTTATTGTTTCAGCAGCGTTAAAGTCAACTACTTTCAAATGATCTTTCTCACTGGCGTCTTCGGTGAAATCAATTTGTTCATCTTTCTCTTCTTCTCCATCATGAGAAATTCCGATTGGATCCTCTTCAGCAAAACAAGACACCTCCAAATTTTCATCACCTGTCTCGTTTTGTAAATCTCCATCGGAATTCGAAATCTTTTCTCCGTCTGTTTCGTCGTCCTTCGAACTGACCTGAACAAATACTGGATTTTCTTGTTGAATGTCTTGATCAATTTGATCCATTGATTGAACATCATTTTCTGATAACATATCATTTGTCGATGATTGTGTTTCTCGGGATTCGGGTTCGTTTGCTTTCTCGGCAAATTGTTTATCACTACTTGTTTCATCTTTTTCGCTTTCCTCTTTTTTCTCATTATCGTCTAATATATCATTTTTCTCTGAATCTACTGCAACGGATGTTTCATTTTTTTCCGATTTCAGTAAATCAGTCAATTGTGCATTTTTTTCGGAATTAATTAAATTCGCCAATGCTTCATTGTTTTCTGCTTCCATTGGTTCTACCGCTAGTTCATTTTTTTCTGATTGCGCTGGTTCAATTGTCGCCATTATAGATTCATTTAATTCGTTTTCTTTTCGTTCGGCATCTTCGTTAGGTAATTCTTTATTTTGTGATATAGATTCTGTTGTAGCAGGTACAAAATCATCTACATCCATTTTTTCTACATTTTCAATTTCTGTAGAATTCTGGACAGATCTGAGTTCTGGCTCATTTAAATTTGCAAGCGATTCTACGTTCTGATCAACTTCCATTTCATTATTTTCTTCTTGATTTGGAATTGGCGATTTTTCTTTTACTGTCATTTCAATTGTTTCACATTCTGGTGAATTTAATTTAGAAACATCGTCTAATTTTGATTCTATTGATTGAGAATTTTCCTCCGTATTTAAATTTTCAACTTCCATTTGTGAATCAGTCTTTAAACAGGAAGATAATACAGATTTATCTATTTTAGAAGATGCACACATATCACTCACAGTACTATAAGTAGAATTAATAACACAACTCTGTTCAATATTTTCAGATTTCTCTGGTCCTTCCGAATTTTCTGTTTCTTCAAATTTCTCTGTTTCTTCAAGTTTCTCTGTTTCGTCAAGATTCTCCATTTCTTCAGGTTTCTCTGTTTCTTCAGGAATCACTGTTTCTTCAGGATTATCTGTTTCTTCAGGTTTATCTGTTTCATCAGATTTCTTTGCTTCTTCAGGTTTCTCTATTTCTTCAGGCTTTTCTGTCTCTTCAGGTTTCTCTGTTTCTTCAAGTTTCTCTGTTTCTTCAGATTTCTCCGTTTCTTCAAGATTATCTGTTTCTTCTACTTCTAAAGTAGAAGTAGTTGCAAATAATTTTTCTGATTTTTTTTCTGTATCAGGTAAATTGTTTTCTAGACTTTTATTTTCTTCTACACTATTTACATTTTCTATACTGTTTACTGAATCTGTTACTTCTATGTTATTCACATTTTTCTTTTCTTCATTCTGAATACTTATATTATCTTCAGTGATAAGAGTTAAACCCGATTCTTGACTAAAAGATAAAGTACAAGATTTTGAAGAAGCGTCATTTGTACCGCTTAAATCAGTTGTACTTGTATTTGTTGAATCCAACTCCGATGTCATATTTGTTGGAGACGGTAAGATATCCATAATTCGTGATTTTAAAATATCCTAAAATTGAAATATAATCATTAGAAAATTTTGCCGCCAAAATACTTATAAATTACTAATACAATTATAAATAGAACAATATATACTTATGTTTCTTATAAAAAAAAAACTTGCTTTTCAATATATAAATTATAATTTATAGTAATTACAAAAATAACAATAATTAAATATAGAAATTATTCACATTAATACACTTTTTTTGATATTAAATGTAATTTATTAAATTTTTTAAAAATATTTCTAAAAAAAACTGACACTGCAAATAGTTAATATATATTCAAAATAATAGCATTTATATAAAAATAAACATTTTATCTTGCATTTTATTTATTACAATAATAATAAACAACTACTTATTTGTATATCGTTTACTAGAAAAGGCTATTAAGATAATTCGTGATTTATATCAAATACTTTTTCCATATATTTTTATATATTTCTAATTCAATAATTTTACTATAATAAATATACGTAAACTACACATATATCGAGAAAATGCAGAGCCGGCATAGCTGCAACATTACACTTAATACTATACTTTATTTTATTTTTTTCATACGAAAACATAGCTTTACTTAAGATATACAATAAAATTTAACTTTTTAAACAGAATACGATAAAATTAAATAAAATAACACAAAACAATTTTACTAGAACAAACAACCACTGGCGCCTGCAAGAACACTATTGTAAATAGCGTAATATACTGTAATAAGTAATTATTCATTCCGACTCTTATATTTAAAACGTACTAAAGTATTTCTTTTAAAATAATAATAATAATAAAACATACCACAATTTATTAATTTTCACATTATTTTTCTAAAACATAATTTGACTAATACCACTTCTGTTGGCAGCTATATGAAGCGTTTAGTTCTAAAACTTGCATTACCTTAACCAATAACGCGGCGGTTATCACAAAAATCACTGTTACCGACGCGAACGTGACACTTAACTTATTTACACCTCGATACCATATTTCAGTAATTCTAGTTACACACAAATATTTAATTAAATTATTATAAATTTTCTAGTTTTTATTTTCAATAACGTTTAATAATTTTAAATAAGACAAAGAAGCACATAGTTGTTTCAAGTTGTCGGTATGAAATATTAACAGCTTCAAGGCAGTGCTCTCAGATTCTAGGCAGCGAAATATCCCTCTACTCACACCACTCGCTAGGAACGTCCACGGCTTGATTCAACTTATTCGTCCGTCACTCGAACTCTTTCGATTCTCGAACAATTGGGCGCGCGATTTGAAACGCTGAGTAGATGTGTATTATTGTTATATTAAAATAATGTTTACTCAGTAACATTATTTAATACAGAATTAATATTTAATTAATTAATACAACGCCATTAATTAATTAAATATTTACAAACAATATATTAATAAATAATTTATGCAACTTATTTTTCAATCGCACTAATACAAATAAATAATAAAAATTCAATTGAATTAATTAAGCAACCCTTGCTTGTTGATTGAAATTGAATTTTCATACGGAAAAATGCCTGAATTTTATGTTGTTATACTTATATTATTAAATTGTAGCTAAATGCACCTTCTGAACGATGAATAATGAGATTTTATTGCAGAATTGATGTACAAAATGTAATTTCATCATTTTTATAATTTCAAGTTCATATATTCTTTTCACGAATTTCAATATTTCATATTTTCATAAATAATAAATATTCAGTTAAAAACAAAAATTTTTACAGTATCATATTGAAATATCTGTACAAAATAATTTGTTTAATTTTTTTATTTCAAAAGATAAGTTAGTAGCAATTTAGACCATTTTTATACTGCAAGGCCTCTGGGATATTTATATTTATATATATATATATATATATATATATATATTTAACGGTCATTTGAGAAGAAATTGCAATCATTACTTGTAAACAAACTAACTTGCATTTTTTGTCCGGTTGCCCGGTTGACAGATCGTTTCGGTGTTTTATCATTTAATATAGGTATGTTTCTGTAATTAACGTAAAACTGATTAACGATCATTATTGCAATTAATTAAAAAAGGAATTTATTGTTGTCGAGTACACTGTTAAATGTAAATAGTGAGAGAGTCGAACACAACATAATGTAGACTGATCGAATGAAATTAAAACAGGTTTTCTCTGATTTAAATTCCATCATTAATTCTAACAACTTCAAGTAGTTTTTTATCATGAAGTGAGAACTGAAATATATAAAAAATAATATTTAACTTTAGGGTTTCGTTTAATAACAGTTTCTCTACATATTGCATTACAAGTGGATTTCGTTAAATAACTGAACACATATATTAATATTTCAATCTTGGCGAAACATTATTTCAAATGAGGACCTGTAATGTGTTTTTAATTTCAGAAATGTAATCCTTCATAGAAATGAAACATTCTGAAAATGTCCAATTTACAGACATTTTCAGAACTTTTTATTTCTGCACGGAATTTAATTTCAGAAATTATGAAAAAAACATTACAGGTCCTTATTAACAAACATACGTCGCTCAATAATAAACTATTAATGTGTGTCAAATTATTTTCCGAAATCAGTTTGCAATGCATACGTTGCGTTGCGTTGGGCTTCTGTTGCCTAATTTTTTGGGCAAATGTAATAAAATACCGAGGGGGAAACCACTCCCTTAAATTTTGTACAC
Source organism: Clivina fossor (assembly GCA_963966155.1). Classification (NCBI taxonomy): domain Eukaryota; kingdom Metazoa; phylum Arthropoda; class Insecta; order Coleoptera; family Carabidae; genus Clivina; species Clivina fossor. The sequence continues at coordinate 103,176 of CAWYQG010000114.1, forward strand.
CGGATTGTACAATCCTTGGATTTTACCGATGTTAAGTAAGATTATAAGGATTTTACATAATTTTAAGTGAGATTGTAAGGATTTTACATGACTTTAAGTAAGATTGTACGGATTTTACATGATTTTAAGTGAGATTGTGAGGATATTACATGATTTTAAGTGAGATTGTAAGAATTTTACATAATTTTTCGTTAATTTTATTGATTTTAAGTAAGATTGTAAAAATTTTACATGAAATTTTTAAAATTGTAGGAATTTTAGTCGAGATTTTTAATATTATAGATCGTATACAAATTATTGAATGTGTTTTAATTTTTCTTCAAAAAATATTTAAATAAATATAAAAATAATACAGTATTGTACAAATAAGTACAATAATATTTCTTAGTGTACAAATCTACATTAATTACTTTTTATTTATTTTATTTAAATAAAACATTGCATTTTACTTCAAATAATTAATAAAAATTGATATAATAAAACTTAAAATATTTGCATTTAAAGTTAAATTAAAAAATATTTAAAATGTTCTAAAGTCTGCAGTCAAAACCGACAACGGAGGTAACTTTAAGCGAGGTATTACTGTATTTGAAATCGCTCGTACCTGTGCGGGCCCGTGGACCAGGTTTTTAATGATTTTACCATGATTTTACGAATTTTACCACAATTTTACTAGGATTTTAAGGGATTTTAACAAATTTATTTACCAGATTTTACAAGTGGTTTCCCCCTCATAAAAAACAAACCTTACGGATGAATGTAATTGTTTAAATGTTTCAGATGTCACTTAATAAGAAAAATCTCTATGAATACTAGTCTAGAAAAAATTTAAATCAGTTAAAAATGTTTATTATCTTTTCTTGTTATTTTTCTCTAATATATATATATATATATCTTCATTTAGCGCAATATGGCTTCAGAAGAAATTGTTTCCCAAAAGCGAAAAAAACAAAAGTTGTTTTGCGATAGTTGGATCTCGGAAGATTCTCCTTTTAAGGCGTGGTTGCGAAACGTGCCGAGTGATAAGACAAAATTTTTTTGTTTCGTCTGCGATGTCACATATAGTGGTGGGATATCGGAAATTAAGAAGCATGGTGCTACTAAATTTCATAACAACAGGTTGATAGGTCGCTCCGAGCCTGTAAACGAAGGTGAGTCTACGAGTAAAAGGAAATCGAGAAAAATTGATGATAGTTTCAACAGAAAAGTAAAGATTGCTGAAATAAAGTTTACTGCTTTTTTTGCCGAAAACAATGTTTCCTTCAGTTTGGCCGGAAAATTTCTCGATCTCATGAAAGAGATTGGCAAGGATCCCGAAGTGCTCCAGAAGATGTAGATTGCAGCTACGAAGTGCACCAGTATTGTTAGCAATGTTTTATGTGCTGTAGAAACTGAAAATGTTGCCAAAGATTTGAGATCGTCAAAGTTTTCTGTGTATATAGACGAGACGTCTGATTTAACGCTCGATAAATGGATGACTCTTATGGTACGCTACGTGGATCCTATAAATTTGGATGTCAATACGCAGTTATTGCAACTAATTCATTTAGATGCAAGAAATTGTTCAGCCCTGAAATTGGTCGATATGTTCCAAAAAGAACTAGCGATCAAACAAATTCCTCTTGCAAATGTAGCTGCCATTGCTTGCAACAATGCCTCTGTCATGGTAGGGCGAAATAATTTATTCAAAACGCACTTGCAATCAAAGCTGCCTAATGTCGTCATACTTCCATGCGTCTGTCATTCGGCTACTTTGGGTACAAGCGCTGCTTGCGAAACAATACCTCCGGAGTGCGAACGTTTAATCAAAGGTGTTGCAAATTACATCAACGGCAGCAATAAACGATTTGCGATTTATCAAGACTTCCTTAACAGTTTTGAGGTGGACTGTCTCAGAATATTGAAGTTGTGCGACACCCGATGGCTTGTTCGATACGAATGCGTTAAGCGCATTTTGAAATATTGGGATACATTGGAAAAGTTTTTTCTTGAGCAAGCATTTACTGAGAAAAGTGCCACAGCCACGGAATTACATTCTTTACTTACGGACAAGTCGATAAAAGTATATTTTCTTTTTTTGGAGTACGTTTTGAATATTTCCAACAGTTACAATGCCTCATTCCAAAAGCGTGAAACGATGATTCATCGTTTGCAACCAACATCTGCTGGTCTGCTGAAAGTGTTCTTGTCCAATTTTTTGAAAGCGCTTTTTTTGAAGTTTCTGGGACATATTCGAACAATTAACATTAATTCTCCGTTCAATATTCTTCCTTTGAGCGAGATTAGTCTTGGCGAAGCTTGCAGTAAGTTTCTTAACGATGAGGAAAGTGGCTTTACTGAAGAAGACATTATTAAAATTCGCCAAATTTGCTTGCAGTTTTACATTGTCATGTCCCGTGAAATTATAGATCGGCTGCCGCACGATGATGTTTTCTTGACAAACGTTTCGGTGTTTAGAGCAGACATCGCTTTGTTGCAAGAAAATCGCAAAATATCTTCGGATGCAGTCGTCAGTGTTAGCAAGCGATTGGGAGAGTTCGATGAGAATTTTTTGAGGAAAGAGTGGAGTTGTTTGTATGACATGATTTCTGCCGACCAGAAAAGCATTTTGAAGGATCTCAAATTCAACGAAATGTGGGTCAGGATTGGCAAAGCCAAAAGTGAAAATAGCGATCTTCTTTTCCCTCATCTGACATCATTGGTGAATGTCGTTAGAAGCCTACCGTATTCTAATGCAGAGGCTGAAAGAGCTTTTTCCATGATCCCGGATGCTAAAACAAAAAAGAGAAATGCACTGTGTCCAGCAACGCTAAACTCTATTTGCGTTTTTCGTTCGTCTTTGAAAGCGAAACGCGAAAGTGTCATCAACATGATTGTTGATGATCGCCATTTGCAACTTTTACCATCTACAACATTATATGCTAAAGCGGTCTTGTCTCAGAAAGCAAACAATTTCACTCTTCATCCAAATGACTTCGTTTAAATTTGTTGAGGTTTTGCATGCATAAAATTTACATAAACGTAACATTTATTTGTGTAATTATCTAAAATACTGTTTTTTCTATTTTTATATATATTATGTTAATGTGCGAATTGTTCAATTTATTATAAAATTTTATTTTATAAACCAACAAAAAAATCAAAAAAAAAATAAAAAAATTCAAAAAATCGCTTTTTAGTTACACAACATCTTCTCTAATTTTATTGTTTGCCGTAATATTTTGTTTCTCCCACTTATTCTGTCCTCTTCCCATCCTTGTATGCGTCTGATACATAAAATTATTTTTTAATTATTTCATATAAAATCTATAAATATACAGTAAAAAAAAACATTTTCCATTATAAATTTTGTTTTTTAATTTAACTTTTTTGTTTAACAAACGTAACAGTCACATAGTTTTTACACGATAATAATAATTCTACTCTCACGGCATTCATTTTTCCAATTTAGTGATAAACTACAATAGTATGAAATGAGTACGCATTCTTTCTCCTTCCCGATACAAGTTTGCAGTATAGATTTATTTGTATTGTAAAACAACAAATTTTGTGATATATTACCATCTCATGTGGGTAAATGATTACAGTTATTATTCTATTATTTCTATTATTCTATTTTTTCTATATTTATAGGTTAGAAACATTACATTGAGTATTACAATAATTTACTTGTACAGGGTGGGCAAATTTGGACGTTTTCATAGAGGAACTCGGAAACTATAAGAGAAAAAATGGACCGCGCATCCTCGATCCCTTTTTTTGAGAGAAACTCAATTATGAAAACAAAAATTAGCTATCGTTTTTTGTTTTTGAGTTATGGCGAAAAGTTCGCTTTTTCCGTATTTTGATAAATGGCGATATCTCGATGGTTTTTTAAATTAGACGAAAATAATTTTTACATTCTTAAGGCACATTCTTAGTAGAATGAAATGGTCTTAACGGATATTATAAATCTCCGTTAATTCTCGGATTATAACATAAAGTTGTGTTTTTTTAAATGCAAGTCATAGTCGGCGCTGACTTAGTTAAATAGAGAATTTTTTTCTCTTTTCAATAATATCATTTAGGATTGAAAATGGTCAAAACTGCCATTTTTTGAAATAAAATAAAATTTATTATTCATTCGTCATACACATCAAATATGAAGTAACAAAAATTTTAAATTACAATCAATGTTGATATTTTCTTTTAATTTTGCAAAAATAGATTTGTATGGTTGTCTTCTTTCTGGATAGCGATTAAAATATATTTCAGATGCATTAACACAATTGTTATCACTTAAAATAAAGCATTCTAACATATTATATTTTTCGTAGTTTTTATAAACCATTTTCACCTTTCAGTCGTAATGATTTAATAATAAACATACAACAATGGTTTTACCAGAATAGACGATACTATAAATGACACAACCTACTAAGATCACACAATAATCAAAAAAAATGACGAATCAATAATAAATTTTTTTTTATTTCAAAAAATGGCAGTTTTGACCATTTTCAACCCTACATGATATATATTATTGAAAAGAGAAAAAAATTCTCTATTTAATTAAGTCAGAGTCGACCATGACTTGTATTTAAAAAAACACAACTTTATGTTATAAACCGAGAATTAACGGAGATTTATAATATCCGTTAAGACCATTTCATTCTACTAAAAAAGTGCCTTAAGAATGTGAAAATTATTTTCGTCTAATTTAAAAAACCATCGAGATATCGCAATTTATCAAAATACGGAAAAAGCGAATTTTTTGCCATAACTCGAAAACAAAAGACGATAGCTAATTTTTTTTCATAATTGAGTTTCCCTCAAAAAAAGGGATCGATGATGCGCGGTCCATATTTCCATATCTCTTATAGTTTCCGAGTTTCCCTATGAAAACGTCCAAATTTGCCCACCCTGTACATATACTCTAATGGCATAAAAATATCTAAAAATATTTTTTTAAATACATATAAATAAATATAATTAGCTTTGAAAAAAAATTAATATATGAAATATTGAAACTCGTGAAAAGAATATATGACATTGAGATATAAAAATGATGAAATTACATTTTGTATTTATTCATCGTTCAGAAGGTGCATTTAGCTACAATTTAATATATAACAACATAAGATTCAGGCATTTTTCCGTATGAAAATTCAATTTCAATCAACAAGCAAGGGTTGCTTAATTAATTCAATTGAAATATTTATTATTTATTTGTATTAGTGCGATTGAAAAATAAGTTGCATAAATTATTTATTAATATATTGTTTGTAAATATTTAATTAATTAATGGCGTTGTATTAATGAATTAAATATTAATTCTGTATTAAATAATGTTACTGAGAAAACATTATTTTAATATAACAATAATACACATCTACTCAGCGTTTCGAAGCGCGCGCCCAATTGTTCGAGAATCGAACGAGTTCGAGCGGCCGACAACCGAGTCGAATCACGCCGTGGACGTTCCTGGCGAGTGGTGTGGGTTTTAATGACGCATTAGCGTGGTCGTATTATAATATAAATATTTTTTTACATTTACTTACTATAGTCATTGTTTTTATTTTGTGTAATCCTACAAGGGATCATTTTTATAAAATTCAGTTTCAAAAGGTAAGTAGAATGCAGAAAATTTCTACGGCGCAGACTCACATAACATGTCTGAATGTGGAATAATGCTATTCATTTCCTTCCAAGCTTTGTTTTCGATCGATATCAAAAAATGGTATGTGCAATGTTTAGTCCCACGAATTGCTCATATGTTTGTGTGTAAGAAAAGTATTCCGCGTGTGTGGTGAGTTACTGTCTCGTTCAGTGTTTACATTCGTTGCAAAACTGCATTACCAGACATGTTCTGCTGTTAAATGTGTCTCGGTGCACGCAGGTGCGTACGCAGCCGTACTAATAATTTTAATTGGACCTGCTCAGCTCCAACAAACGCGCGATTCTGTCAAAAGTATTCAGAATATATTGTTAATTATCAAAAGTGCCATGTTTTATCTAAATTCAATAATTACATGTAATTTTCACAATCATCTACTCTTGCATGTATTCTTTGATATAGGAAGCCCTGTCAGCTCGGTTATAGGTCTGGCTCGCGCCATATATATATACAGGGTGTAACAGAATAACTATTCCTAATTTTAACTGGAGTATCCTGGGCTCAGAATATGAAGATTTAATGCAAATCACTTAGATAAAATATGGCTCCTTACTGAGCTACAGGGTGTTTTATATAAAAATTTAAAAACGATTTTTGCCCAGTACTATAAAACTATTTGACGTATCCGTATCATACTTGGCAGGAAATGTAGTTACCGTACACCATACTAAATTATGTTAAATAAAAGTTTCTGGCTACTGCCAGTGGCGTACAACAGGGGCAAGTGAGAGGTTGATCCTTCCTAAATTCTACGCCACTGGCGGAATTGTTATTTTAGCACAATTTTTCGATTCTCCAATACTTGCTGTGTAAAACACATACTCTTCCTTTGTAACGATAAAGTCACTGTTTTTCGAGATATTTAAAGTTAAACATAAGCTGCACCCTTGGGATTTTTTCAAAATTTGCTCAAAAAAATTTGAAAAAATTCAGTAAAATAGAGAAAAAAATTAGCTACATAATATCTAAGTAACTTTTTCTCTAACTCATTTTGGTTTGGATGGAAAAATTATTGAAAATTAATATTTTTTGCATTTTATTTTTTTATATTTTTTAATAATTTTTACAGCCAAATCAGAATAAGTTAGAAAAAAAAGTTACTTAGTTATTATGTAGCTAATTTTTTTCTCTATTTTACTGAATTTTTTCAGATTTTTTTGAGCAAATTTTGAAAAAATCCCAAGGGTGCAGCTTATGTTTAACTTTAAATATCTCGAAAAACAGTGACTTTATCGTTACAAAGGAAGAGTATGTTTTTTACACAGCAAGTATTGGAGAATCGAAAAATTGTGCTAAAATAACAATTCCGCCAGTGGCGTAGAATTTAGAAAGGATCAACCTCTCACTTGCCCCTGTTGTACGCCACTGGCAGTAGCCAGAAACTTTTATTTAACATAATTTAGTATGGTGTACGGTACGTACATTTCCTGCCAAGTATTATAAGAATACGTCAAATAGTTTTAAAGTACTGGGCAAAAATCGTTTTTAAATTTTTATATAAAACACCCTGTAGCTCAGTAAGGAGCCATATTTTATCTAAGTGATTTGCATTAAATCTTCATATTCTGAGCCCAGGATACTCCAGTTAAAATTAGGAATAGTTATTCTGTTACACCCTGTATATCAGTGACATGTATGCTAGTGATTGCAATTTATTTTTTTTATTACATTTCTAAATTGTTTCCATTGTTTCACTATTGTTATTCAAATATATATTTGTGGGTGGTCGATTTAATCAGTTTGGAGTTGAGGGACGAATTTGACTTTATTTATTTATTTTATACTAGTGTGTTATGTTTACGTTCTCTGTACTTACATTAAATTTAATAACGTAGAAGTTACAGTACAATGATTTGTATGCAATTTGATTACATAAATTCATTTCGAATGAATAATGTATAATAGAGATTTAATTTATTTATATGAGTAGTAAAAATCTTCTAACCTAACATTAAGAAAATACTTTTTGCTGAGTTGCGCTGTTTTGGAGCTAAGTATAATTTGTATAATTATGTGTGTGTGTATCTATTTGATTATAGAAATTTTGCAGCTTTGTAGTAGCTCCAACAAATGGTGACCATTATGAATACGCCTGGTGCTGGTGGCGGAGGTAGCACTGGTGTATCAGATCAGATCGCAATGGTCGTGGGTTCTCCTAGTGGTGGACTTTCCGGAGCCTCCGACGACGATGACGAGAATTGTCCGTTGTCGCCGGGTTCCGTGTACAAAGAAACTACCGATTTAATGACTGCAGCAATGGGCGATAAAGTCACCGCTCAATTAGCAGCAGCAGGACAAGTTGGTGTTGCAGCAGCGGCAGCAATTGTCTCAGCTAAGAAACGAAGACGACGTCACCCGTTTGAAATAAATCCTTCAGTACGAGAACGACAGCGAAATAGATTATTAAGAAAATTACATGTAAGTTGCTTGCTTGTCAGATGATGATGATACACATTTGCGATAAATTTTTATTTGACTTGATTTTTATATTGAAACTATTATTTATATGATTTTAGCAAATAATTGATGAATTTGAAACACGGGTTGGACAGCAAGCTGAAGTTCTTGTAGCGACGCCTGGAAAACCAAATACAAGTTACAAAGTATTCGGTGCAAAGCCGTTACAAGACGTAGTAAAAAATTTAAGAAGTATGGTTATGGAAGAATTAGAAAGTTCTTTAGCACAACAAGCACCACCTCCTGTACAAGATGATCCGTCATTATTTGAATTACCTCCATTAATTATTGATGGAATACCTACACCTGTCGAAAAAATGACGCAAGCATTTATACCTTTAATGTTAAAATATTCAACAGGTAGGTGGTAGTTTGCTATATATATATATTTGTTTTGGTTGGTGGTTAGTGTTGCTGTTGCGCGTCTGGTACAGTGGTATGCGTTTTAGGACGAGGTAAACCTGGTTGGGGCAGAGATTCAACTCGACCGCCGTGGTGGCCGAAGGAGTTACCGTGGGCGAATGTCAGTATTGATGCCCGATCGGACGAGGAGAAGCAAAAGGTAAAAGGGGCGAACACCGGCTTACATTTTTCTGGTGAATATTTGTTCTGTATGACATGTTTGCACGTCTCTCCGTTGCAGATATTGTGGACACATGCCTTACGACTGATCGTGATTAACTGCTACAAGTATCATGGACGGGAGGACCTGCTGCCGGCATTCACCGAAGATGATGAGAAGGTGAACGCATCGGGGGGAACGACTAATTCAAATGTCAGTAGCACTGTCGGCGTTTTAAAAATGCATACGTCAGGAAATGGAGCTATTATCCAACCCATAAAATACAGATCCAAGCTAGCGGTTCGCCACAGATAATAGCGACTTTACCGGGCGCCTACGCCGCAGGTTTGCCTCCTAGACCATGCCGGCTATAACTCAGATATGTTGATGTTCGTAGTTGCACTATATATATATATATATATATATATATATATATATATATATATATATTGTGACAAAAACACTTTTTGTCACGAGTCAAATTTTATAGAAAATAATTGTGTTTATAGAGTATTTACTTTTTAGTGCAATGGCAACATTGATTTAAAATGTGTGAAATTAGCAGGCACATAAATAGGCTTGTACAGGTGGAAATCTCTCTCTCTCCCATGAGCAGTCCGGCTCTGAGCAATAATCTACTTGTATGTCGTCGTTGTATCTGTGATGAGTTTGAAGGTTAATTACCATGCGGTATTGAAAAGTAATGTATTCAAGATGGGATTGTTTCGTTTGGATTTGAAACGATGTAAGTTGACAATTTATTTATTTTGTATTATGTTTGAATTGTTATTCATGAGATTTTATTGATATTTGGATTATTTTAGTAACGTAAATTTTTGCTCTCATGAATACAATGATGGTCAACTTACATTTGATTACGTTTTGTCATATTTTGTAAAGCCAATTTCTTTCTTGAATAATTTTATTAGTTATTTTGTTTTGAGTTATAATTTGTAGAGTTCAATTTATTAGAGTTTGTATCGTTATATTTTAATTGAAGATTAGTAATTTTGTGATGATAAAATTAACCTTGAAGCAGCACAGATTCCCGCTCCAATCCTCATTTCTTTCTTTTGTAAATACTAGTAGATTTCCTTCCCGTTTTCCGTTTGTGAAAGTTCTTTAGTGCGTATCATTGTCTGTATTCGTAAATTTCGAGCCCTCGCTAGAGCGCGTTATGATCTTCAGATTTTGGTTGCAGTGTGCGACGCTGCGGTTGATAATTTTATTCGCGTTTAAAACGTATCGGCGTTTTATTGTTTGAACTTTTGTAGAGTTCGGGATTGTTGCAATACGAGTTATTTTGAGGCCACGTGCCATTGTTCGTGTTGCGATGATTTTTTGGTTTATCGTATCGTATAATTTTGCTATTATCACAGCGCTTAAATTTTAGGCTGAAGAAGCTATATCGGCTGTGATGATATTTTGTTTGTAGTATATTTTTTGTGGCCACGTCGTAATTCTCGGTGAAATACCCTATGTTTTCGTGGGCTACTCCTATAAGATCAGAATGCGTTCATTGGCTTCCAGATTTACGAATCACGGGAAAGACATTCTGTCTAGATCGGCTAAAGTACTTTCGTGTTTTGTCTCTCCCATGCACGCGACCCCAATTTGCTCCCTGTTCCTTGTTCCTTCTTTCCGATCATTATTCGTAATCATTTTCTTGTGTCGTATTTTATTTTGTCGTATACTGTAAGTAGCAAATTTTTGATTGATTGTATTATTTTGATATTGAAGATATTTTTTTGAGCAAGTAACTTTAACTTATTTAGCTAGAAAATATCGTTAAGTCATTTTATTGTATTATTGTGGAATTTTCTTTGAGTTATGTATTTTTTGTTTCTAGTTAAATATTTTAATTTTACTTGCATGATTTTGAACTATGTAATTACCGTTTAAATTTTGTACTTTGAGATTCATCTTATTTGCTAATTGAATTTTGTTGTTATCGCTTAAATTTTGTAATCTGATATTTATTTTGTTTGCTAAATTCATTAACGTCACTTGAGCTAACTTATGAGCTGTGTACTTTAAATTGTAAATTGTAAAGTATTTTGATTTTGCATTAATTTGTTATATTGATGATATTGTATGAAAATATTGCTTATTGTTGAATTTCGATTGTATCGACCTTTATTTCAAGTTCGATTGTTTGATTTTATCATGTTTGTATTCTGGATAAATCTGCTGTGCCCCCTCATGTTTAGATGAACAGGCTGTCGTTTTCAACGGTGTCCGAGCGAGATTCAGATGTATAGTAGCACCAGTAAATTGTGGAAACCGAATTTGGATCAGCCAACGAAAGATTTCGACCATCCAATAAATCGAGCAGTAATTATGGATTGGATGATGATGTCTATGACGTACTAAAGCCCGCGGGGCGTATTCCGATTACGAGGGCGATCATTCTCATGATGTCTCCATCCACGATCATGCCGCTTTGTTGCGCTGTACATTCTGCATCTCCTCGGCGCTGACGAAAACGCAGAAGAAGATCTTCTTTAGCTAGACCACCCGCTAACCAGCAGACATCAAGCAAACGACGCACGTATTCTGTATCTGGTATATCATGCAATATAACGCCTTATCTTTCAAAAGCATGTAAGTTCTCTTTTTATTTAATTATTTATCGCATTTCCGAAACAAATTCTCGAAAAATGAAATAAATCCCTATCCCGTTAAGTTCCTTTTTGAGATTTGTCAAAGCTTCTCAATTTTGCGTCAACATTCCGCTTTGACTGGCGCCCACCTAATTTACCAACATCACAAAATAAAGTTCCTACCAACCCCACCTACGACCCCGCTCTCCTCCAAACAACTGACGCCGTGCCCATTATGGGTGACAGGTAGGATAAAAATCAGATGAATAAAATATTTCAAAATTTGAACACTTTGATAAAATTTAACTTTAACATCTAATATTTTTCTTCATCTAAATGTCACAATATATATATATATATATATATATATATATATATATATATATATATATATTCGTATTACATATATCTAATTATTTTATTATTTTCTCGTTTTGTTTACGTTACAATGTTGTGTGATTGTTTTTATTACATACTTTATTTTATACATTCACATATTTATTTATAATTTCATTCAATTGATTCGTGGTAGAGTACACAGTTAAGCGCAATTACTTATGTTTTCATGTCGTTGAAAAAAATTTGTTAAAAAATAATACTCGTAAATAACTAGGCACTTGTCTAAATCGTAAATCAATTTTACTAACAATTATCAAATACAATTTTTAATTCAATGACTTGTACATTAAACTTTTTTTTATTTATTTATTATTATTTTAATTTTGCAAGACACGTAACGATTATGCTAGCTTGGTTTTTGTGTTTCCGTATATATTTTTATTATGTATTTTTTTTTTTATTGTTATTATTCAAAATTTATCTACAATATATTTAATTCGTCGATATTTGCTACAGACATATTGAAAGTTTATATGCATATAGGAATATTAATTCAAAGCAATAAATATGTAGACAAGTTTTTGTTTTTGTATTATATATATATATATATATATATATATATATATATATATATATATATATATATATATATATATATAATGATTTGTTACGGGATTACGGTAAATGTTATTGATTATTAAAATGCAAAAATCATCATTCAATCAATTTATTGTTTCGACCAATATTTCGCCAAGAGTTTTTTGGCTTCTTCAGGGTTGACACTGAATAAAAGAGAAAATACAAGAAAATTTACAATCACCCAAATTAAAATTACATTGTATGTTTCACAAAAAAATTATTAATGTATAACTTACATGTATGAAATGAATGTATGATATTGTTGTAAAAATATATAATTTTGGTTTTTATTATTACATGACTATTGCTAACAAGTTTGTCTGTAAATAAAATCTTTAAAATAGAAAGTCGTTTCTTTTTAAAATAGTAAAATAATAAATTAATAACAATAAAACAATTAAAATTATAGTCGTAGAATAAAAATATGAAATAAAACACAGAACACTGAGTAGTTTTTTTAAGATTATAAATTAAAGTAAGCTATGAACTAAGAAATTTCTTTTTAAGAAAATTTCAAAAAAACAGTTTGAATTTAAAAAACTTATCAAGAACCAAAAACAAGTTATAACAACTGCAAACAACTTTTTTTGAAAATAATTCATAAACTAATCCATGGGGTATTGTATTAAAGTAATGACATGAAGTTGTAATCAAAATATTAAAATAAACAAAAATAATATTATTAAAATTCATATAATATATATAAATTAAAGGTAGACTGTAAAAAAACAAGAGTTTATTGAGATTGATTAAAAATAATTTTTTTATGATCCAAAGTCATTATGTTTGAATAAAACGTCAATGCGTTTCTCACGTCATTTTTGTTGTTAATAATCTCACTTTTATTTTTAGAGATATGGTATGATTCTAAAGTGAGTCTTTTAAAATAATTATTTTCAATCTCTAATATTATCGGATTATCATAATCTGCGCGATGTTTCGTTTTACGTACGTGTAAGGCCAGACTGCACATTTTATTAGTTTTGGTCTGGTCACTGCGATGTTGTGTCACTCGATGTTTAAGATTCTGGGATGAGGTTCAAATATACATTTTCTTGCAGGAACACTGAATTGCGTAGACGGTGTTGATTATAGTTGAAGAAGGAGATTTATCTTTGACTTTCGTATGAAGAGTAGAGATGGTTTTTCTATTTTTTGAAGCAATCCTGATATCTTTGTCTTTCTTAAATAGAGCCGTAAGTTTATTGGAAAGATCTTTGATGTTGGTGAGAGCAACATATTTGGTGGGATTGTCATTAGATAAATCATCCGTATTCGTCTGAGTCCTACGATGGTTGTTGTTGTAGAAAAGTCTCCGGATCATTTGTAACGGATAACCATTCGACACAAGTAAGTTTTCAGCTATCTTTAAGTTTTTATTAACTAATGACACGTGACTGATTTTATTAATTCGTGTTTTTAGATTTAGAACGATGTTAGTTTTCGTGCTGGTGCTATGATTAGACAAGAAATGAAGATATCGACCTGAGTGAATAGATTTTCTGTACCAATCTAATTTGATAACTTGGTCAATTGATCTTATAATTTTGGTGTCAAGGAAAGGTACAGAATTTGTAGTTTCCTTTTCTATTGTGAATTGGATGTTATTATTGTAGCTGTTAAAAGTGTCAAGTATTTCTTCATATCCTGTTTTAGGAATTGCTGTAACAATATCATCAACGTATTTATAGATAAATGGTAACTGAAAAGAAAGTTTTGGAATGCAAATGTCTAGCACAAGATCCATAACGTATTGTGCAATGATTGGACTAATAGTTGAGCCCATCGCGCAGCCAAGTTGTTGTACCAATTGACAATTTTATAGATATTATTACGTTCATCTACAAATCCAACGTATTTTCATTCAATGGTGAATTTTATCAACAACAACTTGGCTGCGTGATTGAATGACGATTTTTGCATTTTAATAATCAATAACATATACCGTAATCCCATAACAATTCATTATATATATATATATATATATATATATATATATATATATATATATATATATATATGTATATATCTCGTTTCAGTTTCAGTTTTCGTTCCAGCAAAATTAACGGTTTTGTTTTCGATTTTTGGTTCAGAACCAAGTGATTAATTTTTAAATTTTTGTAAATGTTTTTATTTGTATTAAAATTTTATTTTCTACCACAATTTAGAACATTTAATTTCTACTTTTATAATAAATATACCACATACAATTGATGCAATAATAATAATTATTAATTAGTTACAGGTATAATAATTATATATATTATATATTATATATATTAATATAATATATGATAATAATATAATTTATTATTCAAAGCTTATATAATTTTTATGTATGATTTAATTATATAATAATAAGATAACATATGTTAACGTAACAAATTCTTGTATACACGATTTTTATTTATTTATAATTAGAAAAAAAAAAAAAAAAATTACCTCTAACTATTAAAATATTTTCCAATGTATTTTCATTTAAACTATTAAAGATTATTGAAAGCTATTACTATAAGCTTTGAAACTGATAATTATTTTTCATTTCTTCAATATGCCATTCGATATAGTTGTTGAACTTAGAACAATAAACATCTATACTAAAAATCTATGTTGTATTTAATTTAAAATAAAAACTCATATCCCTAGCCGATACAATAAATTTAATAAAATTATTACATAATATGAAAATAAAAATTCTCAAATTCTTAATTTTAATATCTATCGTACAAAAATTAATGTATAAATTAAATAATTGAAATATTTGATTAAATTTTATTGTAGTATAGGTATACGTCATGTAGTAAACTGTTGTAGGTTATCAAGTTTTTTTTTTTTTAATGTAAATAAAAATTTCAAAACTAATAAAAATATTTACGTATAAAATAAAAAGAATGTAATGTAAATTTTGTCGCATATTGTACTTTTCAAACTCCGTTTATAAAGACAGAGCTCATTAAAATTGTCCAGAATTAGAGCTCTTAATCCTACTAAATAAATGATTTCTTTGATTTAGTTCTCTTCTAATAATTTTAGCTATACAGCTAACATAATGTTCTAAAATATAGACAATAATTGCAGATGTTTGACATATCACATCTGCTTGAATCATTTAGCACACAAAAAATTACACAATAGTCCGTGATTTACAAATTAAATTATGTTTACAAAATTATATACCTTTAAAGATTGGAATTAATATATCAAAATTCCACAGTTTTAAAACGTTTTTACTTTCTTCGGTTGCCATTTTAATTGAATATTTAATAAATATTTTACTTACTCTCTGCTTACGTCGAATGATGCACAAGAACGCGTGACGCGTACTAAAAAATATTAGGTATAATTTATATTACAGTACAAATTATATACGTATCATCCGAAGCACCAGTGTGTTTTAAAATGTATTCTCGATATTTATCATGAATATATATATGTATAGCATTTAAAATTATTAATATTTTTTGTCAATATCTATTTTGCTATTTTCCAGTTACACACAGCTTGATTTAACATATAAGGTTTAATATACATATATAATTGCACCTAATATCTAATATTTTTATATTGACAAAACACAAAACTGATATTATTGCATAATAAAATGGTGCTATTATAAAAATCTTAGCAATACGTGCATAGCAATCTATTTTTCTCTGTGTACGAATTAATAGTATATTATCCGTTGGAAATGTTTTAAAAAGTATTTATCTAAATACTTGGCAGCTGCTTGTAGCAATGCTTGTAAACAGATATCAATAGAAAAACAAACAAAGGCATATTTATATATAATTTTATGGTATATACCACGTATTTTATGAATACGAAAGAGATATATTCTTTAAATCGACAAACAAAGTACACACTAAATTAGTTACATTTCTGTTGCCTTTCGAAGTATTTTATTAAACCACTAGAGAAACATAATTATAGTTATGTATAGCACTTAACATCTTATGTTTCAGATATGGAAATGTCCATATGTTTGGGCGTTCTACAAGAGTATAATACAGTGGAACCTCGGTATACGACCTTAATCAGTTCCTGATGTTTGGACTTATAACGAATAGTACGTATACCAAACCAACATTTCCCATAAGAAAAAATGTAAAAATGATTAATCCGTTCTCATGTAAAAAAAAAAACTCCTCTTGATATGGTATATTAATGGAGTTGTAAAATATTTTTTTAGTTTTCTGTTGCTTTTCGTTTGCGTTTTTACAATTCATTATTAAATTTTATTTAAAAATGAAAATCAGAAGAAACTTAACAAAGTTATAGACCGTGGCACCGCGAAGGCCTAGTACACAGAAAGAGCAGTAAATCAACTAACCAACGACTCTCCTCATTAGAAATTACATAGTTTCAAAATGAAGTAAATATAAATTCGTGAATAGTGTAGATATCTCATAGTACTATTTGTTCATAGATGGCGTGTACAATTGAATTAAGTCGTATACCGAAAAGAAGTCGTATATCGAGTAAAATTTGTTTCGCCCAAACAGGACCTATTTCGAATTGGACGTATTTTAAAGCAGACGTATAATACCGAGGTACACCACTGTAGTACAAATTCAAAATTATTGGAAAGAAAAAAGAGGATGATTAATATATACATCGTTTTTGATTAATCGCATTACGTAAAGCTGATGAAGAACAAGAATTTGGGATTTAGCAGCGAAGTACTAGGCCAAGAAAATATTATCAGTATATTAATGAATAAAACTATACGCAAAATCTGTAATTCAAATATTTTTGCAGTATGTGATAATGACATATTGAATCAATTACCGCCGCATGATCATAAAGTTCAATCAATTAAGCTTATATCATTATTTTAAAATACAAATACATAGTCTAACTCAATCCATAACTTTCACAATAGAAAGAAAACGATATCATTATATAAAATGGTACATTTTAAAAATCAATAATTTAATAACTGTATTTATATTACAACTGAGTATTAGTAAAATAATGTTTATATTAATATTTTTGTAACATTAAGCATATTATAAAATTTATAAATATCAAACAACTTATTTGATTGATATTATTTAAATATTTTATATATAATATTTTTAACTTATGATATACTGGGTGTCGGACAAAAAAATGTTCCGGACGAAAAGTAAATGGTTTCGAGGGGGACATCTGATACAACAAGGACTCTTGCCCCCCTCAGACCCCCTGGGGGCGGGAACGGGGGGCAACTTTAAAATCTTAAATGGAATTCCCTATTTTTTATTGCAGATTCGGATAGACCATTAAAAAGTAAGCAAATTCTATTTTGAGACTTTTTTTTATCTTTAATAGATGGCGCTGCAAACAGCATTTTTTCCTCAGTTTATCAGTCTTCAATTTAAAAAAAAGGTGTAACTAAGTACGATATTCAAATTTTTTTCAGTTCTTTGGGAGGAGTGGGGTAGGGCAAGTCACTGCATCAAATATTCCCTCGAAACCATTAACTTAAAGTTAATGGTTTAGAGAGGGGGATAACTTTAAGTTAATGGTTTCGAGGGAATATCTGATTCAGTGACCCTTGCCCCCCCCCTCCTCCCAAAGAACTGAAAAGAACTTGAATATCGTACTTAGTTACACCTTTTTTTCAAATTGAAGACTGATAAACTGAGAAAAAAAATGCTGTTTGCAGCGCCATCTATCAAAGATAAAAAAAGTCTCAAAATAAAATTTGCTTACTTTTTAATGCTCTATCCGAATATGCAATAAAAATAGGGGGTTCCATTTAAAATTTCAAAGTTGCCCCCCGTATTCGCCCCCCAGGGGATTAGAGGGAAGCAAGGATACCTGCATCAAATGTCCCCCTCGAAACCATTTACTTTTTATCCGAAACATTTTTTTGTCCGATGCACGATTTTAAAGTTATTGCAAGTGGCGGATTAAAATGGGACAACCAGTAAATGTATATTAATTAATATAATTAAGTAAAAAACATTTTGTTTTTCTCTATTATGTATAAAAATGTATACTTTTCATATACTTTTACAATCTACATTGCGTAAACAATAAATATTTCACTAAATATAAAGAACAATTTTTGTTTATCTTCAGTACAGTTTTTGTTTGTGACAGTTTAAGTTGTTTTGTTTAAATATATCTGACGAAGAATTTATAATTATACAAGATGATACCTGTACAATCATTTGAAAAATGTGAATGCTAAACAGAATATTTAGAATAGTATAGGACATAAATATAATTTTAGAGGTTTATAAGATAAATTCGCCATCTACTTTGTTTTCGTTAATTTTTCTTCTAATGTGTCTAAAATGAATGTTATTTTAATATATTAAATACGCGTTTTAAAAATAATATTAATTTTATTTTCCAAACTGCTTATTTACATACAATTTGACGTTTCTTTCATAAAAATACATATAGATCGCTATCTCATGTTATTGCAAAATCTAATTGGCCGTTCTAAAAACATAAGTGAATTTTAGTTAAAACTTTGGCTGCGATGAAACAAAATTTGCTAATGAAACTAAATCCGTGCATTTGCAATGTATTCCTATAAGATCACATGTTGTTTAGTTCAAAACTACTAGCTCTGCGCTAAAACATTACACTAATTTCGCTAGCAAAAAATGAGGCTTAACAAAATTTAAAAATTAATCATTAATAAACAAAAGAACACTATGAATACGAATATAGTTTTAATTTCTACTCGGAGGAAAAGTTTTTAATTTAACATTCATCAGGTTTCTTCTTTGCATGAGACCGGACATGTTGCTTTAAATGACCACTCCACATAAAAGTTCTCTCACATATCTCGCATTTATAAGGTTTCTCATTTGTATGTATACGAATATGATCTTTTAAATGTCCACTTCGAGTAAATGTTTTTTCACATATTTCGCATTTATAAGGTCTCTCATTTGTATGTATACGAATATGATTTTTTAAATCTCCACTTTGAGTAAATGCTTTGTCACATATTTCGCATTTATAAGGTCTCTCATTTGTATGTAAACGGATATGTTTTCTTAAATTACCACTTTCAGTAAAAGTTTTCTCACATATTTCGCATTTATAAGGTCTCTCATTTGTATGTATACGAATATGAGCTTTTAAATGTCCAATTTGAGTAAATGTTTTCTCACATATTTCGCATTTATAAGGTCTCTCATTTGTATGTATACGAATATGATTTTTTAAATCTCCACTTTGAGTAAATGCTTTGTCACATATTTCGCATTTATAAGGTCTCTCATTTGTATGTATACGAATATGAGCTTTAAAAGATCCATTTTGAGTAAATGCTTTTTTACATATTTTGCACTTATAAGGTTTCTCCGTTGTATGAGAACGAATATGTTTCCTTAATGTTCCACTATCAGTAAAAGTTTTCTCACATAATTTACATTTATGAGATTTTCTTTTCTTTACAGATTCATCATTTTCTTTCGGACTGAAAATATTATTTTTCTTCGAATCTATACTAGCTTGCCAATGTTTAATATTGGTTTTATTCTCAAAATCCGAATATTCTTCCTTAATTATTATTTCTGAATGTAAATCTAAAGATTCTGATTTCAAACTTTCTTCAAATTTAATATTCGTATCATTTTTCAAATCTACTTCAATGTTCTCTTCATTAATAGCTTCTTGTTTCATACAAGCAGTATCAAAATTTGTATTACTTTGTGATTCTAAACTTTCTTCAACTTTAATATTTACATCAGTTTCCAAATTTAGTTTAGTGTATTCTTCATGAATATTCTCTTCTTTAATTTCGCTTTCATTTTTAATTTTGTTTTTCATAACTTCACTTTTTTGCGATTGTTGTTTTGCATATCGCTTGAAAATTTCTTGCGATTTTAAACATTTTTCTACAAATTTATACGTTTTATTTAATCGAACAGAGCAAATTGAGCATATACAATCCGATAACTTCTGAGTACATTCTAGCTAAAAATATAAATTAAAATAATATATTACATATAATAAAAATCTCCGGTTTAAAGGGATCTCAATAAAGAAATATATTTCTACTAATAACACCTAGTTCCTATGATATTTTACTAATATTTGTTTTATTTGTGAGATCTAAATCCCACTACAAGCTGTGTGAATACGTCCGTTACTTGGTTATGAAGTAACAAATGATTCAAAATACAAGACGAAATATTTACCAACCTGAAAACAGACAATATTTTTTCTCATAATAGCTATTCCCAACTACTCTTGCAGAAACAAATTTTAGTTTAGCAAAAACATATTATAACAATTAATAAACTTATTATAAGTAAACCTAATAAAATAATAATTGTTTTATGTAATTTTTAATGTAAATGTACTTGTATTCAAATTAAAACTTATTTTACATAAGTTTTAATTAAACAAAACCAACAAACGTATTAAAGTTTGAAATACTCTAAATTAGGTTAAGTTAAATTTGTCTGTTTTCAAAAATTATGGAAGAGACAATAAATAAATGAATACTTATTTCTAAGCATATAATTTTGTTTCGTGGACTGGTTAAAGCTAGTATGTATTTTACTTACAATTTCCGACGCAATAGCTTCCAATTTGTATGATAACAATACATTATCCGAATCCATTGTAGTTAAACTATAGGTTATATTATCACCACCAGCACATAATCGACAAAGTTTATTATTTAAATGTTGTTTTAATATGATTTGAGAATCGAAACATTGTTTTATAAATGTATAAGCATCATTCAACCGAACAGCGCAAATCGTACAAATACCATTCGGTAATTTGATCTTGCAATCAACCTAAAATGAGAAAAGTAAAAGATTCAGAAACAATAATGTATATTACAATCAAAACAAATTATTTTATTCTTACAATTTTAGGAACAATTGCTGCCAATTTATCTGCGAAACTTTTGCCATCTGAATCCAAATTAAGTACAGTAAACAATACATTTTCATCACTTGTACATAATTGACAATATTGCATAAAATTACTCATGATTAAAATTAAATTTTCTACCAAAAAAAGCTTACAATAGGTAAGACATAGCAATATTGTGTTTGACAGTCACTTGTCAGTATTAGAGGTTAACTCAAAAAAAACTGCCACGAATCCAATTGGCCAGATGAATTTTATGTACAGTTTGTAGCTACAGGACTGTCAATGTAAACAATTACTTTAAATATAATTTGTCATCTTTTTTTACATGATTATTATTTAAAATCAAATCTAAATGTTGTATGTAGAATAAGGTTTTTAAATTACTATAAAAATCAATATGTATTTGAAAATTTATAACACAACATTCAACTGGCCAACTATTTCGAACAATCTATATTATATATATTATGTTTTCATACAATACTCGTCCTTATGTTAATGTACATTAAGGGTTATTTTCGTTTGTTACTTTCTAGCATATGTATACTTATTTTATGTTAATAATATTTTATTTATTTTTAATCCATACACCCTCCTATAAATTTTAAATTGTGTTTTTATTGTGTTTTTCGCATTTATAGAGATTTTAAGCGAGTTTAATTACGAAATAAAATAATTATATATTAAATTAATAATGTCATAACGGAAACGCGGAAAATTTTGTTATTTTTGCGAAATTCCCAGCCGTTTTCGAAATATTCGCGAATAAAGATTTTTTTTTTGCAAACATTAATAATTAATAGCCGAGGGCTCGTAATATTTATTATGAAAAAAGAAAAAGAAAAATTCAGCAATAACATTTTTAAATGATAATTTTTATTAAGAAAACCCGCCTAAAAAACGGCTGATAATTATGCACCAAGCCAATAATAATACAATATCATGTAAATTCGTGATTTTGGCATAAACGAATGATTTTAATAATCGAATGCTCGGTAATCGAATGAATATTATAATCAAATTATCATTCGAATGACGCGATAGGAACCTATCACGTTATATCCGTATTAAAACCGCTAGATGGTATCACAATTGCAACATTTTACATACAAGATATTTGAATGCATTTTCTAATAACCAAATATTATAATAACAAGATTAGAAGTAAATGTGGGTAAACTCATATATAGACCACTTTGACATTATCACATAAATGATAAAAATTAGGAATAAAAATTTTTTTCACCAAATGTAATATTATAAACGCTAAGGGTATTTTATGTAAAAATTTCATTAAAATCGGATAAATAATGCGAGCATAACAAATTTTTAGAAAATTATAAATTTTTTTTTTTGGAAACACCGTATTTTAATAAAATTATAATTTATGTGAGCACTAGGAGAAACTTTTCTGAAAATTTGATCAATATCAGATAAATAATGCAACCACAATAAAAATTTTTAAATTTTAGTAATTTTTTTCTCGATAAGTTGGCAACACTGTATTTTGTTAAAATTGCATAATTTATGTAAGCACCAGAAGAATCTCTAGTGAAAATTTGATTAAAATCTGTTAAATAACGTGATCATAATAATTTTTTAAAAATTTTAGTAATTTTTTCACAGAAAGTTGGCAACTCTGTACTTTGTTGAAATTATCTAATTTATACGGATACCAGGAGAATCTTTTGTGAAAATTTGAACAAAATCGTTTAAAAATTTTAGTAATTTTTTTTTCGGAAAATTGGCAACACCGTATTTTATTAAAATTACGAAATTTATGTGAGCATTAGGAAAATCTTTTCTGAAAATTTGATCAGTCGGATATATAATGTAGCCTCAATTAATTTTAAAAAATTTTAATAATTTTTTTCTCAGAAAGTTGGAATCACTGGAAAAAACCAAAATCACATGACCATCTTGGGCACTAGATAAATTTATCCTAAAAATTTTATTAAAAGCGGTTGAACCGTCTAGGAGGAGTTGCGGCCACAAAATGTTGACTGACGACCGAGCGAGCTGACGACACACATTCATACACCCACATAAACTAAGTTCGGATTCGTCATCTAGAGACTATATGAAGGATTTCTATACAATTTTTTTTTGTTTTTGAAAATATTACAGACACAGTACCAAACGCTATACCACTTTTCCTTGCAGTCAAAGTGTTAAAAATAATAAAATTTGGCTTCCATTAATTAAAAATCTATGAAAATTGTATGATCTAGTTCTAGTTATTTATTTTGTTTCGTTTAGTAACTTATTTCTATATTTTATGTTCTTTACTGTAATGTCATTTGTATCATTTATCCGGATGAAGACGGACGATTTTAAATAAATATTAGGTTATACAGAACTCTAATCTAAAGCCGTTTTATTAGCACTTTGACTGCAAGGAAAAAGTGGTATAGCGTTTGGTACGGTGTCTGTAACATTTCCAAAAACAAAAAAAAATTGTATAGAAATCCTTCATATAGCCTCTAGATGACGAATCTGAATGTGCGTCGTCAGCTCGCTCGGTCGCTCAGTGCTCAGTCAAAACTTTCCGAGAAATGTCAAAGTGGTCTATATATGGGTTTACCCATATACTTCTAATCTTGTTTTTTAATGTTTTTTCTAAAAACGTATAAACAACTCTAAAATGTTAAATATATGAATTGTTTCAATATATCATTATAAGTATGAAGTATATTATTTAAATTTATTGTAATATATTCTAATTATAAATTTTGTCATATTACTTTTTAATTAATAACATAAGAAACTGAAAATGTTTAGTAATAAATATTTAGTAAAATTAAAACTTAGTGAAAAAGTTCTTTTTCTTGATCATTAATTTACCTGTAAAAAACTTTTAAACTTATTTTAAACTTATTTTATTAAAACTAAAATAGCAAAATGTCAAACACAGAAAACCATATTAAACTTTTAGCAAATTTAATTTCAAAATATAATTTTTTTCCAAAATTACTTTTGTTTCTTTACCATTTTATTTTTATTATTCAAACCATACCACAAAATATATTTTTTTTTAAAATAACACACAAAAATCTTTATCCTATAAAAGGGTGTGGCACAAACTCTTTTCGTCATTCTGAAATCAGTCGCCTCCAAACATTCCTATCCAAACAAGCAACTTTCGCGTCATCCACATTCATAATTCCCCTCTCATACATGCTCTTTTATTCCTACTACTTGGAAACTTTTGCTCACGCAAGCCACTATCTCAATCATACCACTCCAACTACTCATCGGTCGTCCACGCAAACGTCTACCATCAAAATCATTCAAATAAATCTTTTTAACAGCAAACGTTTATTAGACATTTGCTCAACATGTCCGAACCATTTTAACTGACTCTAACACGGCAACTTTTGCTACAACATTTTTTTCAATTTCACACTCATCATACACTAATCTATTTCGTATCCGATCTCTTCTATTTACACTACATACCCCACGTAAAAATCTCATTTCCACAACAGTCATTTTCCGTTTATGCTTTTGCAACCAAACCCAACATTCACTACCATACATCAACGTTGGCAACATAACTGCATTGTATATACTCAAACGGGCTTCTTTGAAAACATTTACATTCCTTGCAAAAGTTCCCAAAGCACCCAAGACAGAATGAAAACAAGGTCGATGACCTCGCAGGAGACACCTAAATCCTTCCACTTCAAGTAAAACATGAGGCTGCGCGTACCCCAACCAACCGATTACGTGTTACGTCACTACCTTGTACACACGCAAAATTTTCGTTAGTTCTATTTCGTACAATTTTTCGTTAGCGATTTTTTTGCTTCTGCCATTATTACTGTAAAATCGGAAACGTTTTCAGCAAATTTGCGCTATTAAAATTCAGCTGTACAAAATGTCAGTGGATTAATTTTAGATTTTCGTTCCTGCTACAGGAAAAAGGATATTATCCTGTACAAAGTAAATTTTTCAGTAGAGCCACAATTAAAGAAATTTGGATCAATTTCTATTTTTAAAACAAAATGTAACTTAAAACTGAGTTATTGTTACTGCTGCTCGTAACTCGATGTTAAACGTAACTACATTATGATTGTAGCTACCCGTGGATCGTAACTGACTCTCTGACCGTAACTTCCCGTTGACCGTAACTGCCTAAGTCTTGAAGCTAACCCCTTTTTAAGTTATATTTTGGCCATCGAAATGGACTTGGCGGGGAGGCAACGTAAACATAAAAAACTAGTTCACTGTGCAATCAAACTTTGAACGTTATTTCAATATATGTTGAAATTGCTGACAGTAGCGCAAAGTTCGATGCACTAAAAATGCTTAATAAACATTTACGTTTGTTACACAACTCTCCGAGAAAAAAAATTACTAAAGTTTTTAAAAATTCATTGCGGCTACATTATTTATCCGATTTTGATCAAATTTTCAGAAAAGATTTCCTTAATGCTACCATTAATTATATAATTTTATTAATATCCAGTGTTACCAACTTTCTGAGAAAAAAATGACTAAAGTTTTACAAAATTTATTATGACCACTATTTAACCGATTTTAATAAAATTTTCATAAAAACTTCTCCTAGTGCCTAAATAAATTATGCAATTTTAACAAAATACAGTGTTGCCAACTTATCGAGAAAAAAATCACATTTTTTTTTAAAATTTATTGTGGCTACATTATTTATTCGATTTTTATCAAATTTTCAGGAAAGTTTCTTCTAGTGCCCACATAAATTATAATTTTATTAAAGATATTGTGTTGCCAACTTTCCGAAAAATGTCAAAGTGGTCTATATATGGGTTTACCCATATACTTCTAATCTTGTTATTCTTTATGCTTGAAAATTTTCTCTAACTATTATATTACTATTTTTTTAATTAAAATAAAAATATAAACTTCTATACAGGAAGTATAACTACCATATCAAATAACATGAATTATTAATTACATCAATAAATTTTTATAAAAATCTAATTTTAAAATTAAAATTGAATGTATACTGTATTAAATACATTATTTCAGAATTAATATTTTATGAAGTAACTTTGATAAATAAACAAAACTGGTAATTTATAACTTTGTTAATATATCCATGTTAAAATATTAATGTGCTTTCTAAAATATTTCAAACAAGCAAATTACATATTATTTTAATATTTACATTTAAAGGACGCTAACAAGAAAGGTATCGTTATGAATCTTAAGTTTATGTAAATGAGTCGTTTCAAATTTTTTTCAAATTAAGTATTTGAAATTGTTGTTTAATTATTTTAACTATGTAGATTTTAGAAATTGCATTTTTACAAATTAAAACAAGCAAATATTAATAATTTTTTTAAAATTAATTTAAAATTTAATATATTTTAAATTTTTTTTTGAAAATATTATTAATTTACAAAATTTATGCTGAGATTTTAATATCGTACACACAAAAAAAAAAGTAGTTAGAATTAACTCCGTTTTAACTTTTTTTGGTAGTTCCCTCGAGACCATCCGTTTTTGTAGTTAAATAACTACAAAGCGAATATAATTTTCACAATAAAGAGTAAAAATTAGGAAACTATTAACTAACTAAAAGAGTTAGAAATATCATTTAAACTGAAAATTATTTAATTTTCGGTAGTTAGTTTACTCATATTCTGTTGTTTGAATACTCTTAAAAATTGTGTTTTAACTAGTTTTTTTGTTAAAATATTCAATTTCAGATGTAAATACCACTTTGTAAGAGATAAAGTTAACTACTTTTTAATTGATAATTAACTCCAATATGTATGTAAAATTTATTTAAAAGAGAGGAAATTAACACTTTTTTATTTGTTGTTTAACTACGAAATGTAGGAAAAATATACATTGTAAAAATTGGATGCACAATTACATTAATAGTTATAGTATTTTTTTTATATTATTTACTATAATTTTATAAATTGTTGTAAATTTGCCAGTTTGAAGTTAGTAAACTTACAACAACTTGTGAAATTACAATAAATAATATAGAAAAAATACTATAGCTCCACCAAGCAAACAAGTCCATCGGAAAATATGCGAACTAATTTTAAAAATTCGTGGCGGTAAAAGTTTAAGCCAATAAAAACAATTTCTGCCGCCGTTGTACATTCCGTAACAAAAGTAAAAGTAGCTAGCAAACTAACAGATTATCGCGTGTTTGTTTTTCTTAATTTTCTCTGCTGTTGCTCATCTTTATGAAAAAAATCAGTCTTTTTTAAGACTTAATCTTATTTGAAATAAGGTAGGCATATATTTTATAGATAATTTAAAGTATTTTTAAAATAAAATTATCGCATAACCTCAAAATATATATTTTATATGTCAAAGTACTATTGACACTGAGTGTACCTCTAGAATACAGAGACAACAAACCACGACCTACCCACGAGACTTGTTCGCTTGGCTTGACTATATAACTATCACTGTAAATGTGCACCCATTTTTACAATGTACATATAGGGTTTCATAAGTATTGGAAAGAATTATAAAAAAAGAGAGTACATATGCAAATAAATTATATATTTTATTTATATGATATAAATATCATAAAAAGTTATGACATATTTCATCGATTTATCAAAACAACTTCATAATTGATTCATCAAACTCTGTATTTTCTGTATTCGTTTCACCTTCTTCAAAAATAGTTGATTTTAATTGTCTGAATTTTCGATTTTCTTTATTTTCATCTAATTTTCTATTAATTGTTTTTAATCTAGTTTCCAAAAATCCAGTCCTGTCTACCGGATCAAAAAAAACTTTCTGAAATAATATAAGTGTAAACGGTATAAGTTAGTTTGAAAAATATAAATATTCAGTTCGCAATACTTACATATCCAGTTCCAGTAGAATTTTCATAAAATTCAAAAAAATTAACGATTTCTTTAGCAATTTGTAATTTTATGTCCCTTTTCGGATAATTTTCATATTTTTCAATCATTGTATGGTGCAGGACTGCCTGATTCTGAACTACACATTTCCGAATTTATTGACATTGTACTGGTCAAGTCGCTACTAGATTCTAAAATTAATTTGCAGTTAAGTATACAAAAAATACAAAAATAATATTTTTTATACTAACTCTGTTTCGTTATCAGAAAATTCTTCGTCATCCATTTTAATTTGTATGGTTACGCTCTTGTTGCTGAACCAAATAAAATCAAGTAAAACATCTCCACTAATTTCATATTTGTGTTCATCATAATATTGTACCATTCTTTCATCAGGGATATTAAAATATTGCCGAACTGAAAATTATACATGTACATAATAATAAATTTATTTTTCAATTTAAAAAGTGTATTTTACTTAATAAGTAATTATTTGACGTCTATAAATTTGTGGATAAAATAAAATATACAAATATAAATTAATTAATATTTATTAGTAAAACTATTTATTAAGATTATTTTGTTCCAAAAAAATTGCATAAAAAGTCATATTGAGATGGAATACATTGTATGTCTAAAAATTTGTACAGACTGAAAAAAAAATTAAAATAATATTATAGTTGTTATTATTATAGTATTATATACATAATTAATAAATAAAGTCTTTATAAAAATAAAAAGCTTTAGGTTTAAGTTCTGTATTAATATTTGTTTTAAGCCTTTTATTTTAATATAATAAGTTCTGAATGATTTTTTTAATATGTTAAAGTTTTTATTGTTATAAATTTAAAAATTAAAAATTTTAATGCAATTATGAAAACAGACAAATATTGTATTATATACATATTTGGAAAACCATTTGTGTATTTTATATATTGTGCAATTCCAACAACGGTAAAACATTATTTTTTTTAATAAGTAATCAACTAATAAGAATTCTAAATATATACTTACTTGTATCTTCAATTAGTTGTAAAGTAATTGATGCGGCGGAAATTTTAATCCACTTCTTCAATTTTCTATATGCTACTCTTTTAAATAACACAGTGTTGGAATTTTCCATTATGTTAACTCGATAATAATTTATGCCTACTACACACTACGAAAGTTCACAGCTGAATAAAACCAAATTTAAACGAAACGCATTTGGTGGTGGTTAAGGAACATGAACAGACTTGTCCGTTAAAATACAACATAGATATGTAATATAATACTAATAAAATGATTCAAACACAATAAAGAAGAATTGTAATATTTTTAAGACAGATGTTTCCTTCTTAAAAAAATAAATTAACAAATTTAATGTAGTTGTCAAGATCAAGTATTTTATGTAGTAAACGATAAAATGTTATTTGTTAATTCACTCCGAAAAAGATAATAATTTATCTATTAAAAATGAAAAATACAAATTAAAGAAAAAATAAATTCCTCTAAAGTAGTTAAAATTAAAAGTTATCTTGATGTAGTTAAAAAAAATAGAAATATTATCTTTTTTTGTAGTTAAATTACTGTACATCCTAAAGTAATAGTCAATTTCTTCTTAAAAAAAAGTAGTTTTTTCATTTTTTTGTTAAATCTAACTAAATTTTAGTGTGTTTTTGCACGGATGAAATTCCCTCTCAAAAATTTTTTTGTGTGTAAATATTTATTAATTATAAAAAACGATAAATTTTGTTGAACATTATAATAATTTCATTTTCAATAATACTCTATAAAGCTGTCCAGATCTAAATTAAAAAAAAAACAATGAAATTGTTTTTTCTAATTTTGTTTTTGAAACATTTTGATCAACCATGCGGTCACTTCAAGTCTATATTTTATTCAAAACTAGCAGGGTCTGCCCGCTTCGCTGCACATGCAGATTAGATTAGCTGAAATTCAAAAAAATGGATAAAATTTAAAAATATAACAATATTATTTTGCTGAAAAGGTTAACATTTCAAATATTAAAACACTGTTATTAATCATTTAAATGCAATTAATGAGTAAAAACAATGCATCTTTTAATATGTGTAGGAAATTTACCCGTGCTCTGCTTGAGAAATACAAATAATTTACTGCATTATATTTCAAAACTTGTAAACGTATCAAATATACTTTTCAATCTGTGTGTTCATAACTGGTCGTTGGTCAATTTTTAATGAAACCTTCCTCAAAAAGTGATTTAAAAGTGATTAATAAATCTCATAAAAATCTGTTTCGAAGATGTCAAGTTATAAGCGAACAGAATATTTGGTCTAGTTTTATTGTTATAGTGTTCGCCTGCGGCTCGCGCGGACTTATTTTTAGTTTTGAATTATTTTCCATCATTGTGATATTATTATACATCTTTGTGCTAAATTTAAACTTTGTAACTTACTTTCAAGTTGTAGTTTAAAACAAAACAAGCCTATATACATACATATATATTTACATTGCGCTTTATATTTATAGATTATACATATTAAAATAATTTATGCATACGTTAATATTTCTAAAAAAAAATTACAAAGAAAATTATCTACCACATACTTTACATTAAAAATTTGTTTCTGAAAATTTCCAAAGTACAAAAAAGAGAAATAAAAAAGTAACAACAAACAATATTTGAGGAAAAAAATTTAAATAAATTCTGATTGTGCATATAAGTCTTTTTCACCTAATAGATTGGGTCCGCATAGCGCATTTCGGTTGACGCCATACTGGATCTGCTGTATTACCGTTGTCGAGATAATTTTGAATATCCATGTTGCGTTGCGTTGCTGTGCGTTGCATTCGTATGGCCCGGCACCGAGATATCTACGAATAGAAATTACAAAAAGGAACCGCAATTTAATTGGAATAATTCTTGCACAGCTGGTTTGACGACAAGCTAAAGTATTGTTAAGTTATTGAAAATGTATAAACAAGTACGGTAATTTAAAAGTCATTTGTCCAACGCTGTTGAATTATAAATGGTCAAGGAAAATTCTAATTTGCTATTTGTTTTAACACGATATATGCCTAAAAATAAAGCCAATTTATTATTAAAATTTATAACGAAAAATTTAACAATCTCAGAATAAAAAGATTATTATAATTACTTGTATATATTGTCTAAGTTTATATATATATAAAAAAAACCATAATAAAACCATAAATTAAAACTTGATATATTTACTAAACATTTATTGGTTATTTGTTCATTAATTTATTAGTTAACTAAACATACTAAAATAAATTACATAGTTTCGCAAACTATTCTGTACTATAAGCAATACTAATTAAATCTTAAATGCAATTTTCACTTACGGCTAAAAATATCTTTACGTGTATATACCGGGTGACCCATTTTAATTAATCCACTGGAATATCTCGAGAAATATGTGTCGAACAAAAAAATGTTCCGAATAAAAGTTGGATGGTTTAGAGGGGGCCATCTGATCCTGTCACATTTTTTCACCCCCACCCCCCTAGGGGGCGGGGGAGGGGGGCATGTTTGATATCTTAAATGGGAACCCCTATTTTTTATTACAGATTCGGATTCTAAATAAAAAACTATGAAGATTTTATTGGAAAAATTTTTTTAAAATCATTTTTTTTTAAATCAATTTTTGGCTGAACTTTAGCATAGCCTCCCGTTTCACAAATTTTAAAAAAGCCAAATTTGCGCATGCGTGAACATCGGAATGCGCATGCCCCATGTGTAAAAACCAGTGAATCTCAAATAGTTTCATTAGTAATTTTGACAATTTTGTCCGTTAAAACTTATATCATGTTAGGAAGTGTGATTGTTCCTTATGTTCTGTTATGTTAAGAAATCCGGTAGGTTAGGGTAGGTTAGGTAGGTAGGTTTCAGGTAGGAGTTTGTTGTTTAAAAACCGTTAAAACACATTTAAAATCATATTTTGTCTTGTCGAATAGTTTGACAGTCACTGGTTTTTCAACTCGCGTACCTACCGCAAAAACGGGAGGCTGTTCTATAACTATACCCAATTTTTTTTAAAATCATAATAGGTGGCGCTGCAATCGCAAAAAATAAATCAATTAAGCTGAAAAAATTAAGTTTTCGGGGTACCATGAGTCTTTGTGTGCAACAAAAATATGAAAAAAATTACATCTTATTTGTTTATTATTCATAGATGGCGCAAAGACAAAGACTCATGGTACCCCGAAAACTTAATTTTTTCAGATTAATTGATTTATTTTTTGCGATTACAGCGCCACCTATTATGATTTTAAAAAAAATTTTCCAATAAAATCTTTATAGTTTTTTATTTAGAATCCGAATCTGTAATAAAAAATAGGGGTTCCCATTTAAGATATCAAACATGCCCCCCTCCCCCGCCCCCTAGGGGGGTGGGGGTAAAAAAATGTGACAGGATCAGATGGCCCCCTCTAAACCATCCAACTTTTATTCGGAACATTTTTTTGTTCGACACATATTTCTCGAGGTATTCCAGTGGATTAATTAAAATGGGTCACCCGGTATATATATATTTCAATATTTATCGCTCTTAATAAAATATACAGCAAACATTAACTTTTATTTAATATCATATCAACAAAATAATGTAACACATCTCTACACAATACAACAACAACAAGATTAGAAGTATATGGGTAAACCCATATAGAGACCACTTTGACATTTCTCGGAAAGTTGGCAATACTGTATTTTAATAATATTATAATTTATGTGGGCACTAGAAGAAACTTTACTGGAAATTTGATCAAAATTGAATAAATGATGTAGCCACAATAAATTTTAGTAATTTTTTTCTCGGAAAGTTGGTAACACTGTATTTTGTTAAAATTACATAAATTATATAAATATTAGGAAAATCTTTTGTGAAAATTTGAGTAAAATCGGTTAAATAACATGGCCATAATACATTTTTAAAATTTTAGTAATTTTTTTTTCAGAAAGTTGGCAACACTGGATATTAATAAAATTATATAATTCATGGGAGCACTAGGGAAATCTTTTCTAAAAATTTGATCAAAATCGGATAAATAACGTAGCCAATATGAATTTTTAAAAACTTTAGTAATTTTTTTCTCGGAAAGTTGGCATTACTGGAAAAATTAAATCTTATGACTATCTTGGGTACTAAACAAATTTATCCTGAAAACTTTATTAAAATCAGTTGAACCATCTAGGAGGAGTTGCGGCCACAAATTTTGACTTACGACCGATCGAGCGGACGACGCACACACATACACCCACATAAACTAAGTTCAGATTCGTCATCTAGGGACTATATGAAAGATTTCTATACACAATTTTTTTTTTTTTAATGTTACAGACACCGTACCAAACGCTATACCACTTTTTTCTTGCAGTCAAAGTGGTAAAAATATAGGAATTCACCTATCACACAGTGATGAACAATGAAAAACTTTTTGATCAGTTTTTTGCATGTTTCTACAAAAATGTATGTTTCCCCCAAAGAAACATTGAGAAACTTTCTGATTTCTGTTACTGCTATTCCAGTAGGTTTCAGTAACTTGCTCATTGTTGTATATACATTTGTTACCACTAAAACTAGAAAGTTTCGCAATGTTTCTTTATTGGATTCGTAAGTTTACACAATAATATATTTAATCAATTAAGATAGAAAAATTTTGCCAAATATTGTAATTCAATTTATTTAGAATTTCGAATTTAGACTAGTCTATCTCTTAAACACGTAACAGCAACTAAAAATTCTCTATTCTTAGAAAAAAGGTTTTAGTTCTGTAATAATTTATTAATAAATCAATGTTTCGACGAAATGAAGGTGCGTTTCCTTCAAGAAAAAAAATAGAATATGACATTTATAGTAAATAAACAGAACAGAGAAACAAGTTACTAGGTAACAAATAAGTAACTAAATCATAAAATTTATAAATTTTTGATTAAAAGTAGCCAAATTTGATTTAAATTAGTGCCTTCACACTGATTAATGTTAACTTTTTCTTTATAAATTTGTATTGCATTTCTTATCAATCTGCTGTTAATATTGATTTGTCTTGCAATTATTAGAGTATCTTCGAAGGGTACCCCCGGATAAGATGGTAAAAAGTGCCCTAAAACCAAATGACATATGAGTAGTAAAACTATGATTCTCACATAAAAATGTTATTTTTGATAAGTATTTTAGTGCCCCACTCTCAACCGTACCCCTCGCAAGTCAAAAAACGTTTTTTTTTTTATTTTAATTTTTTTCGTCGACATCCATTAACTTATCTGAATGAAAATAATTATTCAACATAACAGAATAATTTTTTCTATAAGACTACAGTTTTTTTATAATTTTTTGACGCCAAATTCAAACAAAAAAAAAAAAAGTTTTTCAAAAAAAATTTGAGAAATTTTTTTTTTATGTGGCTGGTTTTTTCCCATCTAATTTTTCCGATCACTGGGCTAGAAGTTATAAAATGTTTTAAACAATATTTTAACCCTTTTTTTAAAAATTTTTGGAGAAATTTTGAAAATTATAAAAAATTTAGAAAATTTTGAACAATTTGCAAAATATTGAAAATTTTCATTTAAGTTTATTTATTATTATGCGAGGAATCTGTAGATTGAAATAAATTTAAAAGTACTAGAGTATGTTTTACATTAATTACAAATCTTTAAGTAACTAACACTGTAGAAACATTGGCCCGTATTCCCACCTCATTTATAAAAGTGATTTTTGCCAAAACTGCTTTTGACATACATACATACATACATACACAATCACGCCATATACCAAAAAGGGTGTGGCACAAACTCTTTTCATTATCCCGAAATCAGTCGCCTCCAAACACTCCTATCCAAACAAGCAACTTTCGCTTCATCCACATTCATAATTCCTCTCATACATGCTCTTCTATTCCTACTACTTGGAAATTTTCGCTCACGCAAAACACTCTCAATCATATCACTCCAACTACTCATTGGACGTCTACGCAAACGGAAACCATCAAAATCATTCAAATAGATCTTTTTAACCAAACGTTTATTAGACATTCGCTCAACATGTCCGAACCATCTTAACTGACTAACACCAACTTTTGCTACAACATTTTTTTCAATTTCACACTCATCATACACTAGTCTATTTCGTACCCGATCTCTCCTAGTTACACCACATACCCCACGTAAAAATCTCATTTCCACAGCAGTCATTTTCCGTTTATGCTTTTGCAACCAAACCCAACATTCACTACGTTTACTTAAAATTATTTATTAAGCACTTTATAATAGTTTATTTAAATTTTATAATACCAAATATAATAAAAATGATCTAAAATAGAAAAATTATTTATATTTGATCAAAAACAGAAAAACAAAATAATTTTGAAATTAATGAAAAAAGCACTTTTTTTACGAAAAAGTGAGGTGAGAATACGGGCCAAAGTTACTATTAGTGCAATATTACAAAAATGAAAAAGATTGTAATGAAAATGATGGACGCTTGTTTGTTTAATGTTATACATTTATTTTTATGTTTATTTCAAAAATAATATATATTTTATACTCTATATACTTGTAAATCATTTTCACAAAAGTTTAACACAAAATTTGAGTGTGTATGTTAGTTACTGTAACAATTCAAAGACAAAAAGTCAATTTTCAATTCCAAACTTTCATAGATAATACAAGTTTTACTTATTTACAAAAAAAAGATCTATATTGGTGTACACATAAATTATTACGTCAACTCAGAAATGAAAAGTCAAACAAAAAAAATGAGTTTAATATTATCACCCAGTAAATTGATTGATTAAATTTTGATAAAAAAAAAAAACGCTTAATTGAATGTCGTATTTGTAACTTTTTTAAACCCAATTTTTATGAAAAACATTTGCTTTGTTTTGTTTTCAAAAAATTATTTGTAAAAAATTAAATCTATAATCGTAATAGTCGATAACTTTTATTTGTTAAATTTTTCGATGTTGTCAATATATTCACAATTGAAATAAACGAGTGTAACGGTTTTCATAAATTTATGTCCAAAGAAAAATTAATCAAAACTGAAGTACGAACACAAGCGATAATTTTAGTTTCTCATGCATATTTAGCTTTTAACGAAACTTGACAATCCTTGGACAGAGATCTTTGAATATTGAACATGAAAAACGCTCACATATACGTGACAAATAAAGAAATACATGAGTTTTTATGTAAAGAAATTAAATATAGGTATGCATTCTTTAAATTAATTGACTTCTCTTAATATTATGCATTTCAAATTAGCTAGATTTTTTGTACTAGTATATTAATAATTTAATTTCTGAAAAGTATTCTAAATGTGTAATGAAAAAAAATATATTTTTTTTGATATAATAAAAAATCGTTCAGAACTCATTATATTGAAATAAAATAGCTTTAGGATTCAGTTCTATACTGCACTGATTAAGTTAAGCACTGATTTAAATACAATTTGGCTTCCCTTAATTAATATTTATAAATTATTATTATTTTTTTTATAATTTGTAAACTTTTTAATCTAGATACCTTATCATCTAGTAATTCGTTTTTATGTTTTGCTTCTTTATTATTTATGTTATTTATATTATTTTTTCCTGATGAAGATATCGGTGCAGTATATCGAAACGGCGATATTTAAATAAAATATATACAGAACTTAATCCTAAAGCTTTTTAATTTTATTTATAGTTTTTATTATAAGTCTTACAGATGTGAACAGACTCAATCCATATACAATATTTCAACTACATACTGTGTGTGGGGTGTGTGTGTGTGTGTATGAGTGTGACTGGTGTAAATATGTGTGTGTTTTGATATTGCAACAAGCTTTCAAATTTTAAACAATATCTGGAACTAAACTGTCATTAATAAAACACGTTATATTAATATTATAATACGCTTGAAGAAGAATATATAGAAGATGTACAATTTATTTGGCTGATTTTCAATATCCACTAATAATAAAAAGGTCAATAGAAATTGTTGTTATTTTTTATTCAAATTTGAACAAAAATTACAACTTGTAGTAAGTAACTAGAAACAGAAATAATGCAACAAATTACTTAACTAATACAGCAAGATCGACTTTAACAAATATTATTTTTAACTCAATGAAGAAACTGTTATAAGAATATGACTAAATAATTCACACGAAACTTGAGCTCGTGAATTTAAAATAGACATTTTAACGCCTACTACTTTTTTTTCTTGATAGCTTTTTGCTTCATGACCTAATTAGAATTTGTTCCTTTACGATAAAAATATATATCACTTGCAATAGAACGATAATCGTGTGTCACATTAAATTTTTATTGAACTTATTTAGATATGCTTTCCGATTTCATTAACATTCGCTCTACATTATCTAACAGATGAGGCTTTTCCAAAATATTTTCAATTTTTTTATTAATTTCTTTTATTTTCTTCTCGACTACAACTTCTTCCGAACAAATTGCCTTCACTATATCCTTATAGATTGAGCCTCTATTTTGTAAACCTGCCAATTCACTTTCCCGTAATTCTAATTCATCCAGCAATTTCTGCTGAATTGCATCGTGTTCTTGTTCCTCCTGATATTTGAGTCGATCAATGACACCTTTCCAAGTATAGTATAATGCGTTTTCTTTGAGTGTAGCTAAAAATTTGACACAATTCAGATATTTTGCAATTTATAAAACAAACCTATATGTTGAAAAATTCTGTAGTTTTCCTGCCATTTCCATTATTTGTACACCGTACAATGTATCAACTTTAAAATGTATTAAAAAAGTAGACAATATTTTAAAAGTTTTGATAAAATATGTGAATTGAAATTTTAAATAGAACGAAAATTTCTGTAATGTCGTGGAAAATATATAACTATACTCACATGCATATTTTTTTTATGCTCGTCATATTTATTTCTCAAATCATTAATTTGGTTGATTAATATTTTGAAAGAGTTGCAAGCTGTTTGACATTTTTCCGTTACTTGTTCGTGCGAGTCGTGAATATATTTATTTTCTAATTTCATGACATTTTTCATTTCATGCAATTTAGCGAACATGATTTCCATTGTATTATCGAATACACATCCAACTGTCCTAGCTTCTCACTGAATATTTCATTAAAATCTTCATCATCGTCCAAGTTTAACTGGTCAAATTCGAATTCATCAGATTTGACTGGTGCAGACAGTAATCCTATTTTGTCTTTATATATAGTTATTGCACTAAAATATTAAAATTTTTATTAATAAAATAATATACAATACGCCGATATTTTTATATGTACATTTTTTATGTAAAACATATTATACAGCTTATACTACGGTTATGCAAAATAAAATATAAGATTTTTATTAAAAAAGTGGCTATTTATACATACAGTATTTTTACGTAATTGGCTATTTAGGGTAGGTTAGGTTAGTAGATTGGTTTAGGTTTTTTTTAGTATGTATAAATAGCCAATTGCGTATATATACCGTATGTATAAATAGCCTCATCCTTTTATTAATAGTAATTTTAGCATAGAAAAATGAGTAGGTTAACTGTTAATAATAGAATCTTGGAAATTGAAAAGCTTTATTTGTCTCGCTTTTTCAAAACTTTCCTAGATTTTGCTTCGTCATATTAGAGTAATAAGTAATATATCCTTTTGGAAAACTAAGTGTATGATTTTGTTAGACATACGTATAGCGATTATCTTCTTCTTCTTCTCACTACTGATATGACAGATTAATTTGTATTATGATGTAGAACTTAGCTTAGTTTGAAAAATTTGTATGGCGTATACATAATTATGTAGAACTAAAATTATAATATTACTTTAATTGTTATACAAATATTTCTATAACAAATATGTAGGTAGTTATAAAAAATATTTATTTATCGTGTTAATTTTGATACGTGTCTAAAAAAAATGTTATAAATAAAATTGTTTCTTTGAGATTTACTATTATGCAAAACAAATGAAAAAATTGATAAATTAAAAGTAATTTCAGTATTCTAATAATGTATATTTTTTAATTAAAAATAACAAAAAAGATGTCGAAGAAAAATTAATATATGTATAGTATGAATAATTATATGTCAAAATTATATATATATATATATATATATATATATATATATATATATATATACAAAATTGTAAAATACTAGTATTTTACGTACTTTTTTGGTTTTTCAATTCCAGACATATTAGTGGACATCTTGTATTGAATAAATGGTTTTTAAATAATTTAATGTGCACAAGAAGCTGTTCAAAGGCAAGGTTTATATAAATCTGGAGTTTAAAACGGACAAAATTGTTTTAAAGATAACAGTAATAAATGTTGACTGATTATATTATGACAGTTCACAGGTTGTGATGCAATTGTTTTAAATTTTGTTTAAAATATTTTAGTCAATATTACTGAATATTCAAAATTATTTTTATAGTTACTATAGTTACCACTTTGACCGCGAGGAAAAGGTGGTATAGTTCTCGGTACGATGTCCGTAACATTTTCAAAAATTAAAATTATAATAATAAAATTATTATTATTAAGTATGATTACTATATGATTCAGAATTTTTAATACATAAATTGATTCTGAATATAGACATTACGATAAATAATAAATAATTAAAAATCATATTTTTGTTTTAAAGAAATATTTATAATTAAAAAGAAAAAATATTTATTATAGAAAAAAATTAATTTATAGTATAAAATACAACACATAAACAGCAAGTTTAAATAACTTTAATATAAATTATTATGAAAAATAAAGTTAATTTAATATTTAGAAACCTGTGAATTACCTTTTCAAAAAAGCAATTTAATTTTTCATATATTAAACATTTAAAAAATGCAAACAATATAATGTTTACAAAAACAGTACAAAAAATAGTAAAAATCAAAACTGAAATAGCTTTGTGTAGTAATGCTGAAAATCAGAGGCGTAGCAAGACCTTTGTGGGCCGGTGTGCCACTGATTTTAAGGGGCACCTCTCTACTCCTTGTATTGTTTAAAATTTTAATGTTTTTTTGGCTCATTTTAAGTTCTAAATATCATTTTAATTTTTTAAATTTGTGTCTGTTTGTGCCTTATTCGAAAAAAATTTCAAATAAAAGTTGTTTTATTTTTATGATAATCAAAATTAATTAAAATTATTTTTTGTTAAAAAGCAATCTGTATTTTCAACATTAATAAATTAAAGTGAAATGCCTAAAGAACCAACTTGCCAGGAAATATATAAGTATGTATGTACCTAATAATGTTGGCTTAACCATAGACAAGGAATGTGTAAAGATTTTCGATTTAATAGTTCAGAAGATAATTTTAGGATAAACGTTTTCAACGCTACATTAGATATTATAATTGCACAATTAAAAGATAGATTTTCAAATATACTGACGATTTAACCGCAGATTTTAAGACACAGATATTATATTTTAGGAAAACCTTTAAAAACAGTTACAAAATATTAATTCGGTATTTGAATTAGAAGAATTAATATTTACAGAATATTCTATTCTAAGTTTGGCATTTCCGAAACTTTGTACCGCTCTTATTTTATTCTTAACATTCCCCGTATCAACTTCTAGCGCCAAAAGAACATTTTCAAAGTTAAAACTTATTAAAACATATTTAAGAAACTCTATGGGGGAGCACGTAAATTAAATTTAAGTGAAATAATTAGCATTTTTGCTTCAATGAAAGCAAGAAAAGTTAAGTTTAGTTAAAGTTAATGAACTATGTTTGTAAACCTAAACTTTAAATTTGATTTGTACTGTATGTTTTTGTGTTTGTAAACTTAAGGGGGCATAGTAGTTTTTCATGATCAAAAAATCGATTTTTTTTATTTAATATTATTAAAGAGTAATGTCTAAAGAATCGTTTTCACGAAACCGCATGTCAAAATTATAAAAATTACGAAAGTTACATCACTTTTTGTAAAGAAACATAAACATTCACTTGGGCTTTTCTTATGTGACATTAAACTCATTCTGAAATTTCAACCGCGTTTTTTTCGAAACCATATTTTTTTTGTCGGTTCCAGTGATATCTCTAGAACAAACAATCGGATTTATTTGAATTTTTGTTATTCTGAAATCTAATAGAATTCTGCATCGTTTGACCCATCCTTTTTTTAAAATTTTAATTTGTTATATTTTTTTTACGTTAAAGAAGTCAAAAAAGGGCAAAAAATTGACCTCTTTTTTTTGTAAGCCAGCCATTTTGCGAAAAAAAAAAACAATTTTCAAAAAAGATCGGTCAAACGATGGGGAATATATTCAACTTTAATAATCCGAAACGATTTTTGTTTCCGATAACCCAGTCCCGAGATATCTATGGAACCGTGGACCTCGGCACTTTCGGCTTTCGGGGGAGAGGGTGAAAAAATTCTGACGTATTTTTCAATAAAGGATATACATTATACAAAAAGTTTCAATGCTTTACGTCTTCCCGTTATTGAGAAAAAAATAACTTTTTCATTGAAAAAATCTATAAAAATATATTTAACTTACTATAATAAATTAATTTATATAATAAATGTATTTAATCCTATGAATAGTATTAATGAAAATAAGGCCCCATTGGGCATTTTGGCTCGTGGGCCCCTCTCGCTCATGGGCCCGTGTGCATCGCACTCCTTGCACCCCCGGTTGCTACGCCCCCGCTGAAAATATTGAGGGGTCAGAAGGAATCAGCGTGCAGCTTCGAACGA
This sequence comes from Clivina fossor, assembly GCA_963966155.1. Classification (NCBI taxonomy): domain Eukaryota; kingdom Metazoa; phylum Arthropoda; class Insecta; order Coleoptera; family Carabidae; genus Clivina; species Clivina fossor. The sequence goes on from CAWYQG010000114.1 coordinate 144,783, forward strand.
ACGGATACGATGGTTTCCAAATTAATTCCCAGTTGGCGTGTGAGATGCGGTAAATGTGATAACAATTCGTGGCCCATTAAGCACACATGATCAAACGATTGCTTGTGCTGCCGACGCGACGCTGCTGTGGCTCGCCAGCCAGCCAGCCAACGCACACAGTACCACGGCGCGGCGCGGCATATGGGAGAGATTATTCTTTTACCGTAATTACCACTTTGACTGCAAGGAAAAAGTGGTATAGCGTGCGCGTACAGTGTCTGTAACATTAGCAAAAAAAGAAAAGAAAATGTATAGAAATCCTTCATATAACCTCTAGATCAGACAAATCTGAACTTAGTTTATGTGGGTGTATGGATGTGCGTCGTCAGCTCGCTCGCTCGGTCGTAAGTCAAAATTTTGTGGCCGCAACTCCTCCTACACGGGGTTGAACCGATTTTAATGAAATTTTCAGGATAAATTTGTCTAGCACCCAAGATGATCATGTGGTTTAATTTTTTTCCAGTGATGCCAACTTTCCGAGAAAAAAATTACTAAAGTTTTTAAAAATTCATATTGGCTACATTATTTATCCGATTTTGATCAAATTTTCAAAAAAGATTTTCCTGATGCTCCAATTAATTATATAATTTTATTAATATCCAGGATTCCCAACTGTCCGAAATAAAAATTACTAAAGTTTTTAAAAATTTATTATGGCCATGTTATTCAACAGATTTTACTCAAATTTTTACAAAAGATTCTCCTAGTATTCATGTAATTTATGTAATTTTTAACAAAATACAGTGTTGCCAACATCGAAAAAAAAAATCAAAAAATTTTTTAAAAATTCGTTATGGCTACATTATTTATTCGATTTTGATCAAATTTTCAGAAAAGTTTTTCCTAGTGCCCACATAAATTATAATATTATTAAAATACAATATTGCCAACATTCCGAAAAATGCCAAAGTGGTCTATATATGGGTTTACCCATATACTTCTAATCTTGTTTTAGTCTTATTTTAATAAAATGCGATAATTCTTGCACTTTGATTTAATATTATAAATTGTATTAATAGCATTATATTTAGCAGGAATCTATTTAGCAGGAATCACCCGGCTAGCTCAGTTGGTAGAGCATGAAACTCTTAATCTCAGGGTCGTGGCTTCGAGCCTCACGTTGGGCGAATACATATTTTTAAATATTATAATTAAAAATATCAATATTTTATATGAGGAAATAAAAGATACAAGTCAAATGAGGCCCCGGAGGGATTCGAACCCTCGATCTCCTGTTTACTAGACAGGCGCTTTAACCCACCCAGGGGCGCAATCTATTTTTTACGTTTCTATTTATAAAATTGTCAGTATTAAATGTTTTTGATTCAAATATTTTTAAAGGCATTACATTTTTTATATACAATTTTTAGCATCACCGAATTACTTATCTTGAAGTAACATTTTTAAAATAGTATCACAAAAGGATTAGATTTTTTTTTGTTAGCATTTTAAAAAGGTGTAGCAAAATAAAATAATATATACATACATACATACAGAATCACGCCATGTACCCAAATAAGGGTGTGGCACAAACTCTTTTCATCATCCCGAAATCAGTCTCCTAAAAACATTCCTATCCAGCACAAGCAACTTTCGCTTCATCCACATTCATAATTCCTCTCATACATGCTCTTTTATTTCTACTATTTGGAAACTTTTGCTCACGCAAACCAGTCTCTCAATCATACCACCACTCCAACTACTCATCGGACTTCCACCAAACGTATACCATCAAAATCATTTATATAAATCTTTTTAACAGCAAACGTTCATTAATATATAAACATTAAAATGTTACTGTTAACTTATGGTTTTGAGCGCAGAATTTGTTCTGTCCTTAAGAAATTGAAAATGCAATTTTTGGCAAACTGAGCTACTCAGGCTGAATATAAAACAAGATTAGAAGTATATGGGTTTACCCAGTTTAGCCAGATATCCTAGCCACTAGACCATATCGGATTGTATGTATTATACATATACATATAACACATTTATACTAGATTATGACAGTTAACAAAACAAGATTAAAAGTATATGGGTAAACCTATATATTGACCACTTTGACATTTCTCGGAAAGTTGGCAACACTGTATTTTAATAATATTACAATTTATGTGGGCACTAGAAGAAATTTTTCTGAAAATTAAATCAAAATCGAATAAATAATGTAGCCACAATAAATTTTAATTTTTTTTTCTCGATAAGTTGACAACACTGTATTTTGTTAAAATTGCATAATTTATTTAGGCACTAAAATAATCTTTTATGAAAATTTGATTAATATTTGACCATAATAAATATTTACAAATTTTAGTAAATTTTTTTTTCGGAAAGTTAGCAACACTGTATTTTGTTAAAATTACATAAATTATATGATTACTAGTAGAATCTTTTTTGAAAATTTGAGTAAAATCGGTTAAATAACATGGCCATAATATATTTTTAAAAACTTTAGTAATTTTTTTCTCAGAAAGTTGGCAAGACTGGATATTAATAAAATTATATAATTAATGAGAGCATTAGGGATATCTTTTCTGTAAATTTGATTAAAATTGGATAAATAATGTAACCAATATAAATTTTTAAAAATTTTAGTAATTTTTTCCTCGAAAAGTTGGCATCACTAGAAAAAACCAAAACCACATGACTATCTTGGGCACTAGACAAATTTATCTTGAAAATTTCATTAAAATCGGTTGAACCGTCTAGGAGGAGTTGCAGCCGTTTTAAATCTTACAAGTATTGTCATAGCCAGGGCCTGATTAACACTATGAGGGGCCCTAAGCACAAAAGATTTTGGAGGCCCCCCCCCCCTTTTTGTACAAATTTTATTATAGAATAAAGTATTTTGTAGAGTAATCAAATTCTCTGATTCGTAGAGAAGGTTATTGCCAGGAAAATAAGTAAATGAATATTGACACCATTAGTATGTACGTCTTCTTATGGTGATGTCGAAAGTCTGCTGTAACAAAGTTAGTGTCTTTGTTAATAAAAAATGAACTAATAATAATTTTACTATAAACCGACCTTTTCCACATTCTATGAATGTTGGAAAATATGTGTGACTGACAAATCATAACTTTTATTAACACATGATCTAGAAAAACGTTTGTACGCAAACTTTTATGTTCCAATAGTTTCTTCACTTCGTTATTTTTTTTCAGAAAAATTGACACTATTAGTTTTTATAATTTTTAATTTTTTACAATTTCCGCGGGGCCCCCGAAATTTCGGGGCCCTAAGCTATAGCTTAGTCAGCTTATGCTATAATCCAGCACTGGTCATAGCTATTAAAAATTTATAATCAGAAATTTTCAAAACAATCTCTATGGGGTCAGGAATCTGTATGGAATTATAATCCGTTTTAAAAACGTGGTATATTAATTTTTTTTTTTTTTAATTTAAATAATTATTTTCTGTTTTTTAATCTTGTGTGTGTGTTCTGTATTTTCTGTAGTTTCTATATTTTTAAAAATAAAAAAATTGCTAAATATACAATTGTACGGAATTCGTAAATATGACATAAAATAAAAATTAATATTTTTAATATTATTAATTGATTAATATTGTATACCCTGACGAAAATAATAAAATTACTGAAAGCTTAGTTATGAAACTACAAATAAGTTTTATTTAACAACTGTCCTGCTGACTGCTACACTTTAAGAAATTTCTGTAATATTACATAAATTATTACAATAAAATTATGAGCTCGGCTGTATTTGATAAAAATAACATAATTGTTATTGATTAGAAATATGTAAAAATATGTAAAATATGTAGAAATATATTAAAACTGAACGTAACATGCTTTTAATAAAATGTGAAAATAAATATGTAAATATTTTTTACGTATATACGCACAGAAAAAAATTTTGTGGACATTATATGGACTACAAGATATTTATTTGAAAAATTACGATATTGTAACAAAACAGAAAATTATTATTTATTTACAGTATTGAAGTAATTAATATTTACTGTTTATTAATTTTTACACAGAAAAAAGTTTGTAAATAATATTACAAGATATTTTATTTTAAAAATTACAACAATGTTGCATGAAGTTGGTTTTTGTACAATTGCAGTAAAAAATTAATTAGCAGTAGATATTAATAACTTTAATTTTGTAAAAAAAATAATGTCTTGAAGTCCATGTAATGTCTACAAATTTTTGTATGTGCGTATTTATTTACGAACATAAAATTAAAATATGTTTTCTATTTGAAATAAAAAATTGATATTTCTGTGAAATTAATATTATATTGTAGCTTCTTATATTTAGTTTTTTTTTGACAATATTTTATTACATTATATTTGTAAATAAATTTTTTAAACCAGTAATTTTATCTAAATATTTTAATAAGATATTTAAGTAGAAAACAAAATGTTATAACAATCTAGTGTTTTAATAAAATTAAAAACAAAGTTACATATGATAAAAAAAAAATGTTCAGTTATTTTTAGCATTTCATTTATTATATCAGAAATTTTATTATTTATTATTTTTTATTAGATTTTTCTATCTACATGTTTAATTTATGTATTCCATGGTGTTGGTTATAATTTTTATTTATTTTCTTTTATCAAAATAGCTGTCTACAGACAGCCATTTGACAGACATCCTTCATCACGCAGGTATTTTACAATTTCAAAATTTTGACTATATAGTAGCAATAATAATTATGCTTGCATTTTCAGTCCATATGCAACTGCTAGTCATACAGATTCACATGCAAGGTAATCAATATATATATATATATATATATATATATATATATATATATATATATATATATATATATATATAATAATTTGTTACAGAAAATTTTCTGATAAAAATAAGTCTGCTTATTCAAATAAATCTTCTACTGCTTCAACATCTTCAAATGTAGAACCCTTGAACATTTTTTTTTGTGTGGTATGCTGAACTATGTCGTCGTCAAAATACAAATCCTATCTGTGTTGTACGATCACAAAATCAAAAAAATGATCAAGTTCTCGAATTTGTTGCTGATCGCATCAAAATTGAAGATTGGCTGCCAGTCATAAATGCTTTACGGCTTGACACTTCACTCCATGTTATATCAATTCAAAGCCGTTTAGCAACTCACAAAGTTATTGAAGAAGCTGATACCGTAGAAAAAGTCAAACGCATTAAAAAATGTTTTGGAGCTATTTGTACAAAATATATTCTGAAAAATCTGTTAGAAGCTATTGGAAACTGTTTAAAATTATCAACAGTTTTAACGTGTTTAGAATTAGATGGATTACACATTATGGGAGAATATTTGCAAATGGTATTAAAATCGTTAACAACAAATAAAAGCTTAAAGTATCTTTCTTTCAAATCTTGTCCAGTTGAAGATGATGGCTGTTTCGAAATATGCGATACGTTGCATTTCTTGCCCAATATAGAAGTGCTTAATTTGTCAGATTGTAAACTAGGACCAAAAAGCGGAGAACATTTAGCAAAGTTAATAAAATTTCAGCAAATTAATAGATACCGCGAGAGTTGGCAAAGTTCTCTTCGCTATGAGGATCCGAATGTAAGCAATATGGCTGGATTAAAAAGAATTACCATTAATAATAATCCTAATATGAGTGACGAAGGTTTAGAGTACATTTTAAATGAACTTGTAGATGATCTGTGGATTAAAGCCATTGATATGCAGCGATGTAATATCTCAGAAGCTCTAGTAGGAAAAATCATTGACGTTCTAGAGTTTAGTAAATCTTTAGAAATTGCAGATTTTCGAAGTAACAACCTTGATCCAAGCACTATTGAACGGATTTTCGATATTTTCAAATGCAAGCAAAGTGATGAAACTAACACACAATACCAATGGTGCGACTCTTCGACAACTTTAAATACGTCAACATATGGTACGTACACGTCATTACTCGACTGCAAACTTGTACCAAAATCGAAGAAAATCTTAAAAAATAACAAAATTACATATAAACGACAAACTGTATTACCACAGATTCAAAACAAAATCGCGAATAATCACCGAAAAGTAAAAGAAATTAAAAAAAACGTTAGCAAAATGGCTGAATCAGATAATACATCTAACATTAAAACAAAAGATCAGTTATTACAACTTTACGAAAGACTGAAAGAGGAAATAGCTAAACGTCAAGAAGCAGAGATAGAATGTGAGGAATTAGAAAAACAAGTTGATGAATTAAATAATCAACAACATATATGTAAATTGATTTCTTTACTAACAGCAAACTTCAATGCTGAAGAACACTTAACATTTATTAAAGACTTGCAGGACGCGTTAAATAAAGTAAATATTTTATTTGAACCCTATGAAACGACTCACCAATTTATTGAAGATATTAATTTAACAAAACACAGCTTAGAATCTCTCACTCATAATACACCAAAAGTACAAATCGAAGAGCTTTGTAGTAAAAGCGAACAAAAAGTACAAAACATTTTTCAAAGTATGGTTGGACCATCAGATGATGAATGCACTGAAAACGTGCCAGATTCTGCCTTAGAGTTGAATTTGGCTTCTCTGGATTGTAATCAAGAACTTATATTGGTTGAAAATATTTCTGATCGATCAACTGAATCAGCAGGTGAAGAAAAATTTTCACGTTTATTGGAAGAATTATCACATTGTGATATGTCTGAAAATAATCCACGCCAATAATTCATTTAACACTGACCGTCAAATTTACTAGAAAAACTAAAAGAATACACATATATTTTTTTGAAAACAAATTTTTCATTCTAAATGATACAAAAAAAATCATTTGATATAAAAAAATTTATTTGCAATGTAATTTCTTATATATGACTTGTTTTTGTACTTGTAAAATTTTTGTTACATAAATATATATTTATATAATCATAATAATTTATTTTTGTATTTTAAAGTTTTTAAAAAATTATTAACATTTTGAAATTATAACTTAATTCAGTACCTTAGTGTCAAATAATAAATTTATTGAGCTTAATAAAAAAATTAATTAATTGTGTTCTTAATTGAAAATAAATTTTAATTTATAAATTATGTATAGTATACCCGCACTGTACGAAAGAATAATACATTTTTACATAAACAGCAATTTGACTACAGAAGCATAAAAGAAAAATGATTGCTGTGGAAATAAGATTTTTATGACACAAAATAAAAATTAATATTTTTAATATTATTAATTGATTAATATTGTATACTTTAACGAAAATAATAAAATTACTGAAAGCTTAGTTATGAAACTATAGTGAAATTTTTATTCAAATAGGATTCCAAAGCTATGAGTCATTTACTACGGTTACATGATACCCTGTAAAAATTTTCACCTCACAAAATCGCACAAAATCTCGAAACTTTGACGGCTTTGACGTTTAGAAAAAAACCAAACATTATTTATTTTTTTTTTCGTTGCTAGGATATGAGTTTAGGATTGTCAGATATAAGAAAAAAAAATAAAAGCACACTTACCAGTTATATTGATTGACAGTTATAATTTTTTAAACGTAGGAAAACTATGCATAAACGTAGCACGTTGAAAGCAACAAGCTAGTTCGGTTGAATCAAGCTACAAAACACGTAATTTGTTTTCATCGTTCAACGGAACGGATTAAAAACAGTTATTATGTAGAAACGTAAGTCAATTATTAAAAATTCCTAATTGGCTTTGGAATCCCATTCGAAAAAAAATTTCACTATACAAATGACTTTTATTTAACAACTGTCCTGCTGACTGCTACACTTTAAGAAATTTCTGTAATATTACATAAATTATTACAATAAAATTATAAAATGTTAATTTTTTTTAAATTTTAAAAACTAAAGTTTTAAAAATTTTATTATGGCCATGTTATTTAACCGATTTTACTCAAATTTTCACAAAAGATTCTCCTAGTATTCATATAATTTATGTAATTTTAACAAAATACAGTATTTCCAACTTTCCGAGAAAAAAATTAGTAAAATTTTTAAAAATTCATTACGACCATTTTATTTAACCAATTTTAATTAAATTTTCATAAAAGTTTCTTCTAGTATATAAATAAATTATGCAATTTTAACAAAATACAGTGTTGCCAACTTATCGACAAAAAAAATCACAAATTTTTTAAAAATTTATTGTGGCTACATTATTTATTCGATTTTGATCAAATTTTCAGAAAAGTTTCTCCTAGTGCCCACATAAATTATTATATTATTAAAATACAGTGTTGCCAACTTTCCGAGAAATGTCAAAGTGGTATATGGGTTTACCCATATACTTCTAATCTTGTTATATATCAATTTTGTCAAATATTTTTAATTACAAAGAGTTAATCATTTGATAAAGTATAGTTAAGCTTATTTAAATTATTTTTTAATATATGCGTTGTAACAATAAAGTATCCAAAAATAATTCATTCAAAAATTAAATATCAATTTTTAGAATTACACTCACGTTTCAATTGAAGCTTGTACTGTAATTGAAATTATCAGCTTTGATTTCAAGAATTTTATTTATCTACAACTATTTTAATAAATAAAAATAAACATTTTCTAGCTAATATAAATCAGAATTAAACTTAAAATTAAAGTCATAATTGAAAATTAAATCAAAATACGAATTTGAGTTAAAATATTTTTTTTATCGATTAAACATTTTATGATAAAAAATACTACATAACAAAACTAACAAAAATAAATGTAATAATAATAATAATAATAATAATAAATAATAATAATAAATCTTTATTGCCCAACAGAGTGATCCATTAATAGGACAATACATAAAAATACATTTATTAACATATATGGTAGAATAAGAAAATACAAAATAAAATATAAACTATTTAATTTAAACTAAGAAAAAAAAACCAAAAAAGAAAAACCATAATAATATTAATCAATAAAACAAATAACACAAAAATTTTAGTCGAGAAAAAAAAAACTAATTTAAGCTGTAATATTGTTTAAAACAGCATTTAATGAGTTGAAAAATAAATCAATATTATTATTGTTTATGCTGTTGTAATTGTTACACATAATAAATATTGGTGTTCTTTGCGACATATTCGTTCGGCCAGTATTTGTGTAAAAAGCTTGTGGGAATCTGGTGGTTGAACGTGGTACACAGAAGTTTATCTTACCAAGTAAGTTAGCACAATCAAGTTCATTATTTAACAGTTTGTAAAGTATAGCTATTGAGATATTGATTCGACGAGAAGCTAGCGAATCATAAGTATGCGTATCCAACAAATAATTGTAATCTACTCCTTGAGGAGGATAATTACCATCTATTTTATAAGTTAAAAATTTTAAAAATTTTTGCTGTACCTTTTCGATATCATTTATTTGCTTTGCGTATATAGGATACCAAACTATAGCGCAATATTCCAATTTTGACCTTACAAAACTGTTAAACAATGTAGTGAAAACTGATCTACAATTAAACTGCTTAGTGTTTCTAACAATATATCCAAGCATTCTGTATGCTGAATTTACAATTTGTGTGACATGTTGATCGAATGAAAAATGTGTATCGAAGATAACACCCAAATCTTTTATAACTGTTTCTCTGCCTAGCGCAGAGTTATTGATTGTATAATTGCACGTAAGTGGTTGCATTTTACGAGTGTATGTCACAACTTTACATTTATTTATGTTGACAGATAAATTATTTGCAGTGCACCAGTTTATAATTTTATTAATGTTTGTTTGCAATTTTACACAATCATCGATGGTATCAATCAACGTATATATTTTTAGATCGTCAGCAAACAGAAGAACATTTATGTCTAGGCTGAAACATAAATCGTTAATAAAAATAGTTAGTAAAAATTCATATTGGCTACGTTATTTGTCCGATTATTAACAAATTTTCAGAAAAGATTTCCTCAATGCTCCCATTAATTATATGTTATTAATATTCAGTGTTGCCAACTTTCCAAGATAAAAATTACTAAAGTTTGAAAAATTTTATTATGGCCACGTTATTTATCCGATTTTGATCAAATTTTCACAAAATATTCTTCTAGTATTCATATAATTTATGTAATTTTAACAAAATACAGTGTTGCCAACTTTCCGAGAAAAAAATTAGTAAAGTTTTTAAAAATTTATTATGACCATTTTATTTAACCGATTTTAATCAAATTTTCATAAAAGTTTTTTTTAGTGCCTAAATAAATTATGCAATTTTAACAAAATACAGTGTTGCCAACTTATCGAGAAAAAAATCACAAAATTTTTTTAAAATTCATTGTGGCTACATTATTTATTCGATTTTGATCAAATTTTCAGAAAAGTATCTCCTAATGCCCACATAAATTATAATATTATTAAAATACAGTGTTGCCAACTTTCCGAGAAATGTCAAAGTAGTCTATATATGGGTTTATCCATATACTTCTAATCTTGTTTATTGCAGATTCGGATAGACATAGACTATTGAAAAGTATGTAAATTTTATTTCGAGACTTTTTTTATCTTTGATAGATGGCGCTGCAAACAGCATTTTTTTTTCTCAGTTTATCTGTCTTCAATTTGAAAAAAAAGGTGTAATTAAGTACGATATTCAAGTTCTTTTTAGTTTTAGACTATCCGAATCTGCAATAAAAAATAGGGGGTTCCATTTAAGATTTCAAAGTTGCCCCCGTTCCCGCCCCCCCAGGAGATTCAGGGGAGACAAGGGTTCCTGCATCAGATGTCACCTTCGAAACCATTTACTTTTCATCCGGAGCATTTTTTTGTCCGATGCACGATTTTAAATTTATTGCAAGTGGCGGATTAAAATGGGACATCCAGTATATATATATATATATATAAGACTCCCAGTCTTTCAAAAGAATTAGCATCTCTAACTGTAATTCCAAGTCTTAAAAATAGCATTGATAGGATTGTAAAATATATGGTTTTTAATTTACAATTTATTTTAATTACGTATCTGGTGCAACAATTCTATCACCTAGAAATAATGCATTAAAATAAAAAATTATAATTGTTGTAGACGGTGGCGTAGATGATGCCATGACAATTTTATTAGCTTTAGCGAAGAAGAATCCAAATTATCCAGATGTGCTTGCGATAACCTGTGTCAATGGAAATACAAATGTTGATCAAGTTATACCATCAATGTTTTAAAAACTTCAAGAGTTATCAATCGTACAGACGTAAGTTTATTATTTTGACATTATTATTCACCATTCGGAATTTTATTTATCTAACAGCTCGAAACCATTTAATAACATTAATTATTTCATCTTATTAATAAAAGTCTAAAGAATTCATAATTTTCTCATAAAATCAACTCGACTGTAGAAAATATGCCTTCTTAACTTTAATATATAATTACAATCAATCATTCTACAATATTTAAAGATACTCGTCTATATCGGTGCGTATAATTCACTGACAGTCACTCCAGAATCGGACGGTTTTTACGGTGTAAAGATGGATTCGGCGATGTACCCGATAAAGATTCACCTCAATTATCGGAAGCTAAACCAGAACACGCAGTCGATGAACTGGTAAGATTAGTTGCGGAAAATCCAGGCAAAATTGCTGTTATTGCACTTGGACCAATAGCAAACATCGCTATGGCAATCAGAATGGACAGAAATTTTCGAAATAATTAAAAAGCAATTTACTGGCTTGGTGGAAGCGTTAGAGGTACCGGATTTTTGTTTTATTTTAAATAATATCGAGAGATTAAACAGAATGAAAGCAAAACGACTCATTTATTACAAAATATGGTAAAACTTTACTTGACGGTTATGTAATCGATTTTCTTCTAACTTTACATACCGTTAATTTTGCACATTTTATGAATGTAAATTAGAAATTTTAGTGCGGAAATGATATTTACCAATATTAAAACTGATTTTAAAAATTTGTTTTTAACATATTGAATGTTGAAAAACTGCAGCCATATTTTTCATGTTTACATAATTACTAGTACATACTGTTATTTTTAAATTTTTTACGTTGAAAAGAACTAACAATTCATCACGTTGCTTTAATTTTACTAAACGTTTAACAAATCAACCTCTTTACCATACCTATCCTGCATTGAGCGCCACTATATATATCAAGTACAACCAATTCATCTTATGTGTAATCTATGTTAAAAACAAGTTTTTAAAATAAGTTTTAACATTGTAAATATCATTTCCACACTAAAATTTTACGAATTATATTCATAAAATGTGCAAAATTAACGGTATATATAGTTTGAAGAAAATCGTAAAGTAAAGTTTAACCCAAAATATGTGTGTGTCAACTCTCATATAAATATCTAATTACTAAATGTTGTAAATGATATTATTCCATGTTTAAGTTAGCAAACAGAAATCATTTTTTAATTACTCTGTATTATACGGAATGTGACAATACAATTGCGGAAAATTCAAATATAAAATTATTATATATCAAAATTGAAAATTTATTTTTTGAAACTTTATACTTATCAATAAATAATATTATTAATTTCAGTGACATAAATAATTTTGTAAAATTGAAACTGATAAAATATGTAGTTTTTAAATAGTAACATATTTATTACTAAAACGTGAATTCAGATACCTTTTTAAAATTGTATACATCATGCACTATTTTATATTCTAAAGAATACCATATATTATATAAATTTATTGCATTATATAATTTTTGCGATAAACTTATCTATATTATACACATACTCATTAATTAAAAAAAAAACATTGTTTTACAGACATAAATCGTTTTCGATATTGACGATTTAATAGGTATTTATAGAAGATGTTCTTAAATGCTTTTAATTAATTCTTTTAGGCGTAGGCAACATTCGTCCCGGTAAAAAATTTAACGCATTTTTTGATCCCGCATCAAATTACATCTTACTCAGTAGAGACGGACCGCCGCGCCAGTTGTAACATTTCCATGGGAAACTTGTATTGAAAATGCAGTAAATAGTAAAAAATGGCGCCTCGATGTTTTGGCAAAAGTTAACAGTCCTATCGTTCATTTTCTAAATGCTGTCGAAGCAGTTTCGTTATCGGAAACAAAACGTTGGAATCCATGCGATGCGAAAGCAATGCCAGAAGCCAGTATTGTTGTGCAAGCGTCACAGCATTATGTGCAAGCTTTATATCAAGGAGATGGCCGTGGTGCATTAATGCTCGATTATAGTGATAAGTTGAAAAATAATACGAAAAATGCTATAATCGTTGAACAGTTTAATGATGATAAATTTAAACAATTATGTTTAGAAAATTTTTCTTGAAATATACATATGCAATTTAACTACAAATTTGTTATTTATTTCTAAATATGTTATTAAAGAATTGAGTATTATTTGTACTTTTACGAAATAAATAAAAAAATACATTGTTTGACATATTTTTATCAACAAAAAAAGTTTTTGTAATTTATATTTTGACAAGTAGCATGTTAAATTTAATAATTTAAAAATTAATAACTTGTATTTATTCATTTTCCTTTTATTAAAATTTATTTTTAAAAGACAGTTTATTATTATTAATAGGTATTGAATAAAATCTGTTATGATAGTGTTTTAATATAATCTTTCAATATTTTGCCTTAATATAGTAAATTTTACTGAGTGCAACAAGCCACACTATGCCAATTTATTTATCGAGCATTTATTAAAAAACTGTCTTTTTTTAAATAATAAATATAGGCAATACACTTGCGTAATACTGGTTGCATAATTATTTATAAATACTTTAAGGGTAAATTAGCTGAAAATAAGCTTTTTTTCGCAATTTTTTTTTTTTATTAAAAATACAAAAGAGTTAGATAGTACATATCTTGGACTACATATACAAATTTTTAAAAATTCTTTCCCATAGCATGCGTCAATAGCGCATGCGCGACTGGAACGCTCTATTGGCGTGCACAGTCCAGCCTGAACGGTTCATCTCCAATTAAAAATGGAATGATATTCCATAAATAGACTAAATTTTCGGGAGCTTGACGTAGAAAAAAGTAGAAAAAGTAGATTTCGTGGTTAAAATAGCTGCCTGTAAAAAAGGCATTTTTTTCCTTGTTTTCTTAGGTTTGAAGCGCTGTAAAAAAAATACTTAAAATAAATTTTTTAGAAATTTTTCCCCTACGTCAAGCTCCCAGTAAAAAGGTTCTTTACAAGTATGTTCAAACCGCAATACTGTATGTTAATTAGATCGACCGCAATCGTGCACGCTAGTTTGAAAAACATGCCTTCCAAAAAATTGCCTTAAAAGTTTTGTCAGTGTTATTTTGTTGATAAATGTCTTTTTTCTAACTTACAGCTAATTATATATTATTGTTATATATTATTATTATATAGTAATATTTTATATATTATATATTTTATTATATATTATTATAATATATATTATTATTATATGCGTCTCATATGGCCGCTGCGGCTGTACCCTCAAAATGCGATTCCACTCAAAGCTAATTCGAATATCAAAAAACTATTTCAGGAGCATATTCTAGACCCTTCAAAAATTGCAAAAAACCAAAAAAATTTTTGTGATTTTTTTAATTCGAATTTACCGAAATACGTTCTTAATCATAATTCTTATACTATACATTATTTTGTATTTTTAATAGTGTAAGTATTTTCCATTTATAAATAAGGTAAAAAATACTATTTCATCGTTTTAAAATAATATATACGTAATTGCAAATAATGCAAAACCCTAATTTTTAATATAAATCTATCCTTGTTTTATTACAATAATCAATCTAAAAATTTCAAATTTAAATAAAAAATAAAATATATTTTATCGTTATTAAATTTCTTTTATTAATAAATCAAAATTTATCGGTTTTTTTTAATCCATCATTAAATTCGAAATAAAATAATTTAATATTTAATATTTGCCAACTAATTTTATATGATTAAATTTGTCTTTAAAACATGTTTCTTTTTATTATAAAATATCATATGTTAAGTAATAACTTTTATTGTGTGTTTTAAAATTTTATAATTTTTGATAAATACGAAAGTAGAAAACAAAAATAAAATGGTGATATACTAGATACAAGATACTACTCTAAATTAAAATTCTTTGTAAAAAAATTTAAATTTATAATAGCCGAACAACGCCAAAATATTACGGGACAATTTATATTCATTCGAAATAAAACTAATAATAAATTTTTAATTGATTTTTCCTCGAATTAATTAGTAATAATTAATAAATTAATACCAATAAGTTTGAAATTCATTTAGTACGTAATTGTGAATTGTTAATTTATAAAATAAAATGTAATTGTATTGTAAACACGTAATAGGCTGTATTTTCACCTCACTTTTTCGTGAAAAAGTGCTTTTATTATTCATTTAAAAATAACTTTTTGCTTCTGCTTTTGATCAAATACAAATAATTTTACTATTTTTGATATTTTTTATTATATTTGATATTATAACATTTAAATAAACTATTATAAAGTGTTTAATAAATAATTTTAAGTAAACGTCAAAAGTACTTTTAGCAAAAATCACTTTTATAAATGAGGTGAGAATACGGGCCTTAGTCACTATTCACAAAAAATATATTTAACAACGTAAATACGTATTTCAACAGCAATGCTGTCCTCATCGGTACAAGTAAAATACACATTAATACAAGTTGATTTACAAACAATACATAGTTTTATTTATTTTTAAAAAATTTTGAAATCTTGTTATTACTGGTTTGTAGTAGGTGTGTTTTTGACTAATCATAGCAAATTGTTTTGTAGGGGGGGTCAGGTCTGTGTTCATCAATTTATCTTTATTTTTACCACTTTGACTGCAAGGAAAAAGTGGTATAGCGTTTAGTACGGTGTCTGTAATATAAAAAAAAAAAAAATGTATAGAAATCCTTCATATAGCCTCTAGATGACGAATCTGAACTTAGTTTATGTGCGTGTATGGATGTGCGTCGTCAGCTCGCTCGATCACTCGCTCGCTCGCTCGGTCGTAAGTCAAAATTTTGTGGCCGCAACTCCTCCTAGACGGTTCAAGCGATTTTAATGAAATTTTCAGGATAAATTTACCTAGTACTCAAAATGGTCATGTTGTTTTTATTTTTTTTCAGTGATGCCAACTTTTCGAGAAAAAAATTACTAAAATTTTTAAAAATTCATATTGGCTACGTTATTTATCCGATTTTGATCAAATTTTCAGAAAAGATTTTCCTAATGCTTCCATTAATTATATAATTTTATTAATATCCAGTGTTGCCAACTTTTCGAGAAAAAAATACTAAAGTTTTAAAAAATTTATTATGGCCATGTTATTTAACCGATTTTATTCAAATTTTCACAAAAGATTCTCTTAGTATTCATATAATTTAAGTAATTTTAACAAAATACAGTGTTGCCATCTTTCCGAAAAAAAATTACTAAAATTTTTAAAAATTTATTACGACCATTTTATTTAACCGATTTCAATCAAATTTTCATAAAAGTTTCTTTTAGTACCTAAATAAATTTTGCAATTTAAACAAAATACAGTGTTGCCAACTTATCGAAAAAAAATCACAAAATTTTTTAAAAATTTTTTGTGGCTACATTATTCATTCAATTTTGGTCAAATTTTCAGAAAAGTTTCTCCTAGTGCCAACATTAATTATAATATTATTAAAATACAATGTTGCCAACTTTCCGAGAAATGTCACAGTGGTCTATATATGGGTTTACCCATATACTTCTAATCTTGTTATACATAAATATTGGTTTAACAGTATTTAATCTACTGGAATTCATGCCATTACACATTTTTTCACACTTTACGTTTTGTAATAAAAATTTATGTCCTGTCTCATGGTGATGCGATGCAACTGCCAATTTGAAAACCTGTTTATTTTTTATTTGATAATTGTGTTCTTTAAATCACGTAGTTTTACCCCTTCTAATAGAAAAAATGATGTAAAAACTTTTAAATTTTCTTACAATAGAAACACTCACAATAAATTAAATAACTTATTTAAAAAATTTGACATACAATTAGCTTTCTCAAATAAATTTAAACTTAGGAACATGTTAAATAATAAAAACATTTCTAAAAAAGACAAATTAGATAATTCAGGAATTTATTCATTTAGATGCTCTGATAAAAATTGTAAAAACAATTTATATATAGGAAAAACAAAAAGAAAAATATCTAATCGATATTTATTACATGATATTATCTACATGATATTTTTTTTTAGTTTAGCCGTTTCAAGTTGAAACATAGCTGCTGCTATAAATAAATTTTAATATTATGTTGTTAATTGCAAGTTAAAAAATAAAATAAAATATAGTGACCTCAGTATGTATATTACCACATATAATTGTATGTTTTTTAAAAAAAGAATGTAATTTGTAAAAAAAAACTTTTTAGTTTAATATTATTTTTTTTTTTATATTTCTGAAGCCAAACCTGTTCGGTCCCTTACGAACAAAAATATGGTCAAAAATTTTTAACTTCAGTTGTGTGTTGTGTGCAGTTTATGATGGTTCACGTTTGTCAAAATTGATTTTTCATGGTTACGTTCTTGTGTTACTTGTTAATTATCATATTAAACTGTAAGTATTTTTTTATTTTATTATTTGTTATATATTGTTATTCTAGTGCACAGTTTAATTAATTTAATTTCTGTATGAATAATATTTTAACTTTTTAAGAGCATTTCAAGGCAAACAAAAGGCTATATTCAAACAGGTAGTGGGAATACAAAAAAAGATAATTTTACATTCGATTTATTCGTTTAATAGTACATATTTATGGTAACTAATTATTAGAAAAATTTGCTAATTTTTGAACAATTAATAATTTAATAACAATTTTTATATATTTACAGAAGTAGCATATAAAAAAAATTAATTAACTATTTAATTGTCAATATTTTCTTTGTTTATTATTATTTTGATTTCTGAAAAATATATGTGTTGTTATTATTATTAAGATTAATCATTTTTTTTTTTCAAAAAAAAAACATGTGTGAGATAAGAGAAAATCGCATTTTTCAATGAAAATGATGAAACTTATTTTTTTACAAAAAAACTGCACATAAATAAATTCTGAAATTAATACATAAGTACTATAATAACAATTAACAACATATATATTTTTTGGCAATCAAAATAATAGTAAATAAAGAAAATATTGACAATTATATATTTGATAATTTTTTTTTATATGCTAATTCTGTCTGAATATAAAAATTGTTATTAAATTATTAATTGTACATAAATTAGCTAAATTTTCTAATAATTAGTTACCATAAATATGTAGTATTATACGAATAAATCGAATGTAAAATTATCCTTTTTTGTATTCCCACTACCTGTTTGAATAAAGCCTTTTGTTTGCTTTGAAATACCCTTAAGCAGACACCTATATATGTGTTTGAGAATTAAAACTTTATATATTTTTTAAATAAACGTATTGTTGATAAAATATTACAATATTTTATATAGATCCATCAAACAAATTATTACCAATAAATATTAAATTGTATATCACTGGTTAAAGGTTAAAAATAGTTATTGAAAAAATTACATGCTTACTTTAATTTTGATTTTTGATACACATATGTATAATATATTCACAGTTGCATTTTACAATACCTATATGAAACTATATAAAGTATTTTGTTTGTGTTTTCTTACACTTGTTAGATGAAATTAATTACTAGTTCTGTTTTGTGCAAACAAGATAATGTTATTTATTAGTTGTATAAAATTTCATATAGTAAACGTAAATATTGTTAAATAATTCAGAGTTTACAACGAAACGAATCACAGTTTTGAAATAAATAACTTTAAATAGTCATTTACTTTTTTTTATTTATTTAAGTGTAGTAAAAAATACACAGAATCGATATACGGTAGAACTTGTTATACAAGCGACTTGTTGTATAGACCGGCATATTTCAAAATGGTTTGATTCCGTAAAATATCGTTATTAAAAACGAACGCAATAATAAATTTTTATTTTATTAATACAGAATATACCGGGTGTTCGTTCGTCAAGTTCGTATGGGCGTTTGACATGTAATTTCGATAAATTGCGATATACTACTTTCTCGAGTTATATTTGAAGAAATACTTAAAACACTTTTCGATAGGGCATAAAAAATTTTATAATGTGGTTTTAGTTTTAATTTGCTAGCATGTGCCGTTTAGGCACTAGAATTTTTTTTTTTTTTTGGTTTTTATTTTTTTTCGCAAAAACTATGAGGTGTAAGAAATAAGCATGCTATGGAAAAATGCGGAATAATAAGTACTATAATCTAGTGAATAAACCATTATTCTAGAATGCATCGTTTAATAGAAAAAAATTAAAAACTAAATTTTTGAAAATCTCAAATAAGACTTTTTTCAAAATTTGCTCAAAAAATCTCAAAAAATTTAGCAAAATAGACAAAAAAATGAGCTACATAATAGCTTAGTAATTTTTTTTTCTACCTCATTCTGATTTGGCAGGAAAAACTTATTGATATTTCTAAAATGTTTTTAGAATTTTCAATAATTTTTCCTGCCAAACCAGAATGAGTTTGCAAAAAAGTTACTTAGCTATTATGTAGCAAATTTTTTTCTCTATTTTACTGAATTTTTACAGATTTTTTTTGAGCAAATTTTGAAAAAAGTTTTATTTTGAAAAAATTGAAAGGGAGATTTTCAAAAAAAAAAATTTTCTATTAAACGATGGATCCTAGAATAATGGTTTATTCACTAAATTATAGTACACACACGGAGAAAAAGGTTTCTTAAAATGCGTATTCTTAAATTTATTTTTTTTAAATGTAATATATTTTTCTTTAAAATAAACTAATGAATATTAAGAAAAAGTTTACGAGGTTATTTGAAAATAATTTAATAATATATTAAAAATATGTATGTTTCATTTAAGTATATTTTTCACTTGTTAACACAATTAAATCTATAAAATTATTTAAATTAAATATATTTTATTCCTAGCAACAAATTTTAATGTATTATATGCTTAATATGAATATACAATATATTACTTGCGCTATGCCTGTTCCATCCAGTCTGTTATCTGTATGTCATACACCTTTGTGTGTTCGCGGTTATTGGATTACAAAGAAATGGATAATTTTGTTGTAAATATTTTAAAACAGTGGCAGTTAGAAAGTTTAGAAGAAAAATTTAAAGGTAAGCAGATATTTAAGTACGTATACTATAAATAATTATAAGTAAATAAATAATACGTATAATATTTTTTGCAGGTTAGCTCAATAACCTGTACATGCACATATTGGTTGAGTTGTTAGTGCGTTCTTCTTTAATTACTTCTTTGTTATTAGAAACAAAGTAAAATATTTGAAACAACATTGAAAGATTGAAATGTTGACTTGAAATGCCGTAACGTAAGGTAACGTTCAATATAAATATATGATGGAATCATATACTTTTTTCAGATCCGCAAATTGATATTATTTTCAATTGTATAAGATGTTTCATATAAAGATAGTTTTAATAGAATGGCATATTTATTCTTATTTGATATTATTTGTTTTTTCATGGTCTATATAGAGAATAGAGTGATATATATTTATTATTTTTTTCTAAATTTTTAACTTTTTATAGATCTTAAAATTTCAAATTATAAAGGAGTAATTGAAAAAAACGCACTAAAAATACTAATATACTGTAAATTTACTATTTTTTTAATTTTACATTTTTGCAGATGAAGGAATTGATGAAACAAACTTTGAGATGCTTGATGAAAATATAATAAAAGAATTAATTCCAAAAATTGGAATTCGATTATTATTTTTAAAAAAAATTTAGAAAATATATACGTGACAAAGAAGTATGTATATTTTATTTTTTATTATTTCAATCTATAATATAAATAAATTATATTTTTATACAATAGGAAAATGATGGTGAATCATCAAGTTCGACTATAACTATCACTAGTTTAACATCCAGTGAAACCCAAGAATTTTTTAACAGTTCTTCCGAAATTTTGCATTCAGAAGACATTGATGGAGCGCAAGATATTGTAACAAAGAATTCTGAAAAAGTAGATGTTAATTTGTAGTTAGTAGTAGTTAATTTGTAGTACTTATAATTATGATAATCTATGTCAATTTGCCCAATTTGTATTGGATAATTTTTAATTATTTTTAAAATATTTTGTTATTTTTAAATCGATATATTTCTAATTAATAATGTATCAATGTATTTACTTATTTTAAGTATACGCCGATACTAAATATTATCGACTAACATATTTATATCAAATATAATATTGTATTCATTGTAAAAAAAAACTGATAATTTACTATAAAATATTTTTTTTTAAAATGAATACAATATTATATTATGACATAAATATGTTACTAGATAAAATTTAATATCAGCGTATACTTAAAATAAATATATTATTTTTTATTTTTATAATATAATTTATTCTTGTACCAAATATACTGTTTCTTTAAATTTAATAAAAACATATACATATGATAAATATTTCAGTGTATTTATTTTTACCATATTTATTTTCAATCCAATGAAATACTGTTTCTTATATTTAATATAATATCTAAGTATACAAATATTCTTTTATTGAAAATAATTTATACTTATCACTTTTTTCAAGAGAAATTATGTTTAATATAAAGAGAATTCTCTTTAATTTTAGCATACTTTTCTCTCCGTGCATTATTCCGCATTTTTCCATATCATGCTTATTTTCCTGCACCTCATAGTTTTGTAAGAAAAAAAATTAGAACCAAAAAATCTAAAAAAAAATTCTAGCGCCCAAACGGCACATGCTAGCAAATCAAAACTAAAACCAAATTATAGAACTTTTTATTGTCTATCAAAACGTATTCTAAGTATTTCTCCGAATTTAACTCGAGAAAGTACTATATCGCAAATTACCGAAATTGCAAGTTAAACGCCCATACGATCTTAACGAACGAACACCCGGTATATATATATATATATATATTTGTTGGACTGTGTTTTTTTTTACTGAATTCAAACTTTGTTATCTGGAAACAGTAGGTACCAGTCACGCACGTACAGAATAAAAAAGCATTTACTTAATGCAAAAACTAAATTTTTTATAATAAACTATACCACAATTTTTATAAGTAATTATTAAATTTGATAGAAAAAAAATTAACAAATTACTTTAAGAAATCTATTTGTAAAACTCAATTTTATAATTTTTATTTATTAAGTTAATATTTGATTAAAGATATTTACAAAAACAGGAAAGATATTTCATACACTTATTTTATATACATTTGTATAAGTAACAATTTATTATAACTAGGGTTGTATTTATTTAATAATAATTATGTTGTGTTCCGCGGATTGTATTGATGCGCGGCCATTTCGCGAAATAATTCACAACTTTTACTTGAAAACTAACTTTATTTTGATATAAATATAGGTATATTTGTAGAAATAGGTTCAACGAATAAGAGAGTGATTTTTGGGTGATTGGGGGTTTATATCTATGGCTAAAATGAAGACGAAAAAATAAGTACTAAAATCGACAAAAAATAATCGGAAAATTTTGCAAAATATTTGAAGAACAGAGAAAGATTTATATTATAAATTTAGAAAGTTGACTTTTTACAAAAGTTATATTGCTATATATATATATATCTAATAAAAAATACCTGAAACTCGTTTGTTCGTACATGCTATTATCCCAAGTATAAGTAAACAGACACATTGCAAAATAACAGAGGAATTTATCTAAACAATTTTAACTCATTAAAAAAAATTTAGAGTTTATTATATTAAAATAAAAGGGCTTTAGGTAATAGTTCTGTATTAATATTTATTATAAATAATCGACATTTCGACGAACTCAGCGTTTATCTTTATCAGAAAAAAAGATACAAATTACATTTACAGTAAGTAAACAGACGGTAGACACAGGTTACTAGACGTAACAAAATAACTAACTAGAACATAAAATTTAAAAATATTAATACAAAACTATAACTGAAACTCGTTTTATATTAAATATTTTTAAATAAGTTAAATAAAAACTTTTTTTAGCTTTAAAAATTTTACACTTTATTTTGTTGTGACTGCAGTTTCGACAAACATTATCCTTCTCGAACAGTATATGTTACGTCAAATTTTTTTCTATATAGGATTGACAAGCAGGTATAGTGCTGTTCAAATTATTTGGAATTGACTTTGTTGACTATTTTACGGGACGATTTACAACACTTTTAGGAAAACAAACTTAAAATTACAGAGACGTATTTCGCATTTTTACATAAATATATATTTTAAAACTTGAATGCGGGACAAGAATTATCATAAAAGTTTTTCATTTTTTGTATTTAAAAATTGTTTTAATATTAAAAAGTCAAATAAAAAGATCGAAACAAAATATTAATTATCAATATAAAAAATATAATGCCAATAATAATAAAATGTTTATTGAAACAAACTTTGTCAAAATAACAAATAGATGCATAATTAATGTACAAAAATTAAATACGAATTAATATACTCACAAGATTACAAAAATACATAGGTAAATAAAAATGTTACTGTACAATATACACATACAATATATACAATGTAAAATTAATTTTCTTAGAAATAACATTTCATGTACTTATAAATAGATAAATTCCGTTAAAAGGAAGATTATGAACCAGTACTACCTTTGAGCAACTGGCAACACGACTCCCTGCTGTGAAAGTTTATGATACCAATCTTTGCAGTCATGTCAATTCCAAATAAAGTGACTAGCACTAGAACTTATATTTTAGAATTTAGAAAATTTTGTAAAAACCGTAATTAAATAAAACCTAATGTTTAAGCCCATGCATAGTAGAAGCCCTGGAAATATATAAAGCCAATAAAATCCCCCAATTTACAATCTTAAACAACCAAAATGATGAGTAGTTGGAGTGGTATGATTGAGAGAGTTTTGCGTGAGCAAAAGTTTCCAAGTAGTAGGAATAAAAGAACATGTATGAGAGGAATTACGAATGTGGATGAAGAAAAAGTTGCTTGTTTGGATAGGAATGTTTGGAAGCAACTGATTTCGGGATGATGAAAAGAGTTTGTGCCACACCCTTTTGGGTACATGGCGTGATTGTGTATGTATGTATGTATGTATGTACAGTTCGTGAATGACAATGTTTGTCGAAACTACCGTCACAATATTTGTATAATAAATTGTGAAATTTTTAAAGTTAAAAATTTTTTTTTTATTTAATTTATTTCAGTATGAAGTTTAACAAAGTAACGGTTGAAAGTGTTAATTTCTTAAACATTTTTATTTATATCAGCACGTTATGTTACAAAAATACCTATATTTTAATGCAAAATCATTATTTTTTTGAATTATTGTTAAAAACCAGGAATACATTTAAACACTTTTTATCT
Source organism: Clivina fossor (assembly GCA_963966155.1). NCBI lineage: Eukaryota > Metazoa > Arthropoda > Insecta > Coleoptera > Carabidae > Clivina > Clivina fossor. The sequence continues at coordinate 169,166 of CAWYQG010000114.1, forward strand.
ATAGCAGCACATATTGTTTTACAAAAATATACTAATGTTTTGAATATGCAATTATTATTATTTATATCATTAAAAAAACAGGAATGTATTTCTTAAACGTTTTAACTGAGAGCAGCACAGTATGCTACAAAAAATATTTTTAATATAAAATCATTATTTAAATTTGTTTTAAATTATATTATTATATAGATAAAATGTTACCAAAAAACGCATATTTTTTAATATTTCCAATTGAAAAGTAATTGTAATTAATCTATACATATTTTGTCTTTGTCAAACTTACTGTTTTCACTTACTGACTCATTAGCATCTACATTTGTTGTAAATTAATTTTTAATATTATTGTAAGCTTAATATTTTGTTTTTCAATTTTACTAACATGTACAGCTTTTTTAACTGTTACTTTTTATTTTATTTTCACGACTGCACTGCTCTTTGTTGGCACGATATTGTTTTTATTAAATATGTACAAAAATACATATAAATTTTATACTATTTTACTATACTAAATACAAAGCAATACATCTCTGTGCAAGTATTATTATACCCCATTGAGTTCTGGCAAAACCCTGTACACTCGAAAATTGTATAGGAATATGAAAAACTTAATTTAAAAATCGGTAAATTTTGCCTTAAATTTTTTTATAACAAAAATATTAAAAGTTAAACTATTTAAAAGAATTAATTCGGATTAATTATAAATTTACTAGTATTAATAATTATCTACAAAATAGTAATTAATGCAATAAATACTTTTGTCACGAATTAGAAGATAGTGAAATTTAAGGATTTTATTTAAAAAAAGCTAATTTTTTTCAATCAAAATTTAAAACAATAGTAAATACCTAATTGCTATAAATTTGTAGTTTTAATTTTTGGATTAATTATTTTCAATAAAATAAAGAATCAGTGATATTTAAAAAATTCTTCAGATAAGAACCTTTTTTACTTTTTACTTGGCACACGCGTTAGATAAGATTTTCCGGTAAAAAAGTGTAGGTACATTTTTAAGTTCAATAAAATGCATTGTTTAACATAGACATTATGATCCATATTCATAGCTTCTGTTACAGCACTTTTTGTTTAAAGCAGTCCCAATTTCCATAATAATTTTTTGCTTTTATTATATATCAAATATAAACTATCTCAAAATTAAATTCTTTTTTATATATTTAAAATTTTAAAATATAAATTGTACAGATCTAAAATTATTTTAAATAAATACTTAAAAACACTTTATTTAAATGTACCCTAAAATGGAATACAAAAACGGGCTTCTATATTTTGTATTTAATAAAATTAAAATTGAATTGAAAACAAACAAAATATAAGTTAATTTAATCAATAAAACTAATAACAGTTTGTATCTGCTTGCGATTTTCTTAAATTGACAAATATCGGTTTGTTTCATTCTATATCACGGTATTTTTTAAAATATGCCGCCGGACATTTTGCCACGGACGTTTTACCGCCGGGACATTTTGCCGACGAGATGTTTTGCCGCCGGGACATTTTACCGCCAGGCAAGTATTAGGCATAGCTTTCGGTAGAAGACAAATACCTAAACCAACCTAACCTAACCTAACCAATATTTCATCGAATTATCTCTTCTTTTGCTTTCTACCGAAAGCTACGCCTAATACTTTCCTGGTGGTAAAATGTCTCGGTGGCAAAACATCTCGGCGGCAAAATGTCCTGGCGGTAAAACGTCCGTGGCAAAATGTCCGGCGGCAAAACGCCCCGGTCCCCAGCTTTTACTGTAGTAATAAATAATGTAAATAATAAATGGTTTTAAAGATATTAAAGTGGTTTAATATCTACCCAATTTTGTATAATTATTACTCCTTTTATTTTATTTTAAAATATTTCTCACTTAATCTCAACTTCTCTTGAAGTCGACAATATTTTTGTAACATTAGTAGATAATTAACGTTATAATATAATTTTGTACTAGCTAAAAATAAAAAAAAAGCAATATCTATAGTTTTTAATATACATTTCAAGTATCACATATACATTTTATGTATGATTATAGGGCAAACTATAACAATAGTATTAGATTTATTTAAGGAGAATATAAATAAATCTTTATTTTGACAAAAATGTTATTATTAAATATTCTAAATTAAATTTAGTAAATAGTCGGTAACTTCTATCTCATTTTAAACTCTGGTGTTCTGTATTAAAATATATTCAGGTTTAATAAAACTTATATGTTACTAATTCTGTTTGTATACTTGGATATACAAACATTTGCAAATTTTTATTTTGTCTCGTGCTTGTTTGGTTTTGTCTATTTAAAATTTCGAATATCAGTTTTTTACTTATCAACTAAAAAAGTTCAATAAGTATATTTATTTTGTCAAGGAATGTCAAATAGCAGTTTATATTTTTTTCAAGTACATTTACTATATTGTTTTTTACATTATACAATTATATTTTACAAAAAAACTTATTTGATGTACCTAGTTTTAAATTTATCATTTCAAAATTTAACTCTTAATGAATGAATGATATTCTGTTTTGGAAATACATTACTTAAAGAATTTTTTACTTTTTTGAACAATTGTTTATATTCTAGGTATTAAGGGGGGGAGGCACATAATAATATAAATTTTACATAAATTTTGTTTCCGGTTTTGCTGAAAATTATATGAATTTATCTATTTTGAATGGGATGACCTATATATATATACATATATATATATATATATATATATATATATATATATATATATATATACATATATATATATATATATATACATATATATATATATATATATATATACATATATATATATATATATATATATATATATATATATATATATACTGGGTGTCCCATTTTAATCCGCCACCTGCAATAACTTTAAAATCGTGCATCGGACAAAAAAATGTTTCGGATAAAAAGTAAATGGTTTCGAGGGGGACATCTGATGCAGAGACCCTTGCCCCCTCTGGACCCTCTGAGGGGCGGGAAAGGGGGGCAACTTTAAAATCTTAAATGGAACACCCTATTTTTTATTGTAGATTCTGATAGGCCATTAAAAAGTATGTAAATTTTATTTCAAAACTTTTTTTTTTATCTTTGATAGATGGCGCTGCAAACAGCATTTTTTTTCTCAGTTTATCAATCTTCAATTTAAAAAAAAAAGTGTAACTAAGTACGATATTCAAGATTTTTTCAGTTCTTTGGGAAGAGTGGGGGGGCAAGGGTCACTGCATCAAATATCTTCCTCGAAACCATTAACTTTAAGTTAATGGTTTAGAGGGGTATAACTTTAAGTTAATGGCTTCGACGGGATATCTGATTCAGGGACCCTTGCCCCCCCCTCTTCCCAAAGAACTGAAAAGAACTTGAATATCGTACTTAGTTACATCTTTTTTTTCAAATTGAAAACTGATAAACTGAGAAAGAAAATGTTGTTTGCAGCGCCATCTATCAAAGATAAACAAAAAGTCGTAAAATAAAATTTACATACTTTTTAATGGCCTATCAGAATCTACAATAAAAAATAGGGTGTTCCATTTAAGATTTCAAAGTTGCCCCCCTTTCCCGCCTCCCAGGGGGTCCGGAGGGGGCAAGGGTCTCTGCATCAGATGTCCCCCTCGAAACCATTTACTTTTTATCCGTAACATTTTTTTGTCCGATGCACGATTTTAAAGTTATTGCAGGTGGCGGATTAAAATGGGACACCCAGTATATATACATATATATATATATATATATATATATATATATATATATATACATATATATATATATATATATATATATATATATATATATATATATATATATAAATAAGTCCTTCATATACTTCAGATAAATCTAAATTTAGGTTATGAAGCTGTGTGTGTGTATGTGTGTTTGTGTGTGTGTGTGTGTGTGTGTGTGTGTGTGTGTGTTTGCTCGTTAGTCAAAATTTTCTGATTGTAACTCCATCTAGACGGTTGAACCGATTTTTTAAAAAAAATTCTGGGTAGCTTCATTTAGTGACCAAGATAGTCATGTGAATCTATTTTGTTCCAGTGATGCCAACTTTCCGACAAAAAATTACTAAGCATTTTAAAAAGTCATTATCGCCACATTATTTTCACAATTTTAATCTAATTTTAACATATTCTCCTAATCTTCACATAAATAATAAAATTCAAATAAAATACAATGTTGCTAACTTTCCAAAAAAAAAAAAAATACTGAAATATTTTAAAACTAATAATGGCTACATCATTTAATCGATTTTAATAAAATTTTCACAAAAGGGTCTTCTAGTGCCCACATAAATTTTATAACTTTTGCAAAATACAGTGTTGCGAAAGAAAATTACAAAATTAAAAAAAAAATTTGGATACATTATTTATCAAGAAATTTAGTTAAATTTTTACAAAATATTCTGTTAGTATAGATAATCAAAAAATTATATAATTTTGCCAGCTGTCAATGTATATGGGTTTATTCATATGTTTCTAATCTTGTTAATTATTACTGATAATATAAAAATGCATTTTCTTTTCGAAATAAGTTTCTGTCTCTCCTCTCTCTCTCTCTCTCTCTTGATTGTGTCAATCAAAATGTATTGCATTCAGAATTGAGTTGCTAGCAAATTGTTCTTACTAGAAATAAATTTATAAATTCAAAGAATATAATCGAAATAAACAAATAGTATTATGGGGCCGCCAGCAAAACAGTCAATTTTCTTAATTTGACAAGTCATTAGCATTGCACTAAACTACCCTTGAAACGAGTATACCAAACAGACAATTCAATATATCTTATATTTATTAGTATAGCTCAACCCGCATTTCAACAATATACCGTTTTTATACTAGACTTTCCAGAATTTATTTTGTCTCAGCGGGTGTCTCCTTAATAGTTAAGACGTCGGAAAATTACGATATTATCCAGACAATAAAATATTGTTTGGTTTTTGGAAATACGCGATAATAGATACTTAGAACCCTATTTAAATCTATTTAAATAATATTGAAAAATTCTGTTATTTTTTATAAGGTTTTAACAATTTTTAAAGAATTTTAACCAATTTCGCATTTCTTTTTTGACATTTTTGAAAAGTTTTGTTATTTATTACAAGGTTTTTTAATAATTTTTAGGAAAATTAAATATTGACATTTTAGAAAAATTTTGGTATTTTTTACAGGCCTTTTAAAAACTTTATAAAAATTTAAACTAATTTTGCAAAAAAATTTAAATATTGACATTTTTCAAAGATTTTGTTTTTTTACAAGGTTTTAAAATTTGAACAATTTCATGAAATTATTTTAAATACTATTAACATTTTTAAAAAATTTATTATTTTACAAGGCTTTAACAATTTTCACTAACACTTAATGTATAGGTAAATTCTAATCAAATAAGTGAAGCTGATGAATATTAGTAGTAAATTTTTTGCATTACATATAAATATACACAATAATACACAGTAATAAAAAACTAGTTTGTTAAATTAACAAAAGTTGAACAAACTTTGCTATTCTAGGTGGTTCACTATCTAACAGAATATAATGAAATACATTACTACAAAAAACTAACAATAAACAAAAAAAAAATGATAAAAATTAATATATTCTATCTCGTTATATTTTAACAAAATTAAAAATTTTAATAACACAATATAACACGCATTTTTTAACGTTATTTTATCATCATAATGAGAATGTTAAATTAACTGCTAGTTTGTGCAAAATTGTTTTACTTTATCAAAATAGCGTATTAAGAGAAATATTTCGTATTTTATAAAGAAAAAAAATAACTACTCAGAGGTGTGTTTGAAAATATATTTTTTAACATAGTAAAAAAATTTCAGAACTCATACTATTAAAATAAAACTGTTTAGGATAAAGTTGAAGCGTATATTGATATTACGTTGTTACTATATTGCCTATAAGTATAGAAGGTGAGGTAATTATGCGTTACAAGTACAAAAATATGAATATTGTTAAATACTAATACTAATAGTTACTATACACGTCATTAGTGGTATTGTACCAAACATGACTACATAGGTAAGTGTATTTAATTTGACATCTCCGACGGCCATATTGAAAATTATTAAGTTTAGTTAATTGTCAATTGAATTGGTTAGTTTCGCTGAATTTTATTATTGACATGCTGGTCAGAAATTATATATCCAATCAAAGAAATCTTAAGTCTCTATTGGAATGTATTTTATTTATTTTTAGTTCAGTGCTTCGTTTTGGTTGTCTGAAGTAAAAATATGTCTATATTAGAAATAAGAATATTTTTGGTTTGTTTATCACCAAATTTTGTTACTATACTAAACTAAAAATAAATAAAAATAAAAATATACCTACCAGATATTCATAACCGGTTACCTACGGCTAGTTGTAGAAAATTATATTTGTTAGTCATATTTCTTTTAACAAATATGCGTAATTTAAATCCACGTTGGGTGGTGTATATTTACATTTCTATCACTTTTTCACACAATATTCATTGATCAAATTTAAGCGAAAATATACACAGTCATTATATAATTTTTAATATAGCTACCGGTGCTATACTTGATGCTGCCACCAGTGGTGTATATAATAAGTAACTACTGTATAATGATGTTCACATTATTGTACTAGTTACATAATTATTTTTTTTGTATAGGAAAAACATTATCAATATTTTGATACGCATGAAGAAACATTTTTAATTATACTGTGAATTAAATGATTATTATATAATTAAATAATATATCTAATTATATCTAACTAATCTATAGATAACATATATATATATATATATATATATATATATATATATATATATATATAAATTTTATTCCTATTTTTTAGTTCTATATTATACTTCTAATCTTGTTTGAATTGTTTCTTTAATGAGACAACTTTTGTTACTTTTGTTGATTCCAATAGTTAAGTTAAGTTATGCCGATGTCACACTATCATTCATATGAATGATGGTGAATGATAAAGAAGAAGAGATTTTGATGGTGAATGACAAAGTGAGTGTTGGATATGTCACACTGTTTGATGAGAAAATTGATGAAACTGATTTCTTCTTCATATTTTTCTGAATATTATTATTTGTTTGACATTTGTATTTTAACCTAGTTTGATCCAAAGTATAGTTCCTTTGACTTACAACTGATTTGAATTAAAAATGAGTACAAGCGGTAGTACTGCAAGAGGTAGTACCATAGAAAATGTTATAATAATTTTCATCATTTTCCTTGAAAAATGCGATTTTCTCTTATTTCACACATATATTTTATTTGAAAAAAATTATGATTAATCTTTATTATAATTAGAAACATATATATTTTTTGGAAATCAAAATAATAATAAACAATGAAAATATTGACATTTACATATTTGATTAATTTTTTTTATATGCTAATTCTGTAAATATATAAAAATTGTTATTAAATTATTAATTGTACATAAATTAGCAAATTTTTCTAATAAATAGTTACCATAAATATAAAGTATTGAACGAATAAATCGAATGTAAAATTATTCATTTTTGAATTCTCACCACCTGTCTGAATATAAAATAATGAAGTGAGTCGCATAGTGCCGTGAATGATACAGATTGACGAAAAATAGCGGCCCGCTAAAATTTCATCAGTGACGGATCACTTCTTCTTCTTTATCAATCACCATCATTCATATGAATGATAGTGTGGCATCGGCATTAAGTTAATCTTTATCAAGCGTAAATATGTTGTAATTTATATATTGCTTATAACTATATATATATATATATATATATATATATATATATATATACATATAGTATAATATAAAATTTATTATTAAAATTAGGCAAAATTCTCGAGAAATATCAAAAAAAAGTTATAATTATAGAATAAATAAATAAAAGTATATTTTTTCGTTTGAAACACTTGAATCGAAAACAAATAATAAAATGCAGAAAGCAATCTTTATCATGTTTCGCTTAGATTGCTTAGCTTTGGCTGTCATTATCTAAGCTCAACACAAGCTCACATTTCGCCTCTCATAACATAATAATATACTATTTTTTTTTTAATTTAATTTAATTTAAAGTTGAGTTCAAAATATTATGAAAAAATGAAAAACAAAGTCAAATTTATAATGCTATGTCACAAATTGCCATCTATGCATGGAATTGTGCGCATGCGCATATTGTTTGTGTACGCATCAGTTTGTGATATTACGTAGCAGCAGCAGCTTGTCTGCGTTAGATATAGTTAGTTTCTATTCTGTTCTTCTATCGAACTGAAGAGCTTTTTCCTGTTCTTGTTTATATTTGGTTTTCGTGGTTTGTCTTCAGTTGAAAAAGAAGAGGGTAAGTTTACTTTTCTTAGTTTCCTACTTACTTGTGCAGGTATCTAAATCAGCTGGGCTAAAGTTCATACAATAAATGTAATTTTATTATTATTTCATAAAAGTATATCAATATATATATATATATATATATATATATATATATATATATATATATATATATATATGAGTTAAGGATAACGGATATGCGGTATATATTGAATAATAACTTATTCAATTTATTGCAATTTGTTGGCTTTATCAGGGAGAACACTAAATAATAATATTAAGCATGTAAACATTTGAATAATAAATACAGAATGAGAAAAAGAAGTTGATGAAAACTTACATGTATGAATAAATGACTTATTTGCGAATATCGTTTTTTTTTAATATTTTACTTATTGTGTTCGTTAACATATTTTAATTTTCATCAATATTTATTATTTTATCTTTGACAAAATAATTGCATATTTAGATTACATGTTTAATGATTGACGATTCTTATAATTTTTTTAAATTCATTAACAACTTATTTGGCTAATTATTTGACTTTATTGAAAAAAATTTTTGAATAAAAAACTTATTCGTTGAAATTGCGTTATACTTATAGTATTAGTCTGTTTGTTAATTATTTATTATTTTATTTATTTATTACAAAGTGTTTTGTCTATCATCGATGAATTTTAAGCAGAATGTATATATTCTCTTAATTTCAATTTTATGCTTAACTTAAATCATTTATTCATACATGTAAGTTTTCCTCAACTTTTTTTTCTCATTTTGTTATGTTTAATATTATTATTTAGTGTTCTCCCTGATGACGCCAACCATTTTGGGGGCAAAATATTAGAAATTACAATAAATTGAATAAATGTAACAGATTTATTATTCAATATAATATACCGCATATCCGTTATTTAGTTTTAATTAAGATGTGTATAACATTTCTAATAAACTAGATTATATTTTTTCAAACACCAAAATGATTTTTTATATATTATATATATATATATATATATATATATATATATATATATATATATATATTTGTATCGTGCTAATTGAAAATTATTTATTAAATTAGTTTAAAAATTGACTAACTTTAGGAATGAAATAAGTTCATGCAAAATTTTAGTTAAAAGAAAATAACTAATGTTTAATTAGTTCTTTGTAATAAATATACACAGCGTAAAAGCACAGAAATTCATTGTTAAAAGAAAATAATTAATTTTTAAATATTATGGTAACATTCAAAATAAAATCGAAATTATATGTATTTAATATTTATTATTATTTGGTTTAAAATATAGTAAAACTATTTGATTTTTTATTTTCGAAGAAAGTGAAATTTTAAACAAAAATTGTAAATATTTAGATTAAATTGGAGGAAATTATTTCAATGATAAATTTATATTGATTTTATTATTTAAGAAAAATAATTGCCTTTAAATATTATTCTTTTTATACTGCAATTGTAATAAAACAATAAAAAATATCAGTGTTTATGCTAATTGTAATTTTTTATTTCTTAAATCAGAAAACAAAAGGATTTTTATTTTTTGTAAACATTTCCGAATATTGAAGTTTAATAATTTTTTTTCTAAACTTTACATGATTTGTTAATGTAAAATATATTTTTATACGTGTAATAGTAAACTAAATATGTTAATTAACTTTTCTTTAATACAAACCATCTTAATTACTGCGTGTTTACTAAATATTTTTGCGTTCAGTTTTTATTTTTATTTTGAAATGTCAAGTGAAAATTTTATATTATTATTTTTTATGTTTGTTGTTTAGGCAATTTTTAGTGGTTTGTCGATAATTATTGCACAATACGCGATGGGTTACAAAGCAATAAATTTAAGTACTTTTGACATTTTATTTTAAGCAACGTAGTGCATAACTTATAAGATCATGGCTAGTTAAGTGCTTTCCTAGATTTAGGCTTAGCTTACGAGTATAACATGAGATGGTTTTTGTTTTCGATATTTTTACTTAAGAAAGACAGAGGCATTTTTGTGAGAAAGGACTGATTTAACAGACAAGATAGTGTTACACTTTCATAAGAGATGGGAATGTGTATCAGCATTCATACAAAAAATATCAATTTTTGAAAGTCATACATTTATCAAATTTGTACAATCGCATTATATTTGGTTTTAATATCAATTCTATTAATTAATTTAAGTAATTTAAAAACTTTATATAAATCCTAATTAAAGATGCCGCACGTCTTACTCGTTCGGCTAATGTTAACGCAAAATTAGCGTCAAGCCTAATTATAACGTACATTTGTAATTTATTCGATTTCAAAAGTAAGAACTATAAATCTAGATCAATTTTTATTTTTCTTATTTTTTTCATTATTATGTCATCGTTACTGATTACATTATCATTAAATATTACTCAATATATTTTCAATATTATTATTAAGTAAAGTATTTTGTTTTTGCTCAAATCGCCCTTAATTTATTTTGTTTAACTAATTATATATTAGTTAATTTTTTTAAAGTTAAGAAATATGAAATGACTTGGCCTTTTTTTTGCAAAAACAGAAATAAGAGTAAAATATTATTATTGTTATATTAAAAAATTTTTTCACTTTTTATTTTGTCCTAGATATATCGAAATATTTTAACTAAACAATTATCAAAAAACAAATTTAGTTTTAAAAAAAATAGCTAATAAAAAAATTAAAATTGTGATTTAAATCAAATGAGATTAAAATCAGTCCAATTCTGGTATTTAGCACATTTTTTTTTTCGAAAAATATTTAGAATTTACAAATACCGTTTTTCTAGTAATTCTGTTTATACCTTTATAAAAGTATAATATTTTACATATTATTAGATAAATAAAAACTATCTGTAGATGTGTCTTTGTTTTCAGAAATTATTCGCTCGTTTCTAGACAAAGTTAGTTGATTGAATCTGTTAGCAAATTGGACCGTACCCAATACTTTTTCAGCTTCACTAACAATACAAAAGGTAAGCAGCTTTTGTTTATCATATTTTCCTACAAATTCGATATTTTTTTAATAAAAAACCTGTAATGGTAGTGTCAGTATAATATCGTATCCATGTAAAATATGTGGTCGAGTTCTTATTCAAAAATCGCATTTAGTAAATCATCTACGCTACGTATACATTCGAACGAACAACCTTACGGCAGTGAAATATGCGGCCGGACATATTCTTACGCATACGAATAAGAAACGCTATAAATGCGAAGTATGCGAGAAAGATTTCCTTCAAAGTGGTACTTTGAAATAACATTATCGTACACATACGAAATACAGACCGCAACCGCAGCAGTGTCAGTTTTGTAAGAAAGGGTTTGCGCTTAAAAGCATTTTAGTCGAGCATATTCGAACGCATACGAATGAAAAGCCCTACGAATGTAATATATGCGGTAAAGCTTTCGCACGAACATTTACTTTAAAGAAACATCTGCGGACGCATAATAAAAATACGATGCCTTAAAAATTAAATACTTTCTTTATGCTGAAGCAACACAGAACGCCACGCCACGCCATGTATGCTAAGGTACACTGTAAAATATTTTTATGTAATTTTACCTACAAAGTATGAGACACTATGATGCCCAGCATTTGTAGGTATTATTACCGAACAGCTGTAATTTTACATAATTGTTTAAAAATACATAATGTCGGTACTTTTACAAACGTTGTGTAATATGATATTACCAACGGTATGTAAAAATACATATGTATGTAATATTACAGTTTTTTAGTAAAATCTCTTTTAGTAAATTTACAGAACTTCAGTAAATTTGCTGTCGGGAATTTTCCATAAATAGGTAATATTTATTTAGTTCTGTAATATTATTGTTGGTAAAATTACATACATTTGTAAATTTACATAAAGGATGTATTTTCAAATGAAGCAGGAATTAATAAACATTGAATAATAATAATATATATAGTTTATTAGCAAAAAAAAAATGCTATATACAAAAAACAAAAAATATACGTATAGTTTACAAAATTTGTATAGTAATATATGTGTTATATAATATGAATTATTTATCGTAACATTATAAAAAAAATATATAAAATGAATTAAAAAAAAAAAACATTCAGTCATTTAAATCTCTGAACAAAAATATTGTTATTCTTACGAATTATTCAGCTTTCTAATTAAGGTTAGTACCCTATTCAAGACAGACATCGTTTTCATTCCTGACGAAGATTTCGATCCTTCTTCTGGATAATGTTATCTACAAATAAAAAACGCTACGTTAATTATTTTAATATAAATAAACTGCTATGTATCTTTCTAAAAATATTTAATTATTAAATTATAAACAATTTACTTACATTTTCTTGGTAAATGTTGCAGACGCCTGGAATTTGCAATAACCTACACAAAAACACAAATATATTATTAGTATTCATTAGTAAAAATCATAAACCTTATATAAATATAAATATTATACATACTTTATGTGAACTGATATATTAATTATACCGGTGATTTCAACTATAATATGCATGCGTACATCTACACTTCTTCACTGCTACAAATAAACTAACATTAAACTAAAGTAATGCACATTCTGGGTGGGCTAAACAGACAGGATTCAACTAGTAGCTTATCACTGTTCCGATTGGCTAGCGTCATATTAAAGGAATGTTTTTACCAAATTATTCTGTAAAATTTCGGAACCCTTTTAAAAGTTGCATGTAAATTTAAAATTGCGTTTTTAAACTGCCTGTTTTACATTGTAATACAGAAAAATTATAAACTTTTATATTTAAAATTTTATATTTTATAAAAACCATATAGGTACGTTTATATGCAATATAAATTATAATACAAAATATGCATAATGTTTATATTGTAAAAAAATATTCTATAGAATAATCGATAATCGATAATTAAAATAATAACTTCAATATTGCACCCATACAATGGAGATTAATCTCAGAAGAATTAATAAGAACATTAATAATTACACTTAAAATATTTTATTAGCATTATTACATAAAATATGTACTAACAATAAGTCTCATTATACTGATGTATTATTACAGATATTAATATGCAAACTGTAATTTTACATAATATAGGAAGTTTTACCAACAATATGTAATTCTACATTAAGTATGTGATGCAATTTGCAGAAAGTAAGTAATTTTACATACATATTAAGTCATTTTTACTTACTTTATGTAATTATTATGAATTTTTTAAATATTACAGAATTTTGAGGTAGAAATACAGAATAATGTAAGAATTACAGAATTTTGAGGTGAAAATACGGAATAATTATAGTAAAATGAAATTACCGAATTTTTTTAGTAAAATTTTACTAGTATTTTTCTGTAATTTTACTTTTTTTTTTACAGTGTACCCTTAAAAATAAAGCCACAAATCTGTGTGGCTCTACTCCTTACATTTTCTATAAAGGAAACTATTCTATATAAACTATAAAAAAATAACTGTAAATTTACAGTAATAATTATAGTAATCTTATTATATTTTTTATTGTAATTTTATAATTTTTTTGATGAATTTGCAAGAATTTATAAAAATTACAACAAGGTTGTTGCACTTTTCAGATTTCAAAATTCGCTGACTTCCAGGTTTTCCAGCGCTATATTACCTATTTTCCAGGTCATTTTTGAAGCGATTAACATTTCATGGAAACGATGTTTCAAACATTTTCGTTTACTAAAATTTTTCAGGTATAAAGTTATTCATTATGTTATAATTCATTAAAGAAAATAAAAAACTATTAGCTACTTTATAAAATGGTTTCTTGAAATAACAACAAATTTAATTACATTATATAACTATAGTTGTATTAATCAACTTTTACAATCAAATTTAGTATAAAAATGTAAAAAAGTATTCAGAATATATTGTTAATTATCAAAAGTGTCATGTTTTATTTTAATTCAATAATTACATGTAATTTTGACAATCATCTACTCTTGCATGTATCCTTTGATATAGTAAGCCATGTTAACTCGGCTATAGGTCTGTCTCGCGCCAAACATATATCAGTGACATGTATGCTAGTGATTGCAATTTATTTAAATTGGACGCTGTCAAAATTAACAAATTCTGTGTTTGTTTTCGATAGTTGAGTTTTACATTTCTAAATTGATTCTATTGTTTCACTATGATTATTCAAATATGTATTTGTGGGTGGCCGATTTAATCAGTTTGGAGGTGAGCGGTGAGGGACGAATTTGACTTCATTTATTTATTTTATACTAGTGTGTTATGTTTACTGTGTTTATTTACATTCAATTTAATAACGTACAAGTTACAGTACAATGATTTGTGTATGCAATTTGATTACATAAATTCATTTCTAACGAATAATGTGTAATAGAGATTTAATTTATTTATGTGAGTAGTAAAAATCTTCTAACCTAACATTAAGAAAATACTTTTTGCTGAGTTGCGCTGTTTTGGAGCTAAGTATAATTTGTATAATTATGTGTGTATTAGCTCAACTAGCAGCAGCAGGACCAGTTGGTGTTGCAACAGCGGCAGCAATTGTCTCAGCTAAGAAACGAAGACGACGTCACTCGTTTGAAATAAATCCTTCAGTACGAGAACGACAGCGAAATAGATTATTAAGAAAATTACATGTAAGTTGCTTGCTTGTCAGATGATGATGATACACATTTGCGATAAATTTTTATTTGACTTGATTTTTATATTGCAACTATTATTATTATGATTTTAGCAAATAATTGATGAATTTGCAACACGGGTTGGACAGCAAGCTGTAGTTCTTGTAGCGACGCCTGGAAAACCAAATACAAGTTACAAAGTATTCGGTGCAAAGCCGTTACAAGACGTAGTAAAAAATTTAAGAAGTAAGGTTATGGAAGAATTAGAAAGTGCTTTAGCACAACAAGCACCATCTCCTGTACAAGATGATCCGTCATTATTTGAATTACCTCCATTAATTATTGATGGAATACCTACACCTGTTGAAAAAATGACGGAAGCTCAACTTAGAGCATTTATACCTTTAATGTTAAAATATTCAACAGGTAGGTAGTAGTTTGCTATACATATATATTTGGTTTGGTTGGTGGTTAGTGTTGCTGTTGCGCGTCTGGTACAGTGGTATGCGTTTTAGGACGAGGTAAACCTGGTTGGGACAGAGATTCAACTCGACCGCCGTGGTGGCCAAAGGAGTTACCGTGGGCGAATGTCCGTACGGATGCCCGATCGGACGAGGAGAAACAAAAGGTAAAAGGGGCGACCACCGGCTTACATTTTTCTGGTGAATATTTGTTCTGTATGACATGTTTGTTGCAGATATCGTGGACACATGCCCTACGACTGATCGTGATTAACTGCTACAAGTATCATGGACGGGAGGACCTGCTGCCGGCATTCACCGAAGATGATAAGAAGGTGAACGGATCGGGGCGAACGACTAATTCAAATGTCAGTAGCACTGTCGGCGTCTTAAAAATGCATACGTCAGGAAATTGAACTAGTACCCATAAAATACAGATCCAAGCTAGCGGTTCGCCACACATAATAGCGGCTTCACCGGGCGCCTACGCCGCAGGTTAGCCTAGTGGCCTAGACTATGTTGATTTTCGTAGTTGCACTACTTATATATATCTATATTCGTATTACATATATCTAATTATTTTTATTTATTTTTTTTCTCTCTCGTTTCGTTTACGTTACAATGTTGTGTGATTGTTTTTATTATATACATTCATATATTTATTTTTAATTTCATTTAATTGATTCGTGGTAGAGTACACAGTTAAGCACAATTAGTTATATTTTTATGTCGTTGAATTAAATTTGTTGAAAATTATTACTCGTAAATAACTATACACTTGTCTAAATCGTAAATTAATTTTACTAACAATTATCAAATACAATTTTTAATTCAATGACTTGTACATAAAACTTTTTTTTATTTATTTATTATTATTTTAATTTTGCAAGACACGTAACGATTATGCTAGCTTGGTTTTTGTGTTTCCGTATATATTTTTATTTTGTATTTTTTTTTATTGTTATTATTCAAAATTTATCTACAATATATTTAATTCGTCGATATTTGCTACAGACATATTGAAAGTTTATATGCATATAGGAATATTAATTCAAAGCAATAAATATGTAGACAAGTTTTTGATTTTGTATTATATATATATATATATATATATATATATATATATATATATATTTACTTGCGTGCTACATATTCTATAAATTTTCTTTGTGAACTTGGGATCTTAACTAGTATTTTTATTATATGTTTTTATAATTTTATTTTTATTTTCAGTTCGATTTTATTCTCGGTAAGATGTTTATATTTTATTTTTTATTGCATGACATTTATATTTAAACTTTCAGATAGTTATGATCCTTATTTGTTTTCATTAAATACAAGAAAAAAAACATTGTCTTTGTGAATAAAAAAAAATCTCGTTCAATATGTTGATTATTCGAATTATAATGAATTTATTTTATAGATAGAAAACGATACTGCATCTACATACAAAATTTAATGAAAAAAAAAATGCATTAAATAATTGGAAAAATCAACATGGATGTATTGGAAGTGCAGATGAATTAAATAAAATATTTTTTTGCAGATGACAACACAATTTGCGCCCGCTGTTTTGTACACAATCACAAATCCGGATGACACCGTTAGTATAGTACAAGTAGACTCTAATAATCCAGTTATAACTTTACCAGACGGCACAACAGCACATGTTCTAGGGTTAGCAACGGTAATTTTCTGTTTCCAGTGTGTGTATTTTATTAAATCAAAATCTATTGAATACGTTTTTGAAATTTAATTCTAAAATTGATATTAATTATAATAGGTATAAAATAGAAATTACAAATTGCAGTAATTGAATTTTATAAACTGTAATCTTTAATGATTAATTTTAAAAAAAACTATAAATACGTTTCATAATACATTGTTGCTATCTCAACTAGATTTTATTAATCAAGGTTAAATTAAGATTACATAAAATGGAGTCATCGATTGATTTTGTAACTTGTACGTACAACAAGTAAAAATCAGGTTTCCATTTTAAGAAATAAACTATTTTTTTAAAATATTTTATTTACAGAAAAATTTATTGTATACAAATTACGTATTTACTTATATTTAATGATATGACAATGTAAATTGATTATATGATATTATAATAATTTGTATCATATTAATTTTCAAAATTGATAGGACTAGTTGTTAAACGTAAGTCAACTTCACCTGTTTCGGAAACAATCGCGTATTCAAATTTTGAAAAATAAAAGCTTATACTGAACATCAGTAAAAAATCTGAATATTAAATAATTAATCGTAACTTGTTAGGCACAAATATTAACATTATGTATATACCTACTAGAAATATTTTCAGATACAAACGAGTCAGGGCGATGGATCTGTGCATACAGTGCAAACAACTGCTGAAGTCTGTGGTCAAGGCGAAGTTGTTGACTTACATTCGATAACAGAAGCAACCTTAAGCCAAGATGGTCAAATCATTCTTACTAGCGAAGATGGCCACGGTAACATTGTTTTTTTCTAATTATCGTTGTTGTGTTTTGTGGCGGCGACTATGATAGATCGATTTTTTGATCTGTTTTTCGATTTTTTGACAGATTAATAAAAAACGGAGCGTTATACGTTTTACGAAGTTTTATGAATACGGCCATTAGAGATACTAGTATGATAATGCAGGGTTATGTGTAAAAATTGGTAAACATTTTTGTATATGTAATCCTATATATATATATATATATATATATATATCTTTTGGTAATATTTTATTTCGTTTTAGATAATGTATTTAAATGTGAAAGTTGTAATTTATATTTTGCGAGTCCGATTTATTTGGAACAACATTCTGGCAGATGCATTAAAACGGTGTCTCTGCCTTCATTATTATTATTATTATTTTGACCACTTTGACTGCAAGGAAAAGTGGTATAGCGTTTGGTATAGTTTATGCTTTTGCAACCAAACCCAACATTCACTACCATACATCAACGTAGGCACCAAAACTGCATTGTATATACTCAAACGGGGGTAGCTTCTTTGGAAACATTTACATTCCTAGCAAAAGTTCCCAAAACACCCAAAGCACCTTACAACCAGCATTTACTCTCCTTTCAATTTCACAATCAAAACGGCCATCTCTAGACAGCAAACTGCTCAAATACACATCTGCTCATCTGCCTGCTCTAAACGTGCACCATCAATATATACATTACATTCAGTAATAAAAGAACAAGATATTCGAACTCTAGCAAGAGAACACGAATAACTGACAAAGATCGAAATACACTTTGACACCTTTTCTGACGTTTGTTATTCTAATCAATCATAAATTTGTGAATCAAGAAATACATCTTTGATAAATTTTACATTAATTTTTAAATTTAAAAGTCCAATATTATTCAATCATTCAATTTCGTATAAAATTTTTTGTCGCTAACTTTAAAAAGAGCAAGATTAATACAAACTTAACCTCTACTACTTAACTGAGTATCTCACTTCATTTTAAGATTATTTTGCGGGTGCAGCAGAATCGGAAAGGGGGTAGGGGGAAGGTATCCAACTCAGTTTGTCGTAGCTCAGTTAAGATAAAAAGAATAAGAATTATCTGAAGTGACGTGAGATCTCAGTAAATTTTAGGTAAACAGAATACAGACAGCTACGAGAAATATTTCATCGATTCCATTAGATTTTCGGATTCCTCGATTTAAGTACGAGTCGTCATCCTACCTACATTCATATAGAATTATTAATATTTAAACACTCAGTGACGACGTTCTAAATAATAACAGTTAAATAATCTAACGTTTCTGAACGATTTACTCATAACAACTAAATGACTAAAACGTTAGATTATTAACTATAATTACATATAGAATTAGTAAAACCGCGATATAGCATCGAATACCAACCTAACCTAACCTAACCTAACAAAGCCAGTATTTTCTAGAATATTTATACAAAATTATTGCTAATTGAATTAATTTATCAAAACATAGATTAAAAACTTTAATAATTTGTCAATCAAAGTTAATTAATACACAAGATTACCAAATGTAATTATGTTATGTAATTTTAAACTGGTTATTCCTTTACGGGAATTTATTGAAAATTTGAATTTTGACCTGACACTTTGATGCCATTTTTTTAAGTAAAAATTTAACTATTTTCAAGTTAAAAAAATACAGTTGAAAACTTTTGAACGGTACAATTATGTATTGTGTTCTGTATTTATTGTAAAAGTTCCCAAAATAAATGTTGAAAAATACCTAAAAAAAAATCGATACTACAAATGCAAATATACCTCCTTAAATATAAGTAAATAATTTCTAGACTCTATCATGTGAATTATTTTAATTTTGTAATATTTTAATCAATAGCAATCAACCAAAAGCAAACTTGTACTTTTAAAATAATTTTAACAATAATAATAAAAATTTAAACAGCGCTTTCTTCAAATAATATTGAGATTCGGGTAAAGAACAGATTAATTCCTTATCAATCACGAAATGAATGAATTATTCTAACTAGAAGATAATCACGCTAATTCGTGTTACAAAATTGCTAAGTTTTGACTTTTCTCGGAAAGTTGGTAACATAATATTTTTATTAAAATTATAATTTTTGTGGGCACTAGGAGAAAGTTTTCTGAAAATTTGATCAAAATCGAATAAATAATGTAGCCACAATGAATTTTTAAAAAATTTTGTGATTTTTTTCTCGATAAGTTTCGTTAAAATTTGATAATTTATTTAGGCACTAGGAGAATCTTTTATAAAATTTGATTAAAATCGGGTAAATAAAGTGGTCATAATGAATTTTTAAAAATTTTAGTAATTTTTTTCACGGAAAGTTGGCAACACTGTTTTTTTGTTAAAATTGCATAAATTATATGAATACTAGGAGAATCTTTTGTGAAAAATTGATCAAAATCGGATAAATAATGCAGCCAATATGAATTTTTTAAAACTTTAGTAATTTTTCACTGAAAAAAAAAACCACATGACCCTATCTTGGGTACTAGACAAATTTATCCTGAAAATTTCATTAAAATCGGTTGAACCGTCTATCTACAAAATTTTGACTGAGCGAGCGAGCTGACGACGCACATCCATACACCCACATAAACTAAGTTCAGATTTGTCATCTAGAGGCTTTATGGAGGATTTCTATACAAAAAAAAATTTTTAATGTTACAGACACCATACCAAACGCTATACGACTTTTACTTGCAGTTAAAGTGGTAAAAATTAAAATAACAGTTGCTTATATTTTGTTTCTATTGGGTTATAGTTTGTTGTTTGTTTGTATATTGTTGTTGTTGTAACTGTATTATAGGTTATCGTGGCAAATCCGAAACGAATCTGAAACAACCCATTCAGAATCGTCACAGCGATAACTTAGACACGCGTCAAGTTCCTTGTCCGATTTGTAAGAAACACTATGCATCGAAAAGCAGTCTGTCTAAGCATATGAAATTGCATAATCCGAGCGATATGCGATACAAGTGTTCGATCTGCACGAAAAGCTTCGTCTACAAGTGCGATTTCAATCGGCATATGCGTGGACACACCGGCGAGCGACCGCATAAATGCGAGCATTGCGATAAGGCATTCGCATTGATCGGTGACTATAACTGTCATGTGAGGACGCACACAGGTTGGTTATTTGGTTGTTATGGTTGGTTAAGTTGTTTATGTAACCTTGTAAAAGAACAGTCATAACCTTGTAAAAAAAACAGTCATAACCTTGTATAAAACAGTCATAACTTTGTATAAAACAGTCATAACCTTGTAAAAAACAGTCATAACCTTGTATAAAAAAGTCATAACCTTGTAAAAAACAGTCATAATCTTGTAAAAAAACAGTCATAACTTTGTGAAAAACAGACATAACCTTGTATAAAACAGTCATAACCTTGTAAAAAACAGTCATAACCTTGTATAAAAAAGTCATAACCTTGTAAAAACAGTCATAATCTTGTAAAAAAACAGTCATAACTTTGTGAAAAACAGACATAACCTTGTATAAAACAGTCATAACCTTGTAAAAAACAGTCATAACCTTGTAAAAAACAGTCATAACCTTGTAAAAAAACAGTCATAACCTTGTAAAAAACAGTCATAACCTTGTAAAAAACAGTCATAACCTTGTATAAAACAGTCATAACCTTGTAAAAAACAGTCATAACCTTGTATGAAACAGTCATAATCTTGTATAAAACAGTCATAACCTTGTATAAACAGTAATAACCTTGTATAAAATGTATAATGTTTGTTGGTGTTTAGGTGAGCGTCCATTTCAGTGCAAGTTCTGCGAGAAGAAATTCGGTGATGGTTCAGCACTTTTAGTTCACACTCGCATTCACACAGGAGAACGACCTTATAAATGCGAATACTGTTCGAAAACTTTTATCCAATCGGGAGACTGCAAGAGGCATTTGAAAGTGCACCGAGATCGCACTGCGGTCAAAAGCAACTAATTGTATTGCGTAATTATTATTGTGCAAAAAAACATCAATCATCAATCAAATCAATAAATATCTTTATTTAATATTCACTCGTCTTAAATCGTCCATTTTTTATTTTATCATCACCTTACCCTAATAGTTTTTAATTATTGATGCAACGAATACTGGATAATAAATTTATTGATAAAGGACAAATGACAATCGCAAATTTTGTTGGAATATTCACAAACATTCATCAATCAATCAATAAATATCTTTATCTACAACTGCTTTGTTATATGGTCATTATATATATATATAAAATCAGATAAATAATATTAGTCTTTATAGCCCACGGGGAAATAAAATACTAGTCTTTATTAACCAAGGTTAATAAAATATTAGTCATTATTAACCAAGGGAAATAAAGAAACGATCTTTATTAACTTGATTTCCGTACGCACGCTTCGTTGCTAGGCAACATCAACAAACTAAATATCTCTACGCCAGATGGCAGCAGTTATCAGTCAAAGTAATAAAATGACAGTTGTAGTTAGTTAGTTAGTTGTTGTTAACATCATAGATTTGAATAAGTAAGTACAATATTGTATAGTATTTGACTTGCAAATAATGCCTACAATGCCTACGAGGATGTTTTATTGCCCTCGCTACGCTCGTGGACTAAACAACATCCTCGTACATTATAGATGCCATTATTTGCTCGTTAAATAATATACTATTATTTATTCGTCTGAAGTCGTGATAATGGATAATAAAAAATTTATTGATAAAGAAATCTCGTAAAGAGAAAATTTTAACTTGAAATTTTGTTGAAATTCTAGTATTTATATAATTTATGTAATTTTAATAAAATACAGTGTTGCGCATTTTCCGAGAAAACAATTACTAAAATTTAAAAAATTTATTATGACCACTTTATTTAAACAATTTTAATCAAATTTTCATAAAAGGTTCTCCTAGTGCCTAAATAAATTATACAATTTTAACAAAATACAGTGTTGCCAACTTATCGAGATAAAAATCACAATTTTTTTTAAAAATTCGTTGTAGCTACATTATTTTTTCGATTTTGATCAAATTTTCAGAAAAATGTTTTCTAGTGCCCACATAAATTATAATATTATTAAAATACAGTGTTGCCAACTTTTCGAAAAATGTCAAACTGGTCTATATATGGGTTTATTCATATACTAATCTTGTTTTATAAATACTATTGATTTAATCTAATCAGAAACATTAATGTTAACAAAGTATATAATTTTAGTATAAGATTTTTTAAATTATTATTATTGCCTAATAATTACATTTAAGTAATGAATAATATTACTTAATAATATATTAGCACAATAAAAAAATTTTTCAGAACTCATTATATTAAAATAAAACGGCTACAGGTTGTAGTTCTGTATTAATAAGAATTAATACAGAACTACAATCTAAAGCCGTTTTATCTTAATGAATATAATATTATTTAACAGGAACAGAAAAAAATAATATAATAAAGTGTCTTAAGAATGTGAAAATTATTTTCTTCTAATTTAAAAAACCATCGAGATATCGCCATTTATCAAAATACGGAAAAAGCGAACTTTTCGCCATAACTCGAAAACAAAAGACGATAGCTAATTTTTGTTTTCATAATTGAGTTTCTCTCAAAAAAAGCGATCGAGAATGCGCGGTCCATTTTTCCATATCTCTTATAGTTTCCGAGTTCCCCTATGAAAACGTCCAAATTTACACACTCTGTACAATACAAATAAAATAAAAAAATATGTCAGTTTAAATAAAGTGATCATAGTAAATTTTTAAAAATTTTAGTAAATTTTATTCTCGGAAAGCTGGCAACACTGTATTTTGCTAAACTTACATAAACTATATGATTACTAGGAAAATCATTTGTGAAAATTTGAGTAAAATCGGTTGAATAACATGGCCATAATATATTTTTTAAAAATTTAGTAATTTTTCAACGAAAAAAAAAATCACTACAATCTCAACAATCATACTTAAAAATTGTACAATCTGAGACACCAGAGAAGTGGTTTCCCCCTCGATATATCTCTAAATAATATAATATCAACAATTAAAAGTTCACATCTAATAATGTTAATGCGTTTAAGCTATAATAATATTTAAAATATCCAATAGGTACATAATAAAAATTATAAAATTTAACCGATTAATAAGATTTAAAATAATAATAAAAAATAAATAAAACTTAAGTTTTAAATTATTACTATTTCTATTCATATTCTATATAACTAAAAAATAATAAAAGTACTTTTATAATAGTATGTAATTATAATGTACCATTTTATCATTGTGTATTAATTACTTTATTTTACTTTTACATATAGCATTTTTTTTTATTTGAGTGCAAAGGCTATTATTTTATTAATAATAAAAGTAGATAAAAATAACATATCTTAAAATTTGTATAACTGCATCAAATATTTAATTAGAAAATAATATTATACACTTATTAAATATGAATTAGTTGAATCCCAGTTCTAGCTAATTTATGGAGATTGTATTAAATTCCGACTTTTACTAACGAATTTATTTATTTATATACAAAATTCTTTATGTCGGGATAACAGTCGACATAAAGAATTTTAAATTGAATACATCGCAATTTTGACATTAAATTTGAATTCAGCGATGTCAAAAACATATTATTCCAAAGTTTCAGATTTTTTGATTGAAATTTGGCTAAGTTATACAATTTTGATCATGAACACCACCAAATCCCATGTTAAATGTCATTTAAACTTGAACCCCTTGGTGGCACGGGTTAGTTTAACTGAAAAAATCTGAAAAAATTCCACAATTTTTTTCTCCTCAAACTTAAAACTTTTGAGGGGAGCGACCTGAAAAATTCGAAGTTTTGCAAAATGAGGGACACCCTAATATATATATATATATATATATATATATATATATATATATATATATATATATATATGTAATGTAAATGATAAACCAGTAATAAATTATAAAAAAATTGTTAAAATGACATATTTACTTTGATATAAGTAAAAACTATTATATAAAAATATGTTTCCCATATTTTACTAATAAATGGTTTATTCGAGAGTTTAAATTTCCCGAATTTGAGTGAAGCATAAATATTCGGATCGGAAATAGATAGATAAAAATATTTTATTGTAGGAGTAATATACGTAAATATCAAGATGAAATTTAACGTAATAACAGTGTTGCAGTACGGATAGGCATTCCAAGCTTCTTCGTGAATCTCGAGACTGCCTTTGGGCTGGTACTTTTGATGCCAAATGATAGGTATCTTATAGGTATACTGGCCGCTAGTATAACGTCCGCCCAATAATGGATGGTTCATTTTTCAATACTTCAATGCCTTCACCACCGCCCGTGTTATCTTTCGATGTTTCGGCAACACTATACAGCTGTGCCACTTGATACTACAAACAAAACATAAACAGTGCTGTAACACATCTCATATTGCAATCAAGATTGCTTGCTTTACTGTTTAAATTTACCTCTTCTACAGTTAGGGGCACAGTGACTCGACTGAAACAAGAAATTATATGTATATTAAATATATAGATTCGATATATGATTAGCAAATTAAATAAATATTAGATTCAATGACAGTACTAGCGTGCGAATGATATATAGGCAAAGAAAAGTTAACTCATTTATCTAACCTCTTATTCGCAACTAATAACTCTCGACCAATAAGCATTTGCCCTTGTTTAACAAATAACGGTTCTTCAAGCAGACAACGCACTTGATACCAATGAGTTAATGGTTCAGTGGGACCAGTTGATAGCCAAATCACTTGCGAACAACCACTAAATGCTACATCGAACCAAAACGCTAAACCGTGGCAAGTACCATTTTCCAAAATGTGAAATTCTAAAGGTATATCTGAAATCGGAAATAAAATAAATTAGACATAGAAATTAATGATTGACATGACTAAATGATGAATGAGCTGCTTTCTAACTTTGGATCAGATGTGGAATAAATACCTACGTGTATGAAAAGTCTAAAATCAAAAGAATCAAAGAACAAAAATTTAAGTTTTTTTGTTTTTTTTTTTGCTAAAATAACAATTACTTTGAATTTGATTTTACTGCTTTATTGTTTCATACCGACAAAGAAACTTAAATCCGTTTGGCTGGTGCTACAAGCTCGGTTATTTGAGTGTTTTAGTTAATTTGTTTAGTTCTGATTTTAAAAGCGAGCTTGTAATTAATACCAGTCAGTCTTTGATTTGATAGTGTTGATTTATTCTACGGTTAACTATTTAGTCCGGAACTGGTAAGAGCACCAGTCCAGTCCTCCTAACAGTTACTTAATATTTACCTATTGTATGCAAATCATTTTCATGAGCTTGTGTGAAATCAACGATGTGTCGAATTGATTTACGAATGTCAAACGTGTCGACTATAGGCTGCCGAAAATATTCTTTCATAGCTGCAAGCCGCATTGAGCTTAAATCAACGCCATGGAAACAAGTCTGGTACCTGCAGACACCACCAATAATCATATTTATAAACTATTTAAATAAATTGAAATAATCACACAGAGTTTGTGCACTAAATTATAAATTATTATAATCTATTCAAACTACATATAATAAAATAATACTTTAATTGCAAACATGTAATATGAATTAATTTTGTTTAAACATTGTATTACAAACTCTATTAGGTAGATTAGAAATTCGATAAGTAGTCGGAAACTAACCAAAGTTAGCTTTATTATATTGTTCCATATATAATGCATCGTCGGTGAAAGGTGCTATATGTAAATCACCTCGAGATGGGTACATTTTGCCTGTCGGTAATAATTTCTTCGCGTGTAGATACGTTTCTAACATACGTTCGTTAAATAACATGTAACCCATTGGCTCCGAGATGATCACGTGCACTTTTTCCGGTAATTCAATTTCTTCTATTTTGCCGGCGATCACTTTGATTTTATCCGATAAATCATTCGCTTCGACTAAACTTTGCGCATAATGGGCCATATTTGATGCTTCGACAGCGTATACCTTTTTAGCACCGGCTTGAACGGCAAAAAACGATAATATACCTGAACCGGCTCCCACATCCAAAATTATCTTGTCCTAGAATTGCATTCAATTCAATTTCAAGTCAATAATACTTGCATGCAGCAAAACAAAACAAGAAAAAAAAAAGGAAAAACATTCATTCTCATTACCCGAAAATCATCTATGTTTCCCAGTATAGCGCGCTGATATGTATGTGTGCGAATAAAATCTTGTAACATATTCTGTTGCTGAGACAAATAACCATAAAACTGAAAATACTGCATGGCGGAAGAATCATCAGTTCGGACACTAAATACAGAAGCACTTTTTGCAGACTTTGCTTTTACTATTGATACATGAAATATCCTATAATCTACAAATTGAAATTGTGTATTAATTATAGAAAAATACTACTACAACTAAAAACAAATAAAACATGTTGCTTACCGTTTTCATTGGCAAATTCTAAAACTATAGATTCTGTTTCCAGCATGAACAAATATGATTTTGGTAAAATACGACAACATTCTGTACTTGGACAAACAGTGAATTCAAGATACGTATGGGGAAAAGCATCTTCAACATTTGTCGCTAATATAATAATACATACATATTATTTAAAATAAAATTGTAAATAATAATAAAAGCACGTTATTAACGTGCAACTATTTCTACACAAAAAAAATAATGTAAAATAATAACTTACCATCAATAATTCTAACGCTAAGTCCTTGTGCATCATAAGAAATTGCTACTTTTTGGCAAGAATCATACTTAGGTATTAAATTTCCTGTTGAACTTAACCGATAAACATTTATATCAAATAACTTCGCCATTTTTAGTCTACCGAATCCTTATTGTTGTATAGAATATCGTGAATTCATTTGTATGCGTAAAAATAACTAACACTAAGGGCCAATACACACGTAGCTACTCAAAAGTAACGGAACTGGTTTGTTACTGAAATTAATAACTAGTTACTAACTCATTAGTGATGCAGCTCCACACACGCGTCTACTCAAAAGTGATCGAAATCAGTAGTTTCTGTGTAGTCAATGGTGAAACATTACAATCATTTTCCACTATGGATAATAATTCGAGTGATGAATCTAGTGATGAGTCAATGTTACTTTATTACTATTATCGTTACAGAAGAAATAGAATACGAAGAAGATTTTGGGTACATCCTAATCTTGAAAGAAATTTTACCCGCCGTTTATTTGTTGCCGCAAAAGAACTCCAAATTGTAGATGCAAAATTTTTATCATGCTACCGCATGTCTAAAAATAGTTATTCGCTATTAGTGCAGTTGATTTCCCCTGCACTACACAGACAAAATACAAAAATGAGGGAATGCGTGGAAGCTGAGGAACGTATACTAATCACTCTCAGGTAAGAAAATGTTAATTATTTTTCAAAAAATACAAAAAGTATATAAACAAAAAAAAATACAAAATACATACATATATATATATATATATATATATATATATATATATATATATATAAATATGTTGACAGAAATTATTATGAATTATTTGTATGTTCATACAAATCATTATTAACTACTTCATAGTATACTGCTGTCGCATCAGTCACCTCTGTCACATTTGTGGCTTCAGATGAAAGAAGAATTTCAGGGCATAATGAAGGTGTTGTACATTCGGATGAGAATGAGAGTTGTGGAGAGACTATGGGGCAAGTTGACAGAATATTATCAATAACATCTAAGGCCTTGCGCTTAAACTGTCGCACCTGTGTATCAGACATTTTTAAAAGATCCGGTAGCATGCTGAGAAGAAACATTCTCAACCCTTCTGTTTTCGGGTCTGTTTCTGGGTTGGTATTGTCTGAAGAGCTGGTTTTAGGTTTTTTGCTTTCTAAGTATGCAATAAACGCTTTGTCTACTGCGTTATTTTTCAGAGCACGTTTTTTTTGTGTTGTGCTCGACGGCTCAGACTGTTTTGGAGGTATTTCAGTAGTTCCCTTTACTGGTTGCCGTGGAAGTGCTGGTGGCGGTGACATAGGTGAAAGTGAACGTTCTTGGAAAAGTAAATTTATTTCAGATTCTTCGGTGTCTTCTAAGTCAATTTGCTCAACTTGCTCGGTCTCTTGTTCCTGTTCTGGTGGGATGGGCAGATTTCCTGAAGGCACCCCTAGTGCCTTAATATACGGCACAGTAAACTGCATAGCTTCTAAAAGATAATAGGCCTTTTTCGGTTTCGCTCCAGAGCCACTTTTAAGAGGTTTCATATTTCGGACAAAAACTGCACGAAGATTTTTCCACCTTTCTTTGCATTCCGCCACTAAAACAAACAAAAATTCAAAAATAGAATAATAAATATTATGTAACTAACTTAGTAAATCAATGACATTTTATTAAATACACTTTTAATTTATTTTTGTTACAGATATTTGGGAACTGGTTCAACATTTACATCGATTGCTCTTTATTTCGCTAGAGGAGAGAGCACAGTTGGTGAAATTGTGACGGAAACTTCAAAAATAATTTGGCAAGTGTTGAAAGAGTTATACATGCAGGTACCAAATAAAGAACAGTGGAAATCAATTGCAGAACGTTTTGAATCACTCTGGAATTTACCAAATTGCATAGGTGCATTAGACGGCAAACATGTCATAATCGAGAAATTTGCAAATAGCGGATCTGCTAATTTTAACTACAAATCCTATCATTCAATAGTGTTAATGGCTTGTTGCGATGCCGAAGGTTTATTCACTATGATAGAAACCGGTTATGCTGGAAGAAACAGCGATGGAGGTATATTTCAAGGCTCAGCAATGAAATATTGGATAATAAATAGCGGACTTGATATCCCTACCCCTTCAACATTGAAGCATGATGAGAATGGTAACCCTTTTCCTTATTACTTTGTTGGTGACGAAGCATTCCCGTTGTCACGATATTTAATGAGGCCCTACCCTCAAAGAGTGTTAGATAATGTGAAAAGAATATTCAACTACAGGTTGAGTCGAGCACGGAAAACTATTGAATGTGCTTTTGGAATGGCATGCGAAAAGTTCGCTGTTTTAAATGGTCCTATTCGCATCCGACATCCCGAAAATGTAAATTTTGTTATCAAAGCAGCATGCGTTCTTCATAATTTTGTACGAAAACAAGAGGGGCTTCAGTACACGCCTACCTATTCTGCAGATTGTACAAACAATAACATCGATGCGATACAATTTCTAGCACAAAATGTGACAATAAACAGAAATTCTTCTGCAAAGCATCTTAGAAATTATTTAGCTAATTATTTTCTTACACCGCGAGCATCATTACCCTGGCAATGGAAATATGTTATAGATTAATTGTGATATATTTAAGTGATTATCACAAATTAAGGTTAGGTTAGGTTAAGTTAGTAATGAAAACTTGTTTTTATTTGTATTTATGCTAAATTAAAATAAAACGTTTCATACCTGACATATTTACTTCTTTTGCAACTTCACTCCACGCCTTTTCTGTTACATCCTTCTTTGAGTAGTCCGGAAGCCTAAAGTTGTACAACACGGGATATTTTTCCACTTCTCCCACTAATTTTATATTAACTTGTTGGTCATTCATAACTGAACGATCAATCAATATTGAACAAAAATAAAATTATTTTGTAAAAACAAATCAAAAATAATTATAAACTATTTATATAAATAATCAGACACAACGTATTATCATGGAGTCGGACAAGAAACTGAGTGATTCAAGTCGCAAACGAGTAGCCAGGTCGAGTTTCTTACAACTGATTACTAACGCGTTACTAACCGGTTAGTGACAAGTAGCGCCGTGTGCAGCGACCCATTCATTAACAAAGGTTATAACTCATTGCGGACTGGTTGGTGATTTGCGTCAGTGATCAGTTTCTTTTGAGTAGCTACGTGTGTATACGGCCTAAAAAGTAAAAGCACTAGTCTTTCAAGACACAAAATTAATACACAACTTGTCGATAAGTACTGACCTGACATATAAATTTCAAGTTCCTATCGCTGTAATAATGTAATAAATGAAATATTACAATAATTTTAATATTAACTAATTTTTTTAATATAATACTTATGTTAATTAATTTAAATATAATTTATTTGTTTTTGTTATTTAAAAATATAAATTTTCAATTAAATTTTATGGTAAACTGCCATCTATTAGCTAAATGAAGAATTATGTTAGTCATTTCTAAATGTCATTGCAGACGCTGCATGCTGCTGAAGACTTCAGATTACAAACTCAAGTCAGACAAAGTTTACTATATAACTAAGATTTGATAGTTTATTTGTATTTGACAATAAAAATTAGGGTATAGTTATAGAACAGCCTCCCGTTTTTGCGGTAGGCACGCGAGTTGAAAAACCAGTATAAATATGAGTGAAAAAGTAGTTTCAAACAACAATTTACATAACTAAAGATAGACACAACATTTATTTACAAGTTTTGTGATCATTAGTATTTCAAAATAAATTCAAATATGAATGAAGAAACATCGTCAGATATATATGAAGTATGAATCACTTATGATTGTATTGAAATATTTGGTTGTCATTCATTTTATTTATATATATTTATAGGAAAATGGGGAATCCGATTCGGAACCTATGTATACTACTTATTTTCCATTTATTAAGATAGAAAATGATGGTTCCGTATTTATAGATGGACAACCTTCTCATCAAGATGCATCTCAAATGAGCATAGAATCAGCTGAAGTGTTAGTTTTACCATTTGGTGGTATGGTAGATCAACTGGACGCTTTAGACGATGCCGACGGAAAATATCAACAGGTAATTTGCAGTTGTGCAAATTTATTTGATTAGGTATTGAATGATAATTTAATTTGTAGGTGATTGAAGAAGTTACGGATGATACAATGAGTAATAGCCCAACTGCGAGTGATGAAACTGATATTTCCGAAACTCTCTTGCACGATCATAATTATGAAGATGTAAATAGACCATCAGGAACTAAAACGGAAATAACTTATTCTTATTTATCGGATGCGTTAGATCCAATGCGAAACTGTTGCTCAATGTGCAAGAAAACTTTTAATACGCCAGCTAGTTTAAAAAGACATCTTCGAATTCATACTGGAGAACGACCGTACCAATGTCAAATTTGTGAAAAATTCTTTTCACAGCAAAGTAATCTTTGGAAACACGTCAGAATTCATACCGGTAATTTTTCATTAAATACCTTTTTCTATAAATTTCCTTTGTTTTAATTCTGAAATATGTTTTTTGTCTGCTGGAGAAATAAATATATTTTTATTTGATGAATTATAGTATTTAATTGTAGCTAAATAATGAATAGATAACTAAATGAAATTTTGCAGGTGAAAGGCCATTCGAGTGTCCACATTGTAATAAACTTTTTTCACAGCGGGCAAATATGAAAAAACATTTAATCATACATACTGGAGAACTTCCATTTGATTGTTATATTTGCTCTAGAGGATTTACTCAACAAGCAAATTTAAGTAAACATATGCGATTACATACAGGTATCATATTTATTTCTTTAGATCTTTTATTTATCTCGAACTTTATATGTTCTTCCCTGTCATATTCATAAAAAAGATATTGGGCGCATTCAGCACCTCGTAGCGCTAGCTAGCGCTACCAACCGCTACCTCGCTACCTGGTACTGAATGCGATTGCTAAACGTAGCGATTACTGTCAATTATTAACAATTTTTTTAAATAAATATTTAAAAATAAAATTATAAGTAAATTATTTGAATGATAAATAAAATTATTGAATCTATTATTTCAATATTCAATTATTCTTATAATAAAAATAATACCTAATAATATTAATACGTGATTATATTTAGTAACTAGTACTGTAAATAAATTTTAATGAGAAAATGTATTCAAAGTAATATTGGCACTTTTTTTAGTACTGGTCTCAGTTCCGGTTAATAACTGATACAATAAAGTTTAATTATGTTTGCCACATTTAACAGACACGAGATGGTAAATAAAGTTTGCTACAAATGGAAGAACATGAAGTGATCTGCATGGACCTTTTTTTTTATAATTTGGCTCAACCCTAATTTGAAAGTAAATGTGACTAAATTTACTCAAATTTTTTTTTTTTTTAAGTGAAATATTTTTTAGACATTTGTCAAAATGAATGTGTATTAATAAACTGTAATTTTTGTATATGAGACTTACCCCCGTATGCATAAATATTTTCGTTAAAATGAAAATTCTTGAATTTCCGTAAAAATCTTTTTATCTATATTGCAACGAAATTTCTTACGAGATGAAAGAATTTTTATTTTAACGAAAATGTTTATTCATACGGGCATAAATCTAATGTGATCCGAATTACATGTTTTATTACGAAATTTTAGGTGAAAAACCATTTGGTTGTTCTTACTGTGACAAGCGTTTTACTCAACGTTCAAATCTCCAAAAACACGAACATTTACACGAAGGAATCAAACCGTACACATGTGATATATGTTTTCAAGCGTTCACGCAGCAGAGTAATCTTCGCAAACACGAAATGATGCATAATAATATAAAGAAGTTCGTTTGTGACGTGTGTAATAAAGTTTATGTACAAAAAGTTAGTTTATTGAAACACAAACAACGTTGTGGCACCAGTACGGAAATAAAACTTTTAGCAACCGAACTCGATAATGATGAAAAAATTATTTACGATCAAGTCGAACTTTTGAAGCAATATGAAAATATCGATACACCGTGAATTTTATTTTTTCCTCATAGCTCTTTTTCGTTGTCAATATATATTTGTATATATTTACCAAATTTATTTACAATCATGCCAAATGTAATTATACATTCTTAAACAAGGTTGCAAACCGTTAAAAAAATGGAACAGATTCAGACTATTCTTCAATATTTTATTGATTTGGCTTTTATTCCAATTTAACACAGAAAAAAAATAATTTAAAAATTCGATTCAATTGTGTCAAAATTTCATCAAAAGAATTATCCGTTTTTGTTAATAATTTAAAGAGTACAAATTACGCATTTTTGTAATTTGGAACAATATTTATAATTAAAATAAATTTAATAATTAAATGTTGTCTTTATAATTTATATACAAATTAATTTCTATTATTAAAGTACAATTTAAATAATTATTAAAAATTGAATCATATCCAACTATTCCGATGAAATTTGACTAGAGGTAGGCGGTTTGGATTTGCAGCTTCGATACAAGAAAAAGTATAAATTTCTTTCGATTCACTTTGCAACCTTGATTTAAAAATATATATATTTTTTAAATTAACGCCTTTTAAACTATCATTTTTATCGAATTGTTTACGTTTAAAAATTATTATTTTGAGAATTTTATAGTACAATTTTTTTTAAAAATTAGGTGTACTGGTTTATATTTATTAAAATTATATAATATATTTTGTATAGTTAAGTTGTATTGAAGTACAATATTATTAATTTATCGTATGCTTCGTTCACGCCAATCATTTGGTCAAAAAATTTTGAGCAAAATTTTTTGAACTTTGTTCAAAATAATTTGTTCTCGTTCACACTCATCATAAAAAATATGTTATTTTTTTTTAGCAAAAATAATAAAATCCCCAAAAATGTATGATTCTAACAGTTGTAACTAATGTTTTTTGTTTTATACACAACTAACTAGATACATTTTGCCAATTTAATTAGTTTTTAATTTTATTTAAGATTATTTTTCTCAATTTTTTTCAAATGTAACATATTTAAAATTTTATATGGTTGGAAACGGAATAAAAAGTACTTTCAAAATCAATAATAAAAAATATAGGTTTCCATTTAAAAAAATTATCGCTTACGAAATAACTCAAAAACAAAAGACGATCTTTAAGTGACGATTAGAGTAAAATGTGTCTCATTTAAGGTTAATCGTCGCAGCCCCTAGCGGCGAAATCACTAACTTGCCGAGCATTCAAGCAGACGATGAATTATTATTGTTTTATTAATTTTGTAGGGCATATTTAATATAACTGATTATTCGGAATGTTTGAAAACAAATGTATAATTCATAATTTAATATCAATATTCCATTATTAATAAAATTACATAATATACAAGTTTACAAGTAAATATATTTTTAACAAGCCATATTTTCTTTCGTAAGCATTATTATTGTTTCGAAAAGATATATGAGATGTGACATGTAATATAGAACAATATATATATTTTTTGGATTTTATCTTTTTTGAAAAATAGAGATATACTGACTTTTAACAAGAAAAGCTGACAGTTATTAAGCAAATGGCGGATTTTATTTTCTCTTGTACAAACTGTGTACAAATTACAGAAAGATAAAATCTGATTTTTTTATATGGGGTTTATAATTATAAAATGATATTATATATTTTTTTTGTTAATTAATAATGCTTAATAACGCTTTTTTAAGATTTTTTATATTTTCAATTTTTATATTTTCTAATACCTCCAGTTGCTAGCGCCACTGCCTGCAAATCTTCGAAATATTATGAACGTCATATCAAGACCAAATTACGCGATACGAAAAATTATTTGGCTTAAATTTATTCTTTTTATGTAATATATGACATTATAACAAGGATAATATTGAAAATTGTTAAAATATTGCAGATTTCGGTATTTAGAAATTTATTTAAAGTATATAATAGAACTTAATTTAATTTTATAAACTTGAACTTAACCTATCATTATATTACGATATGAAATTTTCCAATGCAAAAACAAGAAAAATCAATCGTAAGTATGTATTCCAATTTATTATCAATGTATATTAAGTACAGTAAAAATAAATTTATAGAGCAGATAAAGAAAAACATGTAAACTATAGAAGAAACATGATCAATTATTTCCAACTTTTTTGCTAATTTTGTATGGCCCTGTTGATATACCTGGCGTGTAGAATATGAATACTACAGGAAAAGGCTTTCCACATAATATCAACTTTATTCAGGGAAATTATGTATTAGAAGACAATACACTTTTAATAGTTTACAGTCGCAATTTGACATCATTCTCTGCTTAAGCATCACAAAGTGAATTCACTTAAATTGGGGCAACCTTGATATGACGCAGACTTTTCGTCGTATTTACGCACAATTATGGCCCGGCGGTAAGCTGATCCTAGAACTGCAAAGTTGGGTAATCTATAGGAAAGTCAAAACCCTAACAGAAACAATCTATAAAAACTAAAATCAAATTTTTCAACGAGAAATTTTTCCAATTCCTTCTATCGTCCGAAGTTGGTTTTGCAAAATCGGAAATAATGCGTCATTCACATCACACGTTGAAAGACTTTCAAAGACCGCTGAAAATTTTTACCAAAAGCGATCTATCACCGAGCCAATCTCAGAGAAGATATTCAACTACACAATCACATCTACGTATATAATGAAAAAAAGTTTATCTCTTTTTAACTCTATCGGAAAGAAAAATCATATTTATATGTAGCAGAAGAAATTTTAATTAGTTCTAAATATTTCTGTATAATATATCAAACTTTAATTTCGTTACAAGACAGATTTTTTTTATTAAAAGAACATATGGATTCATTCCAATTTTTATATTCATTAAATAATTTACAAAATAAAGAATACTTACTATCTTGCTGCAAAAAATTACAAGCGAAATTAACTCATGAAAATCAATCCGATATTGACGCAGATGATTTATGTGAAAAAATTTTACAATGTCAAGTATTTATTACGAATTCAAAAAAAGATATATCCCAAATAATTCAGTATATTTATTCAAATAATTTAGTAGGAGTTTATCCAAATTTTACTGTAGCACTCCGTATTCTTTTATCATTACCTGTGTCAGTTGCGTACGCGGAGCGATCTTTTTCTAAATTAAAAATCATAAAGAGTTATTTACGCTCCACAATGGCGCAAAATAGATTATCAGATCTCGCAATAATTTCAATTGAGTCTGACATACTGGATAAACTTGATATTCATGATATTATCCAAACTTTTTCTCTGCTAAAAGCTAGGAAAGTAAAATTGATTTAATGACTTATTTACATTGTTTGTATTTAATTTACATTTACATTTTTTAATACATATTTATGAATAAATTAAATAATTTTAATTTACCTATTTCCTACAATTATATTTTCAGCAATTCAGACAAAAAATTCTGTAATGACACTAGTTATGTTACAAGCAATTAATTTTTGGAAAGTAGAAATATATCGAAAAATTAATAATAGTTCAAGAAATTGGATGTGGTATAATATATGTTAATTTTACGTATATTTGCGAATAAACAAAATTTACTATAATCTAGAATTTGGAGTACCTGATTCAAATATGAACAGAAACTCACATACATCAATAAAAGATTTGGAAACATGTAAGTTAGAATCGTAGATTCCCACGGAAACTGCTGATAACAGCAGAACCCCGCCACTGCATGATACTTGAATACATAAAATTGTAAAGCAAAACTGCTGATAGTTAATTTTACATTATATACTTTTTTATATGTTTAAGTCAGTTACATTCTGTATTTGAAATTGTTAACATCGATTTGTAAATCATTATCCGTTATAAAAATAAAATAAATTTTTTTAAGTCGAACCATAATCGTTTACTTAACTGGCGCAGTCGGTAGGATTCTCAAACGAAAAAATAAAAAATTTAATTTCGGTACGTTTTTACGTTTTATTGAGAATTCATATAACGGTAGTGTCCGCGAAACGTCGAACGAGAAGCTCTACAGCAGCGAACGAACATCGCAACGCAGAAGATCTTCATCGTACAGCCACAGCCCTGACGAATACAGAGTTGCTGCAACACGACATCGCACCATCGATCGAAGACCAGTCAATCGCTGACCAATCATCGATCACATATTGTTCAACATCAATCCAATCTGTGCATAAGAGAGGAGAGACAAATGGACAAACTGATTGTTATTCTGTAAGTACAATTTAAATGTCATTTAGAGATATCAGACAATCAATAAGAATCGATTACAACGATTCAGATACAGATTCAGATTCAGACCAATCCTGTAACTCATTGCAAAGCCTAGAAAACACAAGTAATATAGTGCAAAGTTTAGAAAATTTATTTAACGAAAGTAATAATTTAAATTTTTCAAATATGACTGAAGTTTTAAGACCCGAATATTTAAACATAATTCCCGAATTTAACGGTGAACACAAATTACTTCAAAGATTCATAGAAGCTTGCGAAAAACTTGTTAAAAAATTTTATAATGCCAGCGACGTAACTGCATTTCAGAATGAATATCTGATGTCCAGTATCTTAGCTAAAATTAAGGGCGATGCTGCTATCAATATCGCGAGTTGTACAATCTCAAATTTTTCAGATTTAAAGAAAGCATTATTAGATGCATACGCTGATAAACGTGATTGTTTCACTTTAAATATTGAACTAACCGAACTCAAACAAATTAACGAAACTGCTTTCGAATTTTTTAATAGAGTTCAAGAAATTTTAAATTTACAAATTTCGTATATATCAACACAAATTAAAGCAGAAGATAGTAAAATTTTAATAGCCTATTTTCAATCATACGCTGTTAGAGCCCTTAGGTACACTAATGAGGACTAAAAATCCTCCAGATATGAACACCGCGCTTAATATGTTAACTAATGATTTTCAACTAGAAAGTCAATTAAGTTCACAACAAAATATTAGAGCCAAACAAAATCAAACATTCGCACACACAAACAAAACACATTTATATAAAAATATGCACGCACAATACAGACAAACACCAAAATACGTAGCAGAAGAACTTTTTAACACAGAAATAAACGACTTAAATTATGAACAAAATAATAGCGAGCAATATTATAATTATCAAAATTTTGACGAACAAAATTCTAGCGATCAATATATCGATTATCAAAATTGTGACGAGCAAATTTATGACGATAGTAATGTTATTAATTCCGAACCAGACGATCAAAATTATCCGAATAAATTTTTTAGAGATAAAAGCCTCGGAAACAAATTAAATTTTGAATCATTAACTTTATCGCATAATCAAAGCGAGTTACCATTTATTATTTACCCAGAATACAATTTAAAAGTGCTAATCGACACCGGTAGCACGCGTTCTTTTATAAAACCAGAAATTGCAAATAAATTCTTTAAAAATAAAATTCAGAACGACACATTTCAAATCACTACAGCTCACGGCACATCAGTAGAAAATTTTAGTATTTTATTGCCAAGTTCAAACTTATTCAAAAATTCTAATACTATTTTAAAATATTATTTATTTGATTTTCATAGTCATTTTGATATTTTACTCGGACTCGATAATTTAAAAATATTAGAAGCGATTATTGATCTCACTCGCGACAAAATCATAACACCAAAAACTGAAATAAAAATTCATTTTTACAAACCTATTACACACATGCGTTACACTGCAATCTCTCCAAAAACAGAAAAAATAACAAAATTTCATATTAACAACATAGAAAACGGCGAAGTATTTGTTTCAGAAATAAATATTAAAAATGTTAGAATTCCAGAAGGTATTGCAAAAATAAAAAATTATATAACGTATTATCCTGTTATAAACACAAACGATAAAGAATGCATAGTAAACACTTCAAATTTATTACAAGTACAATCATTAAATAATTTTGAAATAAACAATATAAATTTTGAAAACCAAAAATTTCATAATAAATTTGACATTTCACAAATTAGGACAGAACACATGAACACTGAAGAAAAATTAGCAATAAAAAATTTAATTAAACAGTACAGTGACCTTTTCCACACAGATGATAAACCCTTATCTTTTACAAATGAAATTAAACACCGCATACGTACTAAAGACGAGTTGCCTGTTTACACTAAGTCGTACAGATTCCCAGAAATACACAGATATGAAGTAAAAAATCAAATTCAAAAAATGTTAAAACAAAATATTATTAGACCCTCATTTTCGGCTTGGTCATCGCCAATTTGGATCGTACCAAAGAAATTAGACCCATCAGGTAAAAAGAAATGGCGTATTGTAATCGATTTTAGAAAACTTAACGAAAAAACTATCGACGATAAATATCCAATACCCAATATCAATACATTGTTAGATAAATTAGGTAGATGTCAATACTTTACAACTTTAGATCTCGCGTCCGGTTTTCACCAAATAGAAATGGAAGAAAACGATATTCCAAAAACCGCGTTCAGTACAGAAAACGGTCATTACGAATTCTGTCGCATGCCATTCGGTTTAAAATCAGCACCGGCTACATTTCAAAGAGTCATGGACAATGTTCTAAGAAATTTGATAAATGACATATGTTTAGTTTATCTCGATGACGTCATTACATTTAGTACTAGCTTACAAGAACACAGAGAAAGTATCAGGACCGTATTCGAAAGATTGCGAAAAGCTAATTTAAAAATACAAATTGACAAATCCGAATTTTTTAGACGAGAAGTTTCTTATTTAGGTCATGTTGTAACCCCTGAAGGAGTTAAGCCTAATCCAGACAAAATTAAAGCTATCAAAAATTATCCGATTCCAAAAACTACAAAACAGATAAAAGCATTTTTAGGTTTACTCGGTTATTATCGTAAATTCATAAAAAATTTTGCTGACATTACAAAACCGCTAACGAAATGTTTAAAGAAAAATTCAGTAATTAATATTAAAAATCCCGAATATGTTAATTGTTTCAATATATGTAAAAATCTTTTAATAAACGAACCCATTTTACAATATCCCGATTTTTCAAAATCTTTTAATCTTACAACCGATGCAAGTAACTTTGCTCTCGGAGCCGTATTGTCTCAAGGCCCAATCGGATCCGATTTACCAATCGCGTATGCCAGGCGCACTCTTAATGATTCGGAACAAAATTACTCAACTATAGAAAAAGAACTATTAGCTATAGTGTGGGCCACTAAATATTTTCGTCCGTATTTATTCGGTAGAAAATTTAAAATTGTTACCGACCATAAGCCGCTGCAATGGTTATTTTCACTTAAAGAACCGAATTCAAAATTAATTAGATGGCGTTTACGATTAGAAGAATTCGATTACGAAATAATTTATAAAAAGGGAACTTTAAATAAAAATGCAGACGCGTTATCGCGTATAGAATTAAATGTAAATTCAGTAGATCCCGGTACACAAAATCTTTTCGATTACATAGAAAACTTTAATGAAACACTTGACCAAAATCGCGATTCACAATCAATGATTGCAGAACCCGATAACTCAGACACAGATGACACAATACACTCAAGTCCAGAACACCCCATTATCGGCATACCTATTACCGAATCACCCGTAAACATAGGTAAAAATCAAGTTATTATTTCGGAAGTTAAACACTCTCCATCACCACCTAAAATTAAAAAATATCACAATGACAAAATGCGAATTAAACTTCAAATTTCTGAAATTAATTTTGAAAATGACATAATAAAATTTATTAAAGATTTTATTGTGCCTAAAGTAAAATATTATTTATATTTCGAACAACCAATATATGAAAAATTTAGTGCTGTTTTACGCAAAAACTTTAAGAACTCTGAAATTAAACTTATAAAATGCAATAGTAAATTAATTGACGTAGAAAGATACGATGACATTATAGAAACAATTAAAATGTATCATGAAGGCAAAACAAACCACCGTGGCATTGCCGAAACACATAATCAAATAAAACGAATTTATTATTGGCCTAATCAAGTTAAAACTATTACCGACTATATAAATCAATGCGATATTTGTTTAAAAT
This sequence comes from Clivina fossor, assembly GCA_963966155.1. Lineage (NCBI taxonomy): Eukaryota > Metazoa > Arthropoda > Insecta > Coleoptera > Carabidae > Clivina > Clivina fossor. The sequence goes on from CAWYQG010000114.1 coordinate 210,769, forward strand.
CAAAATATGAGCGTAAACCACTAAAGCCACAATTTAATATTACACCAACCCCCGACAAACCCTTTAACACTATACACGTAGATACACTTACTCTTGAAAATTGTAAATTTTTAACAATTATAGATGCGTTTTCAAAATATGCACAAGCGTATAAACTCGACGCTTTAAACGCGATCGAAATTAGTAACAAATTATCAAGATTTTTCTCCCATCATGGAATTCCAAAATTTGTAACATCCGACAACGGGTTAGAATTTAAAAATAGTATAGTAAAAGAATTATTAAGTCTACATAAAGTTAACATACATTTCACCAGTTCACAAAACCCCAATTCGAATGGACTTATAGAACGATTTCATTCCACCCTAATCGAGCATAACCGTCTTTTAAATCTTCAAGAAAATTTAAAGAACGATAGTATAGAAAATAAAGTACATTATGCATTACTAGCATATAATAACACTACACACACGTCAACCGGATTAAAACCAATTAATGGTCATTTAATTAATGGTCATTTTGAAACAGATTCACCCCTTGACGTAGAACTTGAAAAACAAATTACTCAAGACTATGTTCAAAATCATAAAGAGAAAGTTAAGTTACCTTACCAAAATATTAACAGTAAATTACAAAACAATAAAACTAAATTAATTAACAAATTGAACGAAAATCGAGAAAATTTACCCGACATACCCGAAACTGTTTACGTACACAATAAACAAAAGGTTAACAAAACGCGGCAGGCTAAATTTAAAAAGGAAAAAATTAAATCTGTAAATAAAAATTTAAAAACAGCAGAAATTAATACTGATAATGACAAAAAGCAGTCAAAAATTCATTTATCAAATATTAAACGACCTAGAAAAATCACTCAAAATATTTTCGATATTGCAGGTCCGTCTACATCGCGTTCAACGCGAGATTAGAAATTAAATATTTACAAAAATCTTAAATTATTAGAAAATAATAAAAATAAATTAAATAATCAATTAAAGTATTAATATTCAGTTAGCAATCAAACAATCGAAAAGTTCAATAAAAATAATTGAAACAATCAGACAAAATAAATTACAATTAAAAATAAAAAATCGAACAACTGTTATATATTGTTATCAGTGAAGCCAAAATAATTTTATTTAAGAAATTATAATCAACTTTATTTACAATTATTTTAAGTATTCTACAAGTTATAGAAAATTGCACTTTATGCACCACAGTATTATTAAAATTAATGATCTAAATTAAATGATGAGTTAAATAAAATTTATAAATTTTGAATTGTTTCATCTCATATCCATTTCCACTAAGTTTCAGTCTGGATTTGTAACTGTAATCACGAATAGTCAATATTTTTTAAATCTATTAATGATCAAATAAAATCTCTAAACGATGTTTGTACTACAGAACCTAATAACTTTCAATGTCCGAATTAAATAAATGAAATCGCCAACAACTCATGCGAACACATTTTATTTTATACAAGAACAACAAAAATTGTCAATATGTGAAAATCAATACAAGAACAAACCACGTCGAGCTAATTGATAAAATTAATCAATATTTGGCAGTTCTTCCATCAACCGAAAACTCGTCACCGAATTCAACAACATTCAAGATCTGAAGATACCAATTAATAAATACGAAGACATCGATGAATACGACATCAACAACGTCACAAATTATTCAATTGCAACTCTGTATATTATTTTATTAATCATTGGCGTTGTAATGTTCACAGTTTTTCTCAGAAAGTTCCTGCAAACGAGATGCAAAAAATCAAACCAGAGTCCATCCGCGGAACAGAAATTATCAAATCTTCAACTTCACGTCAATCTTCCAGGGGATGCCCAATTCTAAGGGGGGAGGAGTTAGAATCGTAGATTCCCACGGAAACTGCTGATAACAGCAGAACCCCGCCACTGCATGATACTTGAATACATAAAATTGTAAAGCAAAACTGCTGATAGTTAATTTTACATTATATACTTTTTTATATGTTTAAGTCAGTTACATTCTGTATTTGAAATTGTTAACATCGATTTGTAAATCATTATCCGTTATAAAAATAAAATAAATTTTTTTAAGTCGAACCATAATCGTTTACTTAACTTGTATGTTTAATATTAGCTGAAATTAAATTTTAAAAAAATCGCGAACGTTTATCGTCACAACAGGACAAGATTTTCCAAATAAAAGTACAAAATAAGACACATATTTTTTATTATATATTTTTAATAAAATATAGTAGAAAATTTGCATATATTATAACACTACAAGTTCTGATATAATTTCGGCACAAACCACATAATGAATTATTGTTTCGAATGCAAATACAAGTTAGATACATTTCAAATTTATGCATTAATGATCGAAGAAGAATATGCAAATATAATTTTTATATATAGGGTTTTTGTGAAACAGATTGTTTTAAATTTTTAAAATCTTAAAACTTCTCTTCTTAAAGCTAATCCGATCAATCGAATCCGTCTTCTTCTGTCAAAGTTTGTCACATTAGTTGATTATTATTTTAAAACAAATTATTACAAATTTTTCAGAACTGGAGCTTGCTTCAGTAATGTCAAATTGTAATTCTATAATGGTTTTCTTTTGTTATCAGTCTAAGTTATTCTGCAGAATATTTTCATGAGGACCTTATATCTTTTCTTAAAATGTTCAATTATTTCAATTGTCATCAATTGCTTCCACATAGATTTATAACTATAAATAAATAAATTAAGTACTGTTCGTTACTATATTTAAATTTACTTACAAAATATAATTTTGATGTTGGAACTTTATCGAAATAATTTTTAATATTCTTCAAATAAAAATTTTTGTTCTTGAAATTAGTAGTAAAAAAAATATTAAATTATGTGTATAAATTTCATAACCATTATTTTTCTGTTGTTTATAAAATATGATCTTTCTCTAGCATAGCATATATAGCATATAAGTAGACATCAAAATATAAACAGAACATTTGACAACTACGTTCGCCAAATATATTATAGGTCAGTTAGTAATTGATCAGATTCGAATGTTGTTACATTAAAATTATTAAATCTAACACTTTTATTATTATTATGTTCATATTATATTATATAATATTAATGAATAGTTATTTCAATAATTTATAATATTAAATACAATTTATATCAGAAAATATTCCATTGAATTTAATATATACGCATGCGCAGTTTCGCTTTTTGGAACCATTCAAACAAACTTGGTTCGTGATGACGTCAAAAGATGCACCTCTTACTTCCTTCACCCCTAGCCCACATTGATAGTACGGCAGTTCTTGTGGCGAACGTAATTTCTTGTTCTATATGCTTATTTATTTATTAGGCGCGGGGATGAGAGGGTAAATGAGTTAGACTTGTGCGTTGTGCCTTCGCATCAAGAAGTTTGTTTTGATCTGCCGGCGTGTAGTCTGTCTCACTCTTCAACACATTTCGTCTAGCGCATAGTCTTTGTAATAATTACCGCAAGGTACAGAAAGGCAAAAATATATGTTTATACTATAATATTTAGTTTTATTTTTATAACAAGTTGCACTATAGGAAATATAATTATGTACTTTGTTCTATTATCCGGACCTCGATTATCCGATTTTTCGATTATCCGGATTGCAATTTTATGAATTTTATGATTATATGTATACAATATGAAATAAAAAAAACCCGTGTACGCAATTTTACTTTCCTATTTTCCTCACGGTTTTTGATTATCCGGATTTGTTGTTATCCGGACTATCTTCATCCCCGACTAGTCCGGATAATCGAGGGTTTTCTGTATGTTATAAAAATTACTGAATTTATGTCAATTACATATTATAGGTTTCAATATATTTATGAAATTTATGTTAGAATATATTATATATTATTTTATATTTATTTTATATATATATATATATATATATATTTATATATTATATATTATTTTATTATATTATTATTAATATTATTATTTTCATATAAATAAAAGTCAATAAAAGCAATGCCCCAATGTATAGGCATTTTATATATAATTTAATAAACTCAAATTATAATAATATTATTATTTTCATATAAATAAAAGACAAATTAAAAAAAAAAAACATTTCTATTTAATTTTAAATAAATGATAAAATAAAAATTATATTAAAAAGTTATAATATATCAAAACAAATGTGAAAAATAATCATATCTGTTTCTTATTTTAATTGGAAAATAAATATAAACAAATAATAGTTATTTTTTAATTAAAATAGATGTTTTATATTTTTATTTAGTATTTTCTACATAACTAACGAAAATTATTATGAAAATAAATAGATTTTTCAGATAAGACAAAAATAATACCGCTTGATACGGACTTCGCTTACCAGTGCATACATAGGCAACACAACCAACACGGTTGTGTTGCCTATGTATGCATTAGTAATTTCGGTAGAATAGTCAGCACCCTCTGGGCGGATTTGATTCACACAAATTTACCCCAACTTTTCCTCTTAACCGATTTTAATGAAATTTTTAGGATAAATTTGCCTAGTTCCTAAGATGCTCATGTGGTTTTGGTTTTTTCCAGTAATGCTAACTTTCCGAGAAAAAAATTACTAAAATTTTTAAAAATTCATTGTGGCTATATTATTTATCCGATTTTGATCAAATTTTCAGGAAAGATTCCCCGAGTGCCCACATACATTTCGTAATTTTAATAAAATACAGTGTTACCAACTTTGAGAAAAAAATTACTAAAATTTTTAAAAATTTATTTTTCCATGTTGTATAACCGATTTTGTTCAAATTTTCTCAAAGGATTCTTTTGATATCCAAATAAATTAGATAATTACAACAAAGTACACTGTTGCCAACTATCGGTGAAAAATGTTTTTATTCCTATTTCTTATCATTTATGTGATAATGTTAAAGTGGCCTATATATGGGTTTACCCATATACTTCTAATCTTTTTTTTTGTGGTATATTTTTTGTCGTTCTAGACAACGAAAGCTTTCCTACCCGTTACGATCGCAAAAGACCACGGTCATATTGTGAACATTGCTTCACTTCCAAATATATTCCTATCCAGCACAAGCAACTTTCGCTTCATCCACATTCATAATTCCACTCTCATACATGCTCACTTCTATATCTACTACTTGGAAACTTTCGCTGCACGCAAGCCACACTTTCAATCATACCACTCCAACTACTTATCGGACGTCTACTAGCAAACGTATAAAATCAAAATCATTCAAATAAATCTTTCTAACAGCAAACGTTCATTAGACGCATTCGCTCAACATGTCTCCGAACCACATCTTAACTGACTAACACCAACTTAAATTAAATTAATTAAATTATTATTATTATTCAAAATCATTCAAATAAATCGTTTTTAACAGCAAACGTTTGTTAGACACATTCTTTCAACATATCTCCGAACCATCTTAACTGACTAACACCAACTTAAATTAAATTAATTAAATTATTATTATTTTTCAAAATCATTCAAATAAATCGTTTTTAACAGCAAACGTTTATTAGACACATTCTCTGAACATGTCTCCGAACCATCTTAACTGACTAACACCAACTTAAATTAAATTAATTAAATTATTATTATTATTCAAAATCATTCAAATTAATTGTTTTTAACAGCAGTCGTTCATTAGACACAATCTCTCAACATGTCTCCGAACCATCTTAACTGACTAACACCAACTTAAATTAAATTAATTAAATTATTATTATTATTCAAAATCATTCAAATTAATCGTTTTTAACAGCTAACGTTTATTAGACGCATTCGCTCAACATGTCTCCGAACCATCTTAACTGACTAACACCAACTTAAATTAAATTAATTAAATTATTATTATTTTTCAAAATCATTAAAATAAATCGTTTTTAACAGCAAACGTTTATTAGACACATTCTCTGAACATGTCTCCGAACCATCTTAACTGACTAACCCATGTATTTTAATAATATTATAATTTAGTTGGGCACTAGGAGAAACTTTGAGCGAAAATTTCGATCAAAATCGAATAAATAATGTAGCAACAATAATTTTTTTAAAAAATTTGTAATTTTTTCCTCTCGATAAGTTGGCAACACTGTATTTTATTAAAATTGCATAATTTATTTAGGCACTAGAAAAAACTTTTATGAAAATTTGATTGATTTGTATGGGCCTAAGAGAAATTATTACCACTTTGACTGAAAGGAAAAAGTGGTATAGCGTGCGCGTACGGTGTCTGGAACATTAGCAAAAAAACAATAATTGTGTATAGAAATCCTTTATATAGTCCCTAGATGACGAATCCGAACTTAGTTTATAAGTGGGTGTATGTGTGTGCGTCGTCAGCTCGCTCGGTCGTAATTCAAAATTTTGTAGTCGCAACTCCTAGACGGTTCAACCGATTTTAATGAAATTTTCAGGATAAATTTGTTTAATGCCCAAGATGGTCATGTGGTTCTGGTTTTTTCTAGTAATGCCAACTTTCCGAGAAAAAAATTACTAAAGTTTTTAAAAATTCATATTGGCTACGTTATTTATCCGATTTTGATGAAATTTTCACAAAAGATTTCTCTAATGCTCCCATTAATTACATAATTTTATTAATATGCAGTGTTGCCAACTTCTCGAAAAAAAAATTACTAAATTTTTAAAAATTTTATTATGGCCATGTTATTTAACCAATTTTACTCAAATTTTCACAAAGAATTTTCCTAGTATTCATATAATTTATGTAATTTTAACAAAATACAGTGTTGCCAATTTTCCGAGAAAAAAATTACTAAAATTTATTGTGGCTACTACATCACTTATTCGATTTTGATCGAAATTTTCTTCAAAGTTTCACCTAGTGCCCACATAAATTATAATATTATTAAAATACAGTGTTGCCAATTTTCCGAGAAATGTCAAAGTGGTCTCTATATGGGTTTACCCATATACTTCTAATCTTGTTATTTTATACTTTTTAGTCCATTTTTAAAATGTGGTGTTTTAAAAAAAAATATAAAAATATTCTTAAAATATTCGTAAATAATATTACATACATTTTGAATTTTGAATTTTTAAAAATATTTGTGATTTTTTTTCTCAATATGTTGGCAACAGTGTATTTTGTTAAAATTGCATAATTTATTTAGGCATTAGGAAAATCTTTTATGAAAATTTGATTAAAATCGGTTAAATAGTGGTCATAATGAATTTTCTAAAAATTTAGTAATTTTTTTCTCAGAAAGTTGGCAACACTGGATATTAATAAAATTACATAATTAATGGGAGCATTAGGGAAATTTTTTCTGAAAATCTGATGAAAATCGAATAAATAATGTAGCCAATATAAATTTTTATAAACTTTAGTGATTTTTTTTCTCGGAAAGTTGGCATTAATTGAAAAAATAAAACCACATGACCATCTTGGGTACTAGACAAATTTATCCTGAAAATTTCATTAAAATCGGTTAAACCGTCTAGGAGGAGTTGCGATCACAAAATTTTGTCTGACGACCGAATGAACGAGCGAGCGAGCTGACGACGCACATCCATACACCCACATAAACTAAGTTCAGATTCGTCATCTAAAGGCTATATGGAGGATTTCTATATACAAATTTTGTTTTGAAAATGTTACAGACACCGTACCAAACGCTATACCACTTTTTCCTTGCAGTCAAAGTGGTAAAAATAATTCTTCAACATGGAGTGACATTTAGTTATTTTCAACTTTATTCATGTGTTCCTAATACCAAGTGAAAATTCTCAGACTTCGTTGTGATCAGAAGAATGTAAAAATGGCAATACTTGTTTAAAAATAATTCATAGATAACACTACTAGTATACAAATTACAGGTTTCTTTTTTATCGACAGCAAAATTTGATTTGCAAATAGTTCAAACATTACCATATAGATGACACTGTAAGATCATTGTTCGAAATAGTTGGCCAGTTGAATGTTGTGTTATAAATTTTCAAATACATATTGATTTTTATAGTAAGTAAAAAACATTATTCTACATACAACATTTAGATTTGATTTTAAATAATAATCATGTAAAAAAAAAGTGACAAATTATATTTAAAGTAATTGTTTACATTTACGGTCGTGTAGGTAAAGTTCATTCAACTTTATTGACTTTAGCTGCAGACTTATCTTTCTATTTTTTTTTTATTTAAATTTTATTTAAACAAATAGCTAGAACCTAGATCAAGTAGCAATTAACGTTAGTACATAGGGTGATATAGTTTGAATCAAAACCGCGCAGGCGGCGCTGAATTTTGTATTATGTATGCAACTTCGTATTTTGCTGTGTTGGTTGTGTTGCCTATGCAACGAAACCAACCCAGCAAAATATAAAGTTGGTTTCAAACGATATTATTTTTGTTAGTTATGTAACAAATACGAAATAAAAATATAAAACATCTATTTTAATTAAAAAATAACTATTATTTGTTTATATTTATTTTCCATAATTAAAATAAGAAAACAGAAATGATTATTTTTCACATATGTTTTGATGTATTATAACTTTTTAATATAATTTTTATTTTATTATTTATTTAAAATTAAATAGAAATTGATTTTTTTTTAAGTTTGACTTTTATGTATATGAAAATAATAATACTATTATAATTTTTTGATAATTTCTCTAGTTATGTGTAATAACTAATTTAATTTTGTGTTTTTTTGTAATTTTATTATAATATTTGTAATTAAAAAGTATATAAACATTTAAATAAATAAATTTGTCTGCAAACTTAAGAAATTAATTTTTTTTAATTTATAAATAACGCAGTAGTTCTAGTTACTGTAAAGAACAATAAGAAAAACATTTAAATTTATAGAATTTTCTGGGCTGGTATGCCGTGGTCGATCTATTCTCGTCGCAGACGTTTTGTCATACATCATAGATGGCATCCTCAGTGCTTGGTGACTAAGCACTGACAACGTCATCTACGATGTATGGCGAAACGTCTGCGACGAGAGTAGATCGACCACGGCGTACTAGCCCAAAAAATTCTATTTCGTTCTATTCGTTACACTTTTGTGGGCAAATATTTATATATATATATATATATATATATACATATATATATATATATATATATATATATATATATATATATATATATATATATATATATACATATATATATATATATATATATATATATATATATATATATAAATATTTATTGTACATTTTATAAAATAATTCAATAAAATTAAATATAAAAGTAACAGGGCAATACAATGTATCATTCGCAATGACACAAGATGTGTATGGGGTAAGTGAGGTAGAGGGGTGAGAAGTAGAAATACGAAAACGTAGATAAGAATGGAATGTTTGTATGTTTCAAACAGGTAGCGAAATTTTAGGGTACGCTGTGTAACGGTTAGGTCTCTAAGTTGCTAGAATTGTATACGAAATTGAATACCGAGCGAATAATTATTTATAGACATATGTACATATATTATTTTAGTCAACTCTGAAATAAAATTCGTATTATTTAAATTTCCGAAATGTCATACTAAAAAATTGTATTTCAGTTGAAAATAATTATACTCATTTGACATAAATATATGACAGATATATTGTCTAAATTTGTTGCTTTTTGTAATTATACAAATTAATATATAAATAATATTCTCGCAAAGCGAGAATGGAGCTAGTCGAATGTGGTTTGATTTTATAAGCTAGTTTTTCGACTAGCTAAAATACAAGATTAGAAGTATATAAACCACTTTGACATTATTAAATTATTATTAAAATTCATTTACATTCCATATGACCCCTAAAAAATTGTAGGCCCTTCTGGCTCCGACCAAATAAATATTATTCAAATATTATAAGGATTAAAAATAAGCGTCAATGAATAAACACGATATAGCAAACAGGCTCTTATAATAAAAATTGTTTTTGCTACATGACAAATAATACATTGTAGCAACCCAATAAACATTTTGCATAAATTATATCTCTATCTCGCTTGCAATGTTTGTTTATATGTAGATATCTATATATGTATACAGATATAGAACAAATGAGAGCGAGAAAAAGAAAAAACAAAACTTGTCTTACTACAAAATCATGCCTACAATAATTCTACAAAAAAAGTTTTGAAATATACACATATTTTGTTTCTATTTGAATGGAAAATGTAGCGAATGTCTAGTAAAATAAATATTTATTTAAACTTATAATAATGTAAACTTATAATAATTATTATTATTTGCGCACAAAAGTGTAACGAATAAAACGAAATAGAATTTTTTGGGTTGGTATGCCGTGGTCGATCTATTCTCGTCCAGACGTTTCGCTATACATCGTAGATGACATCGTCAGTACTTAGTCACCAAGCACTGAAGATGCCATCTACGATATATGGGCGAAACGTCTGCGACGAAAATAAATCGACCACGGCATACCAACAAAAAAAATATTTTATCAAAATATCAATATTAGGCTATAATAATCCAAGATTTCTTCTCATATGCTCTTTATTAATCATATATATACCATATATATATGGTGTATATATATATATATATATATATATATATATATATATATATAAATATATATATATATATATATAAATATATATATATATATGGTATATATGTATATATATATATATATATATATATATATATATATATAAATATATATATATAAATGGTATATATGTATATATATATATATATATAAATATATATATGGTATATATGTATATATATATATATATATATATATATATAAATATATATATGGTATATATATATATTACAATTATAGTAAACAAAAAAATTTTCTTTGTATTGATAAAAATTGAAAAATTAATAGAAATATATTAAATTCTGAAATAAAATTCATATTTTTTTCATTTTCTGAAATGTCATAATAATAATATAAAATAACATAACTTGACGTAATTCATACGTCAATATCATTCCACGCACAATAAGCTTCAAAATGTATTATTATTTTTTTATAATATTAAAAACTTACTATTATTTCTTAGTTTCTTATTAAATTGTTAATATTATCTTTATCATATATAAAAGAATAAAATAAAATTAATCTATTTATGATAATATCATAATACTGTGTAATACTGGCTTTGCCATTTAGTTTGCAAATTTGCCGTATGCGTCAGCACCTGCTTGAAAATTTTGCTTATGAAAAAATTATAAAATTCTAAAATTATAAAAATCTGTTAAAACAATAATTAAATAAAAAAAATAATCCTAATCATAGTATAATATAATTATGAAGCATATATAAAAATTTTAAATTTTTCGGGGATATAGTTTGGAAAATAAAAGCAATAAATGTGTTATTTTTTGGAAAAAAATTTTTTTTCTCTATTTCCCAAAACCAAAAAATTTCAAAAAAATTCCTATTATTCTACATAGGATATTGCATATCAGGTATTTTTTCGGTACAGTAATTATCGTTTTAGTAGAAACTAGAGCCAGTTAAAAAAATTTTTATTTCTATTTCTTTTTTATTTTATATAAATCAATTAATAATATTAAATTTCTTATTGAATTATTAATTCAACATTCATTATGTAATTTTCAGAACAGTCAGTTACAATAAATATGTTGTATTAAACGAACAAATTCAATATGAAATTCAACATATTTTTGAATTTACGTTACGCGCCATTTGAACCCTGTGTACTAACGTTAAGGCAAAAGTTGTAAAATTAATACGCAGTTATTTATTCTTCTTCTTATACTAGTAATTTTACACAAAATTCATCTGGCCAACTGGTTTTGTGTCAGATTTTTATATGTTAACCTCTAATACTATCATTTACAATATTTTTATATTTTACTTATTATAAGAAGCTTTTTTTGGTAGAAAATTTAATTTTAATCATGAATAAGTTTATGCACCATTGTCAATTATGTATAAGTGACAAAAATGTATCGTTCACTATACTTGATCTGGATTCAGATGGCAAACGTTTTGTGGATAAATTGGAAGCAATTATGCCAGAAATTGTAAGAATGAAATTATTTGTTTTTTATTGTAATATACATTATTGTTTCTGAATCTTTTACATTTTTTATTTTAGGTGGATTGCAAGATCAAATTACCGAATGGTATTTGTACAATTTGCGCTGTTCGATTGAATGATGCTTATAAATGTATCAAACAATGTATCGATTCTCAAATAATATTAAAACAACATTTAGATGAAACACTTTGTCGATTATGTGCTGGTGGTGATAATATAACATTTAGTTTAACTACAATGGATTCGGATAACGTATTATTATCATACAAATTGGAAACCATTGCATCGGAAATTGTAAGTAAAATACTAGCTTTAATTTGGTCACGAAAAATATTACATGCTTATAAATTGATAAGTAATTATTTATTTATTGTCTCTTCTATAAGTTTTGAGAACAGACACCAATTAATCTAACCTAATTTAGAATATTTTAAATTTAATTACCTTTGTTGATTTTGTTTAATTGAAATTTATATAAAACAAGTTGTAATTTGAATACATGTAAATTTACAATAAAAATTACATAAAACAATTGTTTTATTAGATTTGCTTATAATAAGTTTATTAGTTATTACAATTATGTTTATGCTAAACTAAAATTTATTTCTGCAAGAGTCGTGGGGAATTGTTATTATGAGAAAAATGTTGTTGTCTGTTGTGCGTGGGTTATTTTTAATTATTTGTTACCCTATAGCCAAGTAATGTACCAACTCAGCTTATAGTAGGATTACTAGGATTTAGATCATTGAAATATTAGTTAAATATCATAGGGATTTGGTGTTATTAGTATAGGGTGTTTTTTTTAGAGGCGGAGAACTTTAAATTGAAATAAAACACAGAAAAATGTTTTTAATATCTATGAAATTGGCTTTATTTTAAAGATAATTTATGTTTAAATCACTGAAATATAGTAATAACTGGAATGTGCACTGCCTATGTGTTCCAGTAGCGCCAATGCGAGCCGAGAGAGATAGGAAATACGTGGTATCTCTATCACTGTCTTACACTTCTGCGTATTTAAAATTCAAATGCAATTTCTTGCGGTAAAAATGCGACAATCTTATGTTGTTGCATATTAAATTGTAGCTAAATGCATCGGCTAAACGATACGTAATGAGATTTTATTGGGGAATTCCTCTATAAAAGGTATTTTTATCATTTTTGATATATTAATTTGACATTTGACAGTTAAATTCTTTTTTTTTTCATAGCTATCTAAGTTATCATGTAGTAGCAATGCTACGCCATTAGAAAGACAAAGACGCGAATACCACGTATCTCCTATCTCTTTCGGCTCGCATTTGAGCGGCCAGTGCGCGTTCTAGTTATTACTATATTTCAGTGGTTTAAATATAAATTTGAGCATGTGGCCGCCGCGCGGCTGGCGCGTACATGGCGTAATCTGGTGCAAATTTCACAAACTCTTCGCAGTAAATCAAACTGAATTACGGCAATAACGCGTCGAATGTTGGCTTCCAAGTGCTCAATTGTTTCTAGTTTATCGGCGTAGACATGCGACTTTGCATATCTCCAAAGAAAATAATCTAATGGCGTCAAATCGCACTTGGAAGTCAACATTCGACGCGTTATTGCCGTAATACAGTTTGATTTACTACGAAGAGTTTGTGAAATTTGGACCAGATTACGCCATGTACGCGCCAGCCGCGCGGCGGCCACATGCCCAAATTTATATTTAAACATAAATTAGCTTTAAAATAAAGCCAATTTCATAGATATTAAAAACGTTTTTTTGTGTTTTATTTCAATTTAAAGATCTCCGCCTCTAAAAAAAAAACCTTTAGAAATAGTTTGCTCCCTTTATAATCCGGAGATTTTTATTATATAGTATGTTTAATATGTAATATTAATTTATATTTTTAGCTGAAATGTACTGAGAAGTTATCGGATTGTATTTGCTCAATTTGTTCGGTTCGATTAAATGAAACGTATAAATTTGTAGAAAAATGTTTTAAATCGCAAGAAATTTTCAAGCGATATGCAAAACAACAATCGCAAAATAGTGAAGTTATGAAAAACGAAATTAAAGAAGAGACTATTGATGAAGAATACATTAAACTAGAATTGGAAACTGATAGAAACATTAAAGTTGAAGAAAATAATACAATTTTTGATGCTGCTTGTATGAAAGAAGAAGCTATTAAAGAAGAGAACATTGAAGTGGATTTCGAACATGATACAAATATTAAATTTGAAGAAAGTTTGAAATCAGAATCTTTAGATTTACATTCAGAATTAATAATTAAGGAAGAATATTCTGATTTTGAGAATGAAACCGATATAAAACGTTGTCAAGCTAGTACAACTTCAAATAAAAATATTTTCAGTTCGAAAAAAAATGATGAACCTGTAAAGAAAAATGAATCTCATAAATGTACATTATGTAAGAAAACTTTTACTCGGAATGTAAGTTTAAAAAGGCATATTCGTATACATACAAATGAGAGACCTTATAAATGCGAAATATGTGAGAAAACTTTTACTCGAAATGAACTTTTGCAACTGCATTTTCGTACACATACAAATGAGAAACCTTATAAATGTGAAATATGTGAAAAAGCATTTACTCAAAGTGCAAGTTTAAATGCACATATCCTTTCTCATTCAAATGAAAGACCATATAAATGCGAAATATGTGAGAAAGCATTTACTCAAAGTGGAAACTTAAAACGTCATATCCGTTCTCATACAAATGAGAGACTTTATAAGTGCGAAATATGTGAGAAAACTTTTACTGTAAATGCAAACTTAAAAACACATATTCGTATACACACAAATGAGAGACCTTATAAATGCGAAATATGCGAGAAAACTTTTACTCGGAATGAAATTTTAAAATCGCATATTCGTAAGCATACAAATGAGAGACCTTATAAATGCGAAATATGTGAGAAAACTTTTACTTGGCGTGAACAATTAAAAAGACATATCCGTTCTCATCCGAAAGAGAAACCTGATGAATGCGAAATAGAAAACTTTTCCTCAAAGTAGAAATTAAAAGGAAAGATATTCATATTCATAGTGTAACAATTTAATTTTTGTAGTTTTCTTTTTATTAATGATTAATTTTTAAATATTGTTAAGCTTCATTCGGACTGCTCTTTCGCCAGCGAAATCAGTTTTATGTTTTAGCGATTCTGAACCGAACTGCATGTGAGTTTAAATGAATACATTTCAAATGTACGGATTTAGTTTCATTAGCAAAATGGCCAAGGTTTCTAACTAAAATTTACTTATGTTTTAAGAACGGCCCATCACATTTTACTAAAATGAGATATCGATGTGTATATGTTTTTATTAAAAGAAATGTCAAATTATAATATGTAAATGATCAGTTTCGAAGAAAAAATTAATATTATTTTGAAAACGCGTATTTCATATAATAAAATAACATTCATTTTAGACACATCAGAAGAAAAATTAACAAAACAGATGGCGAATTCTTTTTATAAACCTATAAAATTATATTTATGTCTTATACTTTTCTAAGTGTTCTATTTTGCATTCGTATTTTTCAAATGATTGTACAGGTCTTATTTTTTATAATCATAAATTCTTCTTCAGACTTATTTAACAAAACAAAACAACTTAAACTGTAAAAAAATAATTGTATTGAAGGTAACCAAAAACTGTTTACAAATTATGCAATGTAAACAGTAAAGTCAAAAATGATTTTAAACAGCATTTTTCATGTTATTTCGCTGTGTTAATCGTAAAACTGAAACTAAATCGTAAAACTGTTGACAGTCTGAATATAATTTGTCAGTACTTTTTTTTTACATGATTATTATTTTAAATAAAATTAAAATGTTAAGTCTTATTCAGACTGCTGTTTTAGTTTTATGCAGAAACACAACAATTTGACCAATCCAAACAACACTTGACACATTTTTAGTTTTTACGTCAAATATTTGTTAGTATTTTGATTAATCAGCTCTTGCGTTTGTGCGTAAAACTAAAACGGTAGTCTGAATTAGATTTTATGTACAATAATATTTTTTAATTTCTATAAAAATCAACATGTATTTGATAATTTATAACACAACATGAAATGACAATAAACTTTGTTTATGCGTTCCTGATACAAATTGAAATTGACAGTCTTTATTGTGACAAGAAAGATAACAATTTTTTGATTATTCTATTGTAAAGATGAAAGTATTTGCCCAAATCAATTTTATATATTTTTTCAATCTATATTAATTTTATTATTATTAAATATGTAAAATATATTAAATGTTATTTATAATAAAATTCAAATCAATAAATAAATCAATACTATTATGTAATATGTATTAATGAGTTGTTTTTATCTAATTTAATAATATAAATAAATTTTTTTTTAATTCCTTTCAATTTGGTTTAATCATGTAAGTAAAGTCAATAAATATTGAATGAAGTTTATTGACTTTAGCTGCAGGATTAATACTAAACTTATTTTTTGTATTTTTTTCTTTTGTTTAAATTTCGTTTAATGAATGGACGGCCTTATTTACACAACGACCTGTTATGCAATACCAGTTTGAGCAATTTGTTTGTAAGTGTATGGGGTTTTTAGACAAACAGCTAGATTAATTAACAATTGATAAAACATTTTCAAATTTAAATTTGATGCGTTCAGCAATTCTGTAACAAGGATTGTATGTGTTTTAAAATTTTCCGTAATTTCATTTAGTGCTGAGTTCAATTTATGTAGAAATGCGTCTACATCTTCTGATCGTGACCGGTATACTACAATTATTAATATTATTTTTTGTGTGGTGTGAGAGTGTTTTGCATGAGCGAAAGTTTCCAAGTGTTAGGAATAAAAGAGCATGTATGAGAGGAATTATGAATGTGGATGAAGCAAAAGTTGCTTGTGCTCGATTGGAATGTTTGGAGGCGATTGATTTCGGAATGTTAAAAAGAGTTTGTGCCACATCCTTTTGGGTACATGGCGTGATTGTGTATGTATGTATTCCTGTAATTTCGATAACTTTCTCTTCGGAAAATTGTTTAATTGTTTATGGTGATTGTTTTTGCAATTGAAATTTACCTATTTTTTCGTTAGTAGATCGCTCTACTTTGTCATTTTGTTGTTCTTTAGTCTTTAATAATGTTATTATCAATAATGACATTATTATACAGCAGCTAGTTACTATACACCGCCGGTGTGGCAGTGATATCTTCGCCGACCATATTACGAAAACTATTACATCAAGTTAAGTTAATTGACAATTGCATTGTTTATTTTCGCTTGAAAGTTAATTTGATTATTAAAAACATGTAAACAAGTGCAACAAATGCAATGTGCACCGCCAAAGATGGTCAGAAATTACCTATATATTCAACCAAAGAATTATTAATTCTCACAAATCATGAAACAAATATAAATTGCGTATGTTGAGTTCGTCGAAACATCGATTATAAATAAATATTAATACAGAACTAAGCAGTGTTTTATTTAATATTCTAACATAGTTATTTGAGAAATATAGTATAATTAAAAAAAATAATAGTAAAAAAACGATTTGGCTAGTTAAAAGACAAAGAGTGGTATAGAGTTTTTTTATAACCAGGTAACTCTTTCAAGTAAAAAATAATATAAACACACAAAAAACGTGTTTCTGTTTTTGGAACAATATTTTAACGTCTTGTTAGAAATTTGCGCCTGCGCGTAAGAGACAAGCTTGTCAAATCCGGACACTGATGAATTTACAAAAATTATTGAAGTAAAACTCTAATTATTATTATATTTTGTTATTTCTTGTGTAAAAGTATTTACACTAGTAACTAGTTGAATAATGAAATTATTTCTAAATAGCAATTTACGCAGTTTTGAAACATATTAGAAATCTTCGCAATTCAATACATACATATACGTATGTACGTCGATTATTAATAAATATTAATACAGAACTTTAATCTAAATCCGTTTTATTTTAATATAATGAGTTGTGAAAGATTTTTTACTATACCTACTGTATACTACTAACCATCACAAAACTATATTTTTATTTTTACAATCAAATACAAATGAATTTTATTTGCAAATATTAAAATGATTTAATAACAGGATTAGAAGCATATGGGTAAATCCATATATAGACCACTTTGACATTTTCCGGAAAGTTGGCAACACTGTATTTTAATAATATTATAATTTATGTGGGCACTAGGAGAAACTTTTCTGAATATTTAATCAAAATGGAATAAATAATGTAGCCAAAATACATTTTTAAAAAAATTTGTGATTTATTTTCTCGATAAGTTGGCAACACTGTATTTTGTTAAAATTGCATAATTTATTTAGGCATTAGGAAAATCTTTTATTAAAATTTGATTAAAATCGGTTTAATAAAGTGATCAAAATAAATTTTTTTAAATTTTACTAACTTTTTTCTCGGAAAGTTGGCAACACTGTATTTTGTTAAAATTACATAAATTATATGATTACTAAAAGAATCTTTGGTGAAAATTTGAGTACAATCGGTTAAATAACATGGCCATAATATATTTTTAAAGATTTTAGTAATTTTTTTCTCGGAAATTTGGCAACACTGGATATTAATAAAATTATATAATTAATGGAAGCATTAGGGATATCTTTTCTGAAAATTTGATCAAAATTGGATAAGCAGTGTAGCCAATATAAATTTTTAAAAACTTTAGTAATTTTTTTGTCGGAAAGTTGGTATCACTGGAAAAAACCAAAACCACCATCTTGGGCACTAGGCAAATTTATCCTGAAAATTTCATTAAAATCGGTTGAACCGTCTAGGAGGAGTTGCGGCCACAAAATTTTGACTTACGTCCGAGCGAGTGAGCAAGCTGACGACGCACATCCATACACTCACATAAACTAAGTTCAGATTCGTCATCTAGAGGCTATATGAAGGATTTCTATATACAATTTTTTTTTGAAAATGTTACAAACACCGTACCAAACGCTATATCACTTTTTCTTTGCATTCAAAGTGGTAAAAATGCTTTCTGTTTTATCACAAATAGGTTTGTGTAGAATTTATATTAAACACATACATACGTATTAAAGAAATCTAACTGTATTTTACACATCTAATTAAAAATAGTCTGAAATTTTTTAATTAATATAATTAATAAATTGCATATAATTTTATAAGCGTATTAAACCGCACTGCATTTATCTACAAACTAAATAAAGATTATAAGAGAAAAATATTTTGGAAAAATAATCTTCAGACAAGTAGAAATAAATGAATTAAATATAAAAAAAAATTAAGAATATAATTTGCTTTAATTACTTTTTCAAAATGCTGCAATAAGGAAGTCAATCAAATCAAAATTACGTTATTAAACAGGAAAAATATATTATATTTAAATTTTTACACACACACACATGTATATAAAAAATAAATTTGTTATACAATATAAAGAACATTGGTAAATATAAAATATATATTATATAAAATATGATAAACATAACAAATTTAATAATTATTAATTATTATAATTTCTTTTTTGGGACCTATATTTTTGATGCAGATTTGTAAACATTAACATTTGTTGAATTTATAGAATTTTCTGGGCTGATATGCCGTGGTTGGTCTATCCTCGTTGCAGACGTTTCGCCATACATCATAGATGACATCCTCAGTGCTTGGTGACTGAATGACAGTTTCTGCCCCGCAATCTGGTATATACAGTGTGTCCCAGGATTGATGTTACAAGAGGTGTAATGGACTAAAATTTTTTGAATTTCATTTCAAGATTCTGGAATTAAGCCCTGCTTGGCGTGAAACGAATTTTAAGAATTTTTTCGTTTTTTGAAAAACAAAATGGCCGTGACGGTGAAGCAAGAACTATTTTCTTTTCAGGTAAAGTACCCTTTTTGTTTAGGATACGACAAAATTTTATTAAGAAAAGTTGTTTATAATGACAAATCATGGCCGTATACCAAACTTCAGGAAAAAAAAAATTAAAAATTTTAATAAATTAATAGATACCTACAATTTATTTTGTTCAATCTAAAACAGACAGTTTAATGAAAGTAGGTAGATCGTCCTGAAGTTTGGTATACGGCCATGATTTGTCATTATAAACAACTTTTCTTAATAAAATTTTGTCGTATCCTAAACAAAAAGGGTACTTTACCTGAAAAGAAAATAGTTCTTGCTTCACCGTCACGGCCATTTTGTTTTTCAAAAAACGAAAAAATTCTTAAAATTCGTTTCACGCCAAGCAGGGCTTAATTCCAGAATCTTGAAATAAAATTTGTTAATTGCAGCTTAAAAAAAAAATAAGATATAGTGACCTCAGTAAGTATATTGCCACATATAATTGTATGTTTTTAAAAAAAGAATGTAATTTGTAAAAAACTTTTTAGTTTAATATTATATTTTTTCTAATATTTCTGAAGCCTAACCTGTTCGGTCCCTTACGAACAAAAAGCATGGTCAAAAATTTTTAACTTCAGTTGTGTGTTGTGTGCAGTTTATGATGGTTCACGTTTGTCAAAATTGATTTTTCATGGTTACGTTCTTGTGTTACTTGTTAATTATCATATTAAACTGTAAGTATTTTTTTAATTTTAATAATTTTTTTCTCGGAAAATTGACAACCCTGTATAAAAGTAAAATTATATAATTTTTGTGGGCACTAGGAAAATCTATTGTAAAAATTTGATTAATAAACTTTTTAATAAATTTAAAAAAAAAATTGTAATTTTCATCTCGGAAAATTGGCTTCATGGGAACAAAATAAACCTATCCAATATTTTGACTGACAACCGAGCGATTGAGTGAACGAGCTGACGACGCCCATGCATACACCCTCATAAACTAAGTTCGGATTCGTCATCTAGAAACTATATAAAAAAAAATTATTTAAATTTTTTTCTATATAATGCTTGCTGCTTTCTATTAAACGTATTGCTTAATAGTAATTTTAATTTCAATCGTTAGCTTGCCTCGTATACTGCATCTCGGTGAAACAATATTTCGTTAGACATATGGTAAATATATAAATAGAAAATTAATCTTTAGTACTCACCTCGTACATTGCATTTCGGTGAAATAATACAGTGTACGCTTATTTACTTATTTAGAGAGAAGAAAAAACATGCATTACTTGTATATAATGCGTAAAAAAAATTGCATTTGAAAACATAACAACAATCATAGATAGCTTTGAAAAAATTAAATGATGAAAAAAAAATTATGAAGATTTTCAAATAAAACAAAAAATATATTATAATAAAAATAATAATAATGAAAAAAAATAATATTATAATAATAATAATAATAAAACAAGAATAATAAATATAAATTTGATTGTATATAATTTACCCAATTACATTTTAGTAATAGACTTTTTTTTAATTCTTCTTTTATTAAATTGCCGAAATAACCCAAACTGCACCCAAATATGACCAACAAATAATAATTCGCTTATAGTTTCCTTCCTACGAAAATATAGAGTGTGAAAATGATGAAAAAAGTTGGGGTGAGCATTCACCCCACGCTGTATTAGGAGTTTTGAAAATCAGCCGGTAGTAGAGAGGTTAAATAATTTCAGATTAATTACCGCCTGGAGTCGTTGCAGTAGTGTCCGGCGTCTGTGTGCAAATCTTTATTCGGCGCCCTTTAACAACACCCTGCCTCCACCCCCTTTATAAAAATCACTATAAAAACGTATCAGTGACTAAAAACGAAACGCGAAATATAGTAATTATTATAAGCTCACTGATGAAAAAGCAGAAATTACAAAAAAAAATTATAAAAAAAAAACCATAAACATGCAAAGGTACAAAAACAAGTATATAAAATAAGAACATATTAAACATTATTGGATAAATAATAGGTTAGGTAGATAATTATTTAAACAGGGAGAAAAAATCACTTAGTGATTTGAACTTTTCTACTTTTTACATGATTGAAAATTCCCGAATAATATCTGATTCTATTGATATAATAGCAAGATTTGAAAGTCTGTCTTGTGCCATTGTGGAGCGCAAGTAGTTTCTTAATAATTTTAAGTTTAGAAAAGGTCCGTTCCGCAGATGCTACAGATACCCGGTAATGACAAAAGAATCCGAAGAGCAATTGTAAAATTTGGATAAACTGTGATTAAGTCGTTTGAATATAGATACTGAATTATTTGATAGATATTGTTTTTACAATTAGAAATAAATGGTTGAGTGTAAAATTTCTTCGCATAAATTGTCTGCGCCAATTTCTGAATGCTGATATAAGATTATTTTTATTTATTTGAAATTATTATGAAAATATATAAATGGTGCCAATAAATAGTGTCATAATAAAATTGTAAATTTAACACAGCGAAAAATTATAATAAATACATACATACATACATACACAATCACGCCATGTACCCAAAAGGGTGCGGCACAAACTCTTTTTATCATTCCGAAATCAGTCGCCTCCAAACATTCCTATCCAAACATGCAACTTTCGCTTCATCCATATTCATAATTCCTCTCATACATGCTCTTTTATTCCTACTACTTGGAAACTTTCGCTCACGCAAAACACTCTCAATCATACCACTCCAACTACTCACCGGACGTCCACGCAAACGTATACCATCAAAATCATTCAAATAAATCTTTTTAACCAGACGTTCATTAGACATTCGCTCAACATGTCCGAACCATCTTAACTGACTAACACCAACTTTTGCTACAACATTTTTTTCAATTTCACACTCATCATACACTTTTCTTTTTCTTACCCGATCTCTCCTATTTACACCACATACCCCACGTAAAAATCTCATTTAAACAGCAGTCATTTTCCATTTATACTTTTGCAACAAAACCTAACATTCACTACCATACATCAACGTAGGCACCAAAACTGCATTGTATATACTCAATCGGGCTTCTTTGGAAACATTTACATTCCTAGCAAAAGTTCCCAGTGCTCACCCTGACGAGTAAACTCTCCCAAATTCAACTTTTTACTTGTAAGTGTTATGCAGCATACATTTTTCTAAACTACTGGTTAGCACTAGAATTAGCATAAAATAATTTAAACAAAAACGTAATTCATTTTATTTAATAATGAAAATAATATTAACAATATCCTTTATTTCCACAAAATAACATAGATACGGACAACGTCACAGATAAGTACACATAGATTGTAAAAAGTAGAAAAATAAATATATTATATTCAAGTATAAGCACAAAATACTAGAAATATCATCATTATTATTATTATTATGTTAATAATATTACTAGTTATGGTTGTATGATAACTATCGCTAGATGATTGCGTTAAATAATTTAGATTTAATCACAATGCGCAAATCGAAAAGAAATTAAAGAATATTTCAAACTAAAGTTTTTCTTTTCTTTTTAAAATATACAAAGTAAAACTATTTCCAATTATATAACGTGTTTCATATATGCATAACGACATTTAATTTCATATTTTTAAATCGAATACCATATGAATTTGAACCGTGTTTCATTTGAATATAATTATTTAAATTTTCAATAAAAAGAGCCTGATTCATTTTACATTGAAAAAATCATAAACGTCATTAAGCGACAGTTGTTTGTCTGGATATTAGAATAATTGATAAAAACTAATTTCTGTTTAAATGAAAGATATAGAACCTTTCAGCCGTCTTCGCGAAGTAACAGTTTGCTTGTGGTTAACCAAACTGCTTATACATTCGGCAAAAAAAAACGCGCCACTCGAAAAATCAAAAAAATTACCGATTTTCAAAGAGGTGTAACTCGGCTAATTTTGAACGAAATTAAATAAAAAAAAATGTACAACAAAGTGTGAAGTCTCGTCTTTAAGGTCATGTAAGACATGTTACATTTGGACCATTCCGCTCTATACCACACCCCTTAGGAAAAAAACATGTTTTGACTTTTAAAATTGTCAAACTATGACAACATATACAGCATACAAAATTTTTTTTTTGAGTCAATTTACCAAGCGGGCGTAAAAATTGAAACATTTCTACGTAAATTGTCTTAAATTTCAAGGATCTGCCACGTTTTGGCGCAAAGTTATACCTGCATTTTGCAAGTTTTTGGGGCATAACTTGATTTATTTTGGATGAAAATGGATGAATATTTAAAAACATAATTTGAAGCCACCTTTTTTAGGTCGTGCAAAATAACACAACGTTTAAGCCATTCCGCTCCCCACCTCACCCCGTAGGAAAAAAATTTTTTGATTTAAAAAATTGACAAATTCTGACATGTGATGTCAAACTTTGACAACATGTATGATATACAAAAAAAAATTTTCGACACACTCTACCAAAAGGGCGTAAAATTTAAAACATTTCTACGTAAAATTCACTTAATTTCAAGGACTTACGATGTTTTGGCGCAAAGTTGTATTTTTTTTTAATTTACCCTGTATTTTGCAAATTTTTTTAGATTGATTCTGCAAAATGCTTTACAATTTTGAACTTTTCTTTTAACCGAAGAATGTTTTACTATTGAAAAAAATTGTTTGGTCGTTAAAATGGTCTAAATTTTTAAAATTTGTCAGAACTTTAAACTCGCATAATGCTGGTTAAATTTAAAAAAAAAATTATAACTTTGCGCCAAAGCATCGCAAGTTCTTGAAATTAAGCGGAATTTACGTAGAAATGTTTGAGTTTTTAAGCCCGCTTAGTAAATTAAATTTTTTTTGTTGTCAAAGTTCGACAATTTTAAAAGTCAAAACATGTTTTATCTGCGGGGTGTAGTGAGGAACGGAATAGTTCAAATAGGACATGTTTTGCATGACTTTAAAGACAAGACTTCAGACTTTGTTGTACAAAAAATTTTATTTAATTTTGTTCAAAATTGGCCGAGTTACACCTATTTGAAATTCGGTAATTTTTCTGATTTTTTAAGTAGCGTTTTTTTTTTTGCCGATTCTATATTTAATTTGTTAAAATATTTTGTGATGTATATTGTATCTAATAATTCTTTTTATTTAATTAAGTATTTATTATTATTATTATATAATATAAATATTACAATAACAAAAAGTTTCAAATTTAATAAACCAGAACTAGTTAACTAGATAGTTCGTAAAGACGATTTTTGTTAAAATTTATTGACAGGATAACAATACCACTCACTTTAACTGAATGTAAAGCACTTAAGAAACTTTCTGCTTTAACTTGAAATTAATTTAATAGATAGGTATGCTTAGCATTTCACGTGCATCATTACCATGAACAGATCGCATAACATGCTTTTGTATCTGTGAAAGAAACCCAATTTAAAATTGTCTTTCATTTTCTGTAACTTATTTCTGTACGTATAGCAAATTAATTTTCAACTATAAGTAACATAATATAAAATTATTATTTATTTAATTAGCAAAAAAATATTTTAATAAATTGACTCAAGCATTGATTATTAATTTATTAATAAAAAATTCCCATTGGGGTAAAAAAAGTAATACAAAAACAACAATTGTATTTAATATACTTTTATTTAATTATATTATTCCATATACATATATTATATTATTATTGTTTTTTATTTGAATGAATACGAATATGTCGTTTCAGATTGGAAAAATGTGTAAAGGATTTATTACACGTTTCACACTTGAATGGTTTTTCATTTGTATGAACACGCACATGTTGTTTCAGACTGGAAGATTGTGTAACAGATTTATTACACGTTCCACATTTGAATGGTTTTTCTTTTGTATGAACACGCACATGTACTTTCAGATGGGAAGATTGTGTAAAAGATTTATTACACGTTCCACATTTGAATGGTTTTTCTTTTGTATGAACACGCACATGTTGTTTCAGATAAGAAAAATGTTTAAAAGATTTATTACACGTTTCACACGTGAATGGTTTTTCATTTGTATGAATACGCATATGTATCTTTAAGTGTGATTTGCAAAGAGTAGCTCTGCCACATATCGCACATTTATACGGTTTGTCCAGCTTTTTATCGGTGCGAGTATGCTTATGTCTCGTTAAATTTAATCTACGTTTGCAATCTTTCTCACATATCTTGTATTTGCTAGGCATTTGAATAACAGTGTTTACATTCAACGAATTTTCCCCTATTTCACGTCTTTCTAATACTTTATTAACATTTTTCATAAATTCGTTATTTATTACTCTAGCTAGACGTTCTAGTTTCAAATCATATATCACTTTGTAACGGTTTGCTATATCACATTCAACCAAATCAAAGCCAGTAAAATTCTCTAAATTTTTAGGTGTATCTTCGACGTCATTTTCAAATTCATCCTCCTCAATTTTAATATCTTTCACATCGGTAATCTCATATTCGTTATTTATATTAATTGAATCATTGTTATCTTCTGTTTTAGTAAATTCACTATCGTCTTCATCATATAAATGTGTCAGTTCTTCGGAAGGTCTAAGCGAATAATTATGTTCTAATTTTATCTCTTTACCTCTTTGATTCGTTTGTATATCATCAGTTAAATCATTGCAAATTTCTTCAATATCTTCGTTTTTAAGATTTGCAAGACGATTTCTAATTTCTTCTTCTACTTTTATATCATTTTTAAAATCTGCTTGATTAGATGCGGCATTATCATTGGCATAATCACTAACATTATATTTTTCATTAGTTTCTTTATTTAAAAATCCACTTTCTTTCTCATCTTTCACCGTTATATAATTATTAGAATTCATTTCACAATTATTATAATTTGTTTCTTCTAATTTTATTACTTTGATTAGTATTTCTTGATGATTAGCTGGTTGTGCCTGTTGTCCATTTCGTAATTGTTCTAAATATCGTTGAAATATGGTTTGAGATTCGAAACATTTGTTTATAAATTTGTATGCGATATGCAATTCTCTGATGCAATTTATGCATATGCCATTTGGTAAATTAGCATTGCATTCAAGCTAAGAAATAAGTATAAACAAATTATAATATATAAATACGTAATTAACAACTACATAACCTTATTTATATCATACTTACAATTCCCGGTGCAATTTTATTTAATTTCTGGAATAATGATAAATTATCTGAATCAATATGATGCAATGTTGTGTTGATATTCTCATAGCTTCTACATAAGCGGCACGAGTTGATTAATTTAAACATGTTTTACAGCAAATACTATTTTGCAGGAAAAAAGATCAGACAGTATGACACAATAGCCTAGTTCACACTAGCTCTCGTAGCGGCAAAATTACCAACTATCATATGCAGTGGCGTACTAGTAATTTTTCGTTGGTAAATTTTTATGTTAAATATATTTTTTTTGAATTTATATATTTGTACTTTTAGTATAATTATTAATTAATTAATAATACCTCTTACAGAACTGGATAAAATACAATTACTAAACAAAAATTATTAAATAACACCGTTCTTACATTTACAAAATTAAGAAGATAATAGTTATCAGTAGTGCTAATATTAATTTATTTACTATCAATAGACTATTCTCATTTACTAATACACTAATATCTATTTCGCGTACACAGCCGATTCATTTTAGTTGCACCACATACCCGACGTAAAAATCAAACCCAACATTCCATACTATACATCAGCGTATAGGCACCAAAAAAGGCATTGTATATACTCAAACGGCATTTTGAAAATAAATAATAAATAAATAATATTACCAAAAATATTAAAACTTTTTATTTTAATAAGAATTAAGATAAATACGCATTTTATATATAAAAGTTCAATAAGATATACTTGTGCAATTTTTGTATGAAACACAATATTTATATATATATATATTGTGACAATTTAGATGAATTTAAAATTTATGTTGTTGATTAAATTTTATCAAAGTGTTCAAATTTTGAAGTATGTTTCATTCATCTGATTTTTATCCTACCTGTCACCCATAAAGGGCACGGCGTCAGTTGTTTGGAGGAGAGCGGGGTCGTAGGTGGGGTTGGTAGGAACTTTATTTTGTGATGTTGGTAAATTAGGTGGGCGCCAGTCAAAGCGGAATGTTGACGCAAAATTGAGAAGCTTTGACAAATCTCAAAAAGGAACTTATCGGGATAGGTACTGTTTTCGTCTTTTCGAGAATTTGTTTCGGAAATGAAATAACTTAATTAAATAAAAAAATATACCTGATGATGAGTTGTAATATAATAATCTTATATTGATGATTTTATTCGCTACAGAGTTACGTGTTCTTTTTCAATACAAAGAAATGTATGTCATTCGTAATAGTGTATCTAGACAGATTGTTTGACGTCTGCTGGTTAGCGGGTGGTCTAGCTAAAGTAGATCTTCTTCTGAGCTTTCGTAGACGCTGAGGGGACGACAGTACGCATTACGCAGTAGCGGTTTGGTAGTTGACGAAGACTGCCAGAAAATGGTCGCTCTCGAGATCTGATTATGCCCAGTTGGCGTTCGTACGTTCAGCATAAATCGTTCAGTCACTACTTCGTGCTCGATTTGTATAATGGTATATCTCATTCAGCAGCTGATCCAAAATTCGGCTTCCAAGATAGACTGATGCTGCTAATACGACTGAATCCCACTCAGACGTCTTTGAAAGGCACAGACTGGTCCCTAAACATAAGAGGGCAGAGCAGAATAATCCGAACTAACAAATGTAATATAATCAAACAAATCGAACTTGAAACAAAAGTTGATACACTTGAAATAACAGAGGTATTAAATACAAACATATAATCATCAATATAACAGCATGGTACAAAAATTAGAGATCGCTACACGACTCAAATAAAGGACTTAAGTGAACCTAACGTATTCTATCAGGAATGTGATAGCGCAATGCAATGAAAATTCAACAGTATGCAACTAAATATACTACACACGATTCCAAACAAAATAAGTTAACTTTACCTAGTTACATGTCCTGATTCATCATAAATTAACATTTCGGTATAAAATTATTATTACAAAATAACATATTGGCTTTACAAAAAACAGTTGGCTTTGCTTTGCTGATGGCATGTGCGGCGAAAGTCTTTTGTTGCTATGGTCGCGACTACAAGTCGAAACTACGCGAGCAGTGTCTCCGAAAGAAAGCTGTGGTACGTTCCAAACTCAAAACTAATAAAACAGGCTCCGTGCCTCAAACAAAATAGAACGTTTTCCACAATATCACAAAAAAATTATCTTTACGAAGACGGCCGGCTATCAAAATGGACTTTAATCCTAGCCGAATTACGCGCGCAGAATAATGACGCTACGCTTCAATCAACTCACGCACACAGGTTCACCAAATCATCCACAGCAGCCCAATGACGTCACAATTACAACATGCAAGCTACAACGATAGGATTGCACTTGGAATATTTGACAACATAACACATAAACTACAATACATGATCGGGACAGTCGTGAAATTGTTTTCAAAAACAATAAATCTTAATTGATTATAAATCAAAGCATTAGAAAATTTCTTCTATAAAAATAATTCGAACTACAAATTATTTTCTCAACAAATATCTTATTAAAAGAATTCAAAATAATTGTTCATTAATCCATCGACTAATGACACAATAAACTAGACAGATTTGAACAACATGACTGAATCAATCGTAAGTCATTGATCAAGGTCACGTGAATTTAAAAATGAATCAAAAGAAAAACAATTTGATCTAGATTTAGATTCAAATTTTCACAATTATCGCTTACCTACGTGTATTCAGCTATGCCAAATTCCAATCGTCATCAACCACATGGACGTTATTACAACGCAATTACTAGCGTTCAAATAAAATATTCTCTCCAACCGATAAAATAGAAATATTCCCACCGGAATCATAAATCTTCTAACGTTATAATTACTAAAACTTGAATATTCTAAATATTCACACAATAAAATCTCATATTCGCGTTGAAAACAATTTCACTGCCGATACAAGAACAGAGATGTCGGTTCAAGAGAGGACGCTCTGAACAAGAGAGCGTCTGTCGACGAAGGTTGAACGGAAGAGCTGGAAGAGGAAGAGAGCGAGCCACGCCGAAACGCTTGTACTTATGCACTCTCCCCACCAAGGGCATGAGGCGGATGTGACGGCTACTAACGAATTTTATTTCGCTTATTTCAATGTTACTAATAATATTGTTCGTTGATATAATAATTAAATATTCTAAAACAATTACTGAATTTAGAAAACACAATTTAATTCGCTGACGTAAAATATTCAGCAATATGTCAGCAACGCCATCTCTTGTGGTTCACCGGAATCTCAATGACAGTTGTCAAAATATTTATAAGTTCTAAATTAATGACATTGAAATCATAAATCTGCTCGATTCAACTATTAAAGACACCGAAATAATATAAAAGTAATACGGATATAATAATTGTGATATCCATCAGTTCCATATTGAGGTTAGGCCGATGTAATCGTTCGTAAGCGGAAATATTTTAATTTTCAAACAAGTGACAATGTCAAATTGTCACAATATATATATATATATATATATATATATATATATATATATATATATATGTCAGCCCGTAAACGGTTTTCAAGGAAATCATAAAAAATTTTGAAATTTTAAAATAATATTTATATAAAACTACTTATATAAAAACTTGAAGCAAAAATCAAATATTAATTTTTATTGCAAGTACCCTAATAAAAAATATTTTTAAATAATGTATTTCAATATAAAACAAACAACAAAATACAGTAAGTTATAAATATATTAAACCAAATGTACAAAATAATAATTAATATGTCTCATTTTAATTAAGAAAATAAATATTAGAAAATTCTTGTAATTTTTTATTTTAAATTAATGTTGTATATATTTATTTCTTCTGCATTACATAATTTACAGAATAAAATTTTATCGTGAGCATAAATATCGTAATAATTTTAATTTTTTCGTTATTATTTTTTTCAGATGAATTTGACAATAATAATAGTGGTCGCTGTTTATTTATTTTGAAGTAAAAATATCAGATATAAACGGAAATATCATATATACAAAATAATATATGAAAATTTTAATACAAACTAAAAAAGTATTTTTATTTAGGAAGAAAATTTTTAAATGTTACATAACTTTCGCATCTGTTGTCAAAAATATCAGTATTAATTTTAAACTATATATTCATGCTCATAAATAAAATCTATTCTTTATTGCACAAAAAATACATAATTCTACGCCACTGCTTGAGATAAATCAATATTTTGTCCGCAAAGTGGGAGAGAACAGCTGTTTGTACGATGCCGTGAATAGCTAAGTTCTTTGTATTTTTTTTTATGTATTTATATCTGTTTATTATCTAGCCTCTTTCATTATTAATATTTAAATTTATTTACGATGTCAAATATTTATGTATAATTTTGTTTTATCAGAATCGGACCATCATTCGTTCAGTCGTTTATTGTTCGAAATAGTTGGCCAGTTGAATGTTGTGTTATAAATTTTTAAATACATGTTGATTTTTATAGTAATTAAAAAACAATATTCTAAATAACATTTAGATTTGATTTAAAATAATAATCATGTAGAAAAAGGGATAAATTATATTTAAAGTAATAATTATTTACATTGATATTTAATTGACGGTCCTGTAGTTAAAGTCAAAAAGATTGAATGAAGTAGATTTTATAGTTGGTATGTGATTGGTGTGTAGGAGTTACTTCATTCAAGCATATTGACCTTGGCTATAGAATGAATATTAACTTCATTTGTCTATTTTTTTCTTTTATTTGAATTTTATATAAGTCTAATACTAGAATCTAAAACAAGTAGAAATTGAGAAAACATTTTCAAAATTAAATATGGTGCGTTCAGTAAAAAATTTGCTGTTACTTATTCTTTTTCTTATACTAGTAACATTACACAAAATTCATCTGGCCTTCTGGCCAACTGGATACATGACACATCTTTCTAATAAAAGATTAGAAAATGATCTTTCTAAGTTAACCTCTAACATTATTAAATACGTTTTACTCTTTATAAGAATGTTTTTTTGGTAGAAAATTTAATTTTAATCATGAATATTTATATGCAACATTGTCAATTATGTATAAGTGATAAAAATGTATTCTTCACTATAGTTAATCTGGATTCAGATGGCAAACGTTTCGTAGATAAATTGGAAGCAATTATGCCAGAAATTGTAAGAATGAAATTGTAACAATCTATAAGTTTTACTACAACGATTTCGGCCTGGCCGAGCGGAAATATAGATTGCACTTACGTGGTTGATTTCTTGAAGTTTTTAATAAAAAGAACACGAGAACAACTTAAAAGATAATTTTATTAAATAATAAATAAAATTAATTAACAAATGATTTTATAAAATAACTAAAAATTATAACAATATATGGACAGTATTTGTAACTAAAATAATTTGATGTTCTTCTCTTGGATATCTATCCGTAACTGAATTAAACTCATTTAATTTTCGACTAAAGTGGATTCATAAAAATGCAGCATAAACAAAAATCGAATGCAATCGAACTTTGAACGACGACTAAAAATGCTGACAACATGACAAAGTTCGATGCACTCGACAGTCATGGATATGTCAACGTACTAACTTCTTAAATTCTTAAATATCAAATATCCATGACTGTTACAAAATAGTTTGTTTTGATTGTAATATACATTATTATTTCTGAATCATTTACTTTTCGTATTTTAGGTAGATTGCAAGATCAAATTACCGAATGGTATTTGAACAATTTGCGCTGTTCGGCTGAATGATGCTTTATAAAACAATGTTTTGATTCTCAAATCATATTAGAACACTATTTAAATGAAGAACTTTGTCGATTATGTGCTGGTGGTGATAATATAACATTTACTTTAAGTACAATGGATTCGGATAACATATTGTTATCATATAAATTGGAAACCATTGAATCGGAAATTGAAAGTAATTTTAAGTAATTTTTATTGCTCTTTATTTTTTATACAAATTATAGTATTATCTTTAATGATTAATATTATATCATTTGTTTGTTAGGAATGTAAATATTTCCAAAAAAGCCCTTTTGTGTATATACAATGGAGTTTAGGTGCCTACGTTGATGTATAGTAGTGAATGTTGGGTTTGGTTGTAAAAGTATAAACGGAAAATGACTGCTGCGGAAATGAGATTTTTACGTGGGGTATGTGGTGTAAATAGGAGAGATCGAGTACGAAATAGATGAGTGAGAAATTCGAGAAAAATGTTGTAGCAAAAGTTGGTGTTGGTCAGTTAAGATGGTTCGGAGACATGTTGAGCGAATGCGTCTAATGAACGTTTGCTGTTCAAAAGATTTATTTGAATGATTTTGATGGTATACGTTTGCCCAGTGGATCAGTCCGATGAGTAGTTGGAGTGGTATGATTGAGAGGGTGGCTTGCGTGTGCGAAAATTTCCAAGTAGCAGAAATAGAAGTGAGCATGTATGAGAGAGGAATTATGAATGTGGATGAAGCGAAAGTTGCTTGTGCTGGATAGGAATGTTTGGAGACGACTGATTTCGGCATAATGAAAAGAGTTTGTGCTACACCTTTTTGGGTACATGGCGTGATTGTGTATGTATGTATGTATGTATGTATGTATGTATGTATGTATGTATGTATGTATGTATGTATGTATGTTTCTGGCAAGTTTCTGGCTGCACCATTGTTTTTAAAAGCTATTGAGAAATTTAATCAAAAGCCATATATTATATAAATTATAGATTTATAAATAAACAAATTTATAATAAATTAAAATATGATCTAACTGTCGCGAAAATTTAATAAAATAAATAAATTTTTCTAAAAACTAGAAACAATAACATTTATAAAAGAGCTCATATACATATTTCGAATGCTAGGCTTTCATCATCAGTAGCAAAAGATAAAGTCATTATGAGTCATGTAAAGTTACACAAATACTCAACGTACCGAGTGGTCAAGGATCACTAATTAACACCGATTACAAATCACGTAAGTTGTAAATCTTGAAAACATTTTTTTTTTTTGCAGTTTAGCCAGCTCATTCAGAACTGGCCAATGGCGTACTCACACCTATAGAGAATGGTGGGGGTAGAGATATATATACTAGATTGCGGGGCAGAAACTGTCATTCAGTCACCAAGTTCTGAGAATGCCAGCTACGATGTATGGTGAAACGTCTGCAACGAAAATAGATCAACCACGGTATATCAGCCCGGAAATGTCTACAAATTCAAGATTTAAGGTTTCAAAAATTTCCATCAAAAATAAAGATCCCAAACAATAAATTATAATAATTAATAAATAATATTTGTTATGTTTATCATATTTTATATAATATATATTTTATATTTACTAATGTTCTTTATATTGTTTAACAAATTTATTTTTTATATACATGTGTGTGTGTGTGTGTAAAAATTTAAATAAAAAATATATTTTTCCTGTTTAATAACGTAATTTTGAATTGATTGACTTCCTTATTGCAGCATTTTGAAAAAGTAATTAAAGCAAATTATATTCTTAATTTTTTATTTTATATTTAATTTATTTGTTCCTACTTGTTTGAATATTATTTTTCCAAAATATTTTTCTCATATAATCTTTATTTAGTTTTGTATACATAAATGCAGTGCGGTTTAATACTCTTATAAAATTATATGTGATTTATTAATTATATTAATTAAAAATTTTAGACTATTTATAAATAGATGTGTAAAATATAGTTAGATTTCTTTAATACTTATGTATGTGTTTAATTATAAATTCTATACAAACCTGTTTGTGATAAAACAGAAACCATTTTTATTAAATTATTTTAAATTTTTGCAAATAAAATTAATTTGTGTTTGATTGTAAAAATAAAAATATAGTTATGTGATGTAGTAAGTAGTATACAGTATAGTAAAAAATCTTTCACAACTCATTATATTAAAATAAAACGGCTTTAGATTGAAGTTCTGTATTAATATTTATTAATAATCGACGTACTCGAGTATGTATGTATTGAATTGCAAAGATTTCTAATATGTTTCAAAACTGCGTAAATTGCTATTTAGTAATATTTTCATTATTCAACTAGTTACTAGTGTAAATACTTTTACACGAGAAATAACCAAATATAATAATTAGAGTTTTACTTCATTTATTTTAGTAATTTCATCAGTGTCCGGATTTGACAAGCTTGTCTCATGCGCGCAGGCGTAAATTTCTAGCAAGACCGTTAAAATATTGTTCCAAAAACAAAAAAAACAAGTTTTTTGTGTGTTTATATTATTTTTTACTTGAAAGAGTTACCTGGTTATAAATTCTTTAGCACTCTTTGTCTTTCAACTAGCCAAATCGTTTTTTTACTATTATTTTTTTGAATTATACTATGTTTCTCAAATAACTATGTTAGAATATTAAATAAAACACTGCCTTAATTCTGTATTAATATTTATTTATAATCGATGTTTCAACGAACTCAACGTACGTAATTTATATTTGTTACATGATTTGTGAGAATTAATAATTCTTTGGTTGAATATATCATTTCTGACCATCTTTGGCGGTGCACATTGCATTCGTTGCACTTGTTTACATGTTTTTAATAATCAAATTAAATTTCAAGCGAAAATAAACAATGCAATTGTCAATTAACTTAACTTGATGTAATAGTTTTCGTAATATGGTCGCCGAAGATATCACTGCCACACCAGCGGTGTATAGTAACTAGCTGATGTATAATAATGTCATTATTGATAATAACATTATTAAAGACTAAAGAAGAAGAAGACAAAATGACAAAGTAGAGCGATCTACTAACGAAAAAATAGGTAAGTTATCGAAATTACAGGTATACATACATACATACATAATCACGCCACGTACCCAAAAGGATGTAGCATAAACTCTTTTCAACATCCCGAAATCAGTCGCCTCCAAACATTCCAATCGAGCACAAACAATTTTCGCTTCATCCACATTCATAATTCCTCTCATACATGCTCTTTCATTCCTAACACTTGGAAACTTTCGCTCAAGCAAAACACTCTCACACCACAAAAAAAAAATTATTAATAATTGTAGTATACCGGTCACGATCAGAAGATGTAGACGCATTTCTACATAAATTGAACTCAGCACTAAATGAAATTACGGAAAATTTTAAAACACATACAATCCTTGTTACAGAATTGCTGAACGCATCAAATTTAAATTTGAAAATGTTTTATCAATTGTTAATTAATCTAGCTGTTTGTCTAAAAACCCCATACACTTACAAACAAATTGCTCAAACTGGTATTGCATAACAGGTCGTTGTGTAAATAAGGCCGTCCATACATTAAACGAAATTCAAACAAAAGAAAAAAAATACAAAAAATAAGTTTAGTATTAATCCTGCAGCTAAAGTCAATAAACTTCATTCAATATTTATTGAGTTTACCTAAATAATTAGACCAAATTTAAAGAAATTTGAGAAAATAATTTTATTCATATTATTGAATAAGGTCAATACAACTTAACAATACATATTACATAATAATATTGATTTATTTACTCATTTGAATTTTATTATAAATAACATTTAATAATAATAATAAAATTAATATAAATTGAAAATATATATAAAATTGATTTGGGCAAATGCTGTCATCGTTACATTAGAATACATCAAAAAATTGTTACCTTCTTGCCACAATAAAGACTGTCAATTTCAATTTGTATCAGGAATGCATAAACAAAGTTTATTGTCATTTCATGTTGTGTTATAAATATTCAAATACATGTTGATTTTTACAGAAATTAAAACATATTATTGTACATAAAATCTAATTCAGACTACAGTTTTAGTTTTACCCACAAACACAAGAGCTAATTAATCCAAATACTCACAAATACTTGGCGTAAAATCTAAAAATGTGTCAAGTGTTTGGATTGGTCAAATTGTTGTGCTTCTGCATAAAACTAAAACAGCAGTCTGAATAAAACTTAACATTTTAATTTTATTTAAAATAATAATCATGTAAAAAAAAGATACTGACAAATTATATTTAGAATAAAACCTCATTCCGACTGCCAGAACAGTTTTACGATTTAGTTTTAGTTTCACGACGTAACACAGTGCAAAAACTTGAAATTTGTTGTTAAAAATTATTTTTGACTTTACCGTTCACGTTGTATACATTCTAAACAGTTTTTGGTTACCTTGAACATAATTTTTTTTACAGTTTTAGTTGTTTTGTTGTGTTAAATATGTCTGACAAGAGAATTTATGATTATACAAAATAAGACCTGTACAATCATTTGAAAAATACGAATGCAAAACAGAACACTCAGAAAAGTAAATGAAATAAATATAATTTTATAGGTTTATAGGATAAATTCGCCATCTGTTTTGTTAATTTTTTTTCTGACGTGTCTAAAATGAATGTTATTTGATTATATGAAATACGGGTTTTCAAAATAATATTCATTTTTTCTTCGAAACTGATCATTTACATATTATAAATTTGACGTTTCTTTCATAAAAACATAAACTCATCGCAATCTCATTTTAGTAAAATGTGATTTGCCGTTCTTAAAATATAAGTAAATTTTAGTTAGAAATCTTGGCCATTTTGCTAATGAAACTAAATCCGTGCTTTTGCAATGTATTCATATAAACTCACATGCAGTTCGGTTCAGAATCGCTAAAACATAAAACTGATTTCGCTGGCGAAAGAGCAGTCCGAATGAAGTTTAACAATATTTAAAAATTAATCATTAATAAAAAGAGAACTACAAAAATTAAATCGTTACACAATGAATATGAATATCTTTCTTTTTAATTTCTACTTTGAGGAAAAGTTTTCTATTTCGCATTCATCAGGTTTTTCTTTCGGATGAGAACGGATATGTCCTTTTAATTGTTCACTCCAAGTATAAGTTTTCTCACATATTTCGCATTTCTAAGGTCTTTCATTTGTATGTATACGAATATGTCTTTTTAGGCTTCCTCTTGTAGTAAAAGTTTTTTCACATATTTCGCATTTATAAGGTCTCTCATTTGTATGTGAACGGATATGTATCCTTAAACTTCCACTTTCAGTAAAAGTTTTCTCACAAATTTCGCATTTATAAGGTCTCTCATTTGTATGAGTACGGATATGTTTTCTTAAAGATCCACTTCGAGTAAATGCTTTGTCACATATTTTGCATTTATAAGGTCTCTCATTTGTATGAGAACGGATATGTGCATTTAAACTTGCACTTTGAGTAAATGCTTTTTCACATATTTTGCATTTATAAGGTCTCTCATTTGTATGTATACGAATATGCCGTTTTAAATCACCACTTTGAGTAAAAGTTTTCTCACAAAATGTACATTTATGAGATTTTCTTTTCATTATCGATTCATCAATTTCATTCGAATTTCTACTAGCTTGACAATGTTTTATATCGGTTTCATTCTCAAAATCAGAATATTCTTCCTTAATTATTATTTCTGAATGTAAATCTAAAGATTCTGGTTTCAAACTTTCTTCAAATTTAATATTTGTATCATTTTCCAAATCTACTTGAATGTGTTCTTCAGTAATAGGTTCTTCTTTCATACAAACAACATCAAAATTTCTATTATTTTGTGATTCTAAACTTTCTTCAACTTGAATGTTTGTATCAGTTTTCAATTCTAGTTTAATGTATTCTTCATCAATAGTCTCTTCTTTAATTTCGTTTCCCATAACTTCACTATTTTGCGATTGTTGTTTTGCATAGCGCTTGAAAATTTCGTGCGATTTAAAACATTTTTCTACAAATTTATATGTTTCATTCAAACGAACAGCGCAGATTGTACAAATACCATTCGGTAATTTGATCTTGCAATCCACCTAAAATAAGAAAAGTAAAAGATTCAGAAACAATAATGTATATTACAATCAAAACAAATTATTTCATTCTTACAATTTCTGGCATAATTGCTTCCAATTTATCCACAAAACGTTTGCCATCTGAATCCAGATCAAGTATAGTGAACAATACATTTTTATCACTTGTACACAATCGGCACTGTTGCATAAAACTATTCATGATTAAAATTAAATTTTCTACCAAAAAAAGCTTCTTATAAAAAGCAAAATATAAAAATATTGTAATTGATAGTATTAGAGGTTAACTTATAAAAATCTGACACGAATCCAGTTGGCCAGATGAATTTTGTGTAAAATTACTAGTATAAGAAGAAGAATAAATAACTGCGTATTTAATTTTACAACTTTTGCCTTAATTGCTACTTGATCTAGGTTCTAGCTATTTGTTTAAATAAAATTTAAATAAAAAAAAAAAAAAATAGAAAGATAAGTAATCATTCTGCAGCTAAAGTCAATAAAGTTGAATGAACTTTCCTATAGGACCGTAAATGTAAACAATTACTTTAAATATAATTTGTCACTTTTTTTTTACATGATTATTATTTAAAATCAAATCTAAATGTTGTATGTAGAATAATGTTTTTTACTTACTATAAAAATCAATATGTATTTGAAAATTTATAACACAACATTCAACTGGCCAACTATTTCGAACAATGATCTTACAGTGTTATCTATATGGTAATGTTTGAACTATTTGCAAATCGAATTTTGCTGTCGATAAAAAAGAAACCTGTAATTTGTATACTAGTAGTGTTATCTATGAATTATTTTTAAACAAGTATTGCCATTTTTACATTCTTCTGATCACAACGAAGTCTGAGAATTTCCACTTGGTATTAGAAACAAATGAATAAAGTTGAAAATAACTAAATGTCACTTCATGTTGAAGAATTATTTTTACCACTTTGACTGCAAGGAAAAAGTGGTATAGCGTTTGGTACGGTGTCTGTAACATTTTCAAAACAAAATTTGTATATAGAAATCCTCCATATAGCCTTTAGATGACGAATCTGAACTTAGTTTATGTGGGTGTATGGATGTGCGTCGTCAGCTCGCTCGGTCGTTCATTCGGTCGTCAGACAAAATTTTGTGATCGCAACTCCTCCTAGACGGTTTAACCGATTTTAATGAAATTTTCAGGATATATTTGTCTAGTACCCAAGATGGTCATGTGGTTTTATTTTTTCAATTAATGCCAACTTTCCGAGAAAAAAAATCACTAAAGTTTATAAAAATTTATATTGGCTACATTATTTATTCGATTTTCATCAGATTTTCAGAAAAGATTTCTCTAATGCTCCCATTAATTATGTAATTTTATTAATATCCAGTGTTGCCAACTTTCTGAGAAAAAATTACTAAATTTTTAGAAAATTCATTATGACCACTATTTAACCGATTTTAATCAAATTTTCATAAAAGATTTTCCTAATGCCTAAATAAATTATGCAATTTTAACAAAATACACTGTTGCCAACATATTGAGAAAAAAAATCACAAATATTTTTAAAAATTCAAAATTCAAAATGTATGTAATATTATTTACGAATATTTTAAGAATATTTTTATATTTTTTTTAAAACATCACATTTTAAAAATGAACTAAAAAGTATAAAATAACAAGATTAGAAGTATATGGGTAAACCCATATAGAGACCACTTTGACATTTCTCGGAAAATTGGCAACACTGTATTTTAATAATATTATAATTTATGAGGGCACTAGGAGAAACTTTGAGGAAAATTTCGATCAAAATCGAATAAGTGATGTAGTAGCCACAATAAATTTTAGTAATTTTTCTCTCGGAAAATTGGCAACACTGTATTTTGTTAAAATTACATAAATTATATGAATACTAGGAGAATTCTTTGTGAAAATTTGAGTAAAATTGGTTAAATAACATGGCCATAATAAAATTTCTAAAAATTTAGTAATTTTTTTTTCGAGAAGTTGGCAACACTGCATATTAATAAAATTATGTAATTAATGGGAGCATTAGGAAAATCTTTTCTGAAAATTTCATCAAAATCGGATAAATAACGTAGCCAATATGAATTTTTAAAAACTTTAGTAATTTTTTTCTCGGAAAGTTGGCATTACTAGGAAAAACGAGAACCACATGACCATCTTGGGCATTAAACAAATTTATCCTGAAAATTTCATTAAAATCGGTTGAACCGTCTAGGAGGAGTTGCTATCACAAAATTTTGACTTACGACCGAGCGAGCTGACGACGCACACACATACACCCACATAAACTAAGTTCAGATTCGTCATCTAGGGACTATATAAAGGATTTCTATACACAATTATTGTTTTTTTGCTAATATTCCAGACACCGTACCAAACGCTATACCACTTTTTCCTTTCAGTCAAAGTGGTAATAATTTCTCTTAGGCCCATACAGATTCCTGACTCACCATGCAAATTGCCCTAAAAATTTGTGATTGTGAATTTTCACTAAGGTATGACAATACTTGTGTAAAATTTAAAACAAAAAAAGGAGTTTAGGAAGTAGCTGTCTCGTTGCGTCTCCCCAT
The DNA here is from genome assembly GCA_963966155.1 of Clivina fossor. Taxonomy (NCBI): domain Eukaryota; kingdom Metazoa; phylum Arthropoda; class Insecta; order Coleoptera; family Carabidae; genus Clivina; species Clivina fossor. The sequence goes on from CAWYQG010000114.1 coordinate 252,127, forward strand.
GTTTTTACCACTTTGACTGCAAGGAAAAAGTGGTATAGCGTTTGGTACGGTGTCTGTAACATTAGCAAAGAAAAAATATTTGTATATAGAAATTCTTTATATAGTCCCTAGATGACGAATCTGATTTTAGTTTATGTGGGTGTATGTGTGTGCGTCGTCAGCTCGCTCGGTCGTAAGTCAAAATTTTGTGATAGCAACTCCTCCTAGACGAAGTTCAACCGATTTTAATGAAATTTTCAGGATAAATTTGTCTGGTACCCAAGATGGTCATGTAGTTTCATTTTTTCCAGCGATGCCAACTTTTCGAGAAAAAAATTACTAAAGTTTTAAAAAATTCATATTGGCTACATTATTTATCCGATTTTGATCAAATTTTCACAAAAGATTCTTCTAGTATTCATATAATTTATGTAATTTTAACAAAATACAGTGTTGTCAATTTTCTGAGAAAAAAAATACTAAAATTAATTATGACCATTTTATTTAATCGATTTTAATCAAATTTTCATAAAAGTTTTTTCTAGTGCCTAAATAAATTATGCAATTTTAATAAAATACAGTGTTGCCAACTTATCGAGACAGAAAAAATTACAAATTTTTTAAAAAATTTATTGTTGCTACATTATTTATTCGATTTTGATCGAAATTTTCGCTCAAAGTTTCTCCTAGTACCCAACTAAATTATAATATTATTAAAATACAGGGTGTGCCAACTTTCCGAGAAATGTCAAAGTGGTCTATATATGGGTTAGTCAGTTAAGATGGTTCGGAGACATGTTCAGAGAATGTGTCTAATAAACGTTTGCTGTTAAAAACGATTTATTTGAATGATTTTGAAAAATAATAATAATTTAATTAATTTAATTTAAGTTGGTGTTAGTCAGTTAAGATGGTTCGGACATGTTGAGAGATTGTGTCTAATGAACGACTGCTGTTAAAAACAATTAATTTGAATGATTTTGAATAATAATAATAATTTAATTAATTTAATTTAAGTTGGTGTTAGTCAGTTAAGATGGTTCGGAGACATGTTGAGCGAATGCGTCTAATGAACGTTTGCTGTTAGAAAGATTTATTTGAATGATTAGGATGGTATACGTTTGCCCAGTGGATCAGTCCGATGAGTAGTTGGAGTGGTATGATTGAAAGAGTGACTTGCGTGAGCAAAAGTTTCCAAGTAGTAGAAATAGAAATGAGCATGTATGAGAGTGGAATTATGAATGTGGATGAAGCGAAAGTTGCTTGTGCTGGATAGGAATATGTTTGGAAGTGAAGCAATGTTCACAATATGACCGTGGTCCTTTGCGATCATAACGGGTAGGAAAGCTGTCGTTGTCTAGAACGACAAAAAATATACCACAAAAAAAAAGATTAGAAGTATATGGCTAAACCCACATATAGACCACCTTGACATTATCACATAAATGATAAGAAATAGGAATAAAAACATTTTTCAACGAAAGCTGGCAACACTGTACTTTGTTGTAATTATCTAATTTATTTGGATATCAAAAGAATCCTTTGTGAAATTTTGAACAAAATCGGTTATGCACATGGGAAAATAAAATTTTAAAAATTTTAGTAATTTTTTTCTCAGAAAGTTGGCAACACTGTATTGTATTAAAATTACGAAATGTATGTGGGTACTAGGTGAATCTTTCCTGAAAATTTGATCAAAATCGGACAAATAATATAGCCACAATGAATTTTAAAAAATTTTAGTAATTTTTTTCTCGGAAAGTTAACATTACTGGAAAAAACCAAAACCACATGACCATCTTAGGCACTAGGCAAATTTATCCTAAAAATTTCATTAAAATCGGTTAAACCGACTACTAGGAGTTGCGATCACAAAATTTTGTCTGACGACCGAGCGAGCGAGCTGACGACGCACATCCGTACACCCACATAAACTAAGTTGAGATTCGTCAACTAGAGGCTATATGAAGGATTTCTATAAATTTTTTTTTTTTTAATGTTACAGACACCGTACCAAACGTTATACCACTTTTCCTTGCAACCAAAGTGGTAATAATAAAATTTTCAATTAATCACTTTTTGAAGAGCATTAAATATATATACATTCATTCAAACACAATCACGCCATTCGTACCAAAAACAGTGTGGCACAAACTCTAATTCCACTATACTCCAGGGTTGGACTGGCCTACCTGCCCACCGGGCTTTCCCCAGGTGAACCGTCATAATTATAAGAGCCGTAACCGAAAATTGTCAAAAAATTAAAACTAATTTCTGAGTTTTACAAAAATTTAAGAACAGATTATTACAAACAAATCGATATGTATTGGAATACATACATACACAATCACGCCATGTACCCAAATCAGGGTGGGACACAAACTCTTTTCATTATCCCGAAATCAATCGCCTCCAAACATTCCTATCCAAACAAGCAACTTTTGCTTCATCCACATTCATAACTCCTCTCATACATGCTCTCTTTTATTTCTACTACTTGGAAACTTTTGCTCCCGCAAGCCATTCTCTCAATCATACCACTCCAGTAATATTATTGCCATGTTATTTAACCGACTTTACTAAAATTTTCACAAAAGATTCTCCTAGTATTCATATAATTTATGTAATTTTAACAAAATACAGTGTTGCCAACTTTCCGAAAAAAAATTACTAAAATTTTTAAAAATTTATTATGTTCGATATTAATCAAATTTTTGAAAAAGTTTTTCCTAGTGCCTAAATAAATTATGTAATTTTAACAAAATACAGTGTTGCCAACTTATCGAGAAAACATCACAAAATATTTTAAAAATTTATTGTTGCTGCATTATTTATTCGATTTTGATTAAATTTTCAGAAAAGTTTCTCCTATTGTCCACATAAATTATAATATTATTAAAATACACTGTTGCCAACTTTCCGAGAAATGTCAAAGTGGTCTCTATATGGGTTTACCCATATAGTACTAATCTTGTTTTTACTTTAATTTCACTTGGAACATTTGAAGAAAGTGTAGCATATGTCACTCGGAATAGACAACTCTTTTTGTGTTTCGCCTAGATTGGCTGTATCTGAATTTAACACAATAAAGATTGTTTTCTACTTTTCATAACATAATACACTATTAAAATATTTTTTTTGTTTTAGGAAAAATACAAGAATAATAAAAATAATGTAAAATTAATCGAATTTGATAATATACATACATACATACATACATACACAATCACGCCATGTACCCAAAATGGTGTGGCACAAACTCTTTTTATCATTCCGAAATCAGTCGCATCCAAACATTCCTATCCAAACAACCAACTTTCGCTTTATCTACATTCATAATTCCTCTCATACATGCTCACTTCTATTTCTACTACTTGGAAACTTTCACTGCACGCAAGCCACTCTCTCAATCATACCACCACTCCAACTACTTATCGGACGTCCACTTGCAAACGTATACCATCAAAATCATTCAAATAAACCTTTTTAACCAGACGTTCATTAGATGCATTTGCTCAACAAGTCCGAATCATCTTAACTGACTAACACCAACTTTTGCTACAACATTTCTTTCAATTTTACACTCATCATACACTAGTCTATTTCGTGCCCGATCTCTCCTATTTACACCACATACCCCACGTAAAAATCTCATTTCCACAGCAGTCATTTTCCGTTTATGCTTTTGCAACCAAACCCAACATTCACTACCATACATCAACGTAGGCACCAAAACTGCATTGTATATTTTATTGAAAATTTGAAATAAAACATTAAACACTCTTACTAATTTATCATTCAGTACTAATTTTACAGTACATATTATTAAAATAAAGCTGCTTTAGTTTAAAGTTCTGTATTAATATTTATTTATTATCGACGTTTCGACGAACTAAGCCTCTGTCTTCATCAAGAAAAATAATATAACGTTTGCGTGGACGTCCGATGAGTAGTTGGAGTGGTATGATTGAGAGAGTGGTTTGCGTGCAGCAACAGTTTCCAAGTAGTAGGAATAAAAGAGCATGTATGAGAGAGGAATTATGAATGTGGATGAATTTGCGAAAGTTGCTTGTGTTGAGTAGGAATGTTTGGAGGCGACTGACTTAGGGATGATGAAAAGAGTTTGTGCCACACTTTTATTTGGGTACATGGCGTGATTATGTATCTTCGAATTTTTTTATAATAAAGATTCACTAAGGCATTAAGGTTTAAATAAAATTTAGTAATAATTTATAAAATTTTATGATGTAGATACTTATTTCGTTAACTAAATTATAATTTCAATTTGGAAGGTTTGAGGGCAATAATTAACATACATACATACATAGACAATCACGCCATGTATCCAAATTATGGTGTGGCACAAACTCTTTCCACTCATCACGAAATCAGTCGCCTCCAAACATTCCTATATCCAGAGACAAGCAACTTTCGCTTCATCCACATTCCACAATTCCTTCTCTCATACATGCTCTTTTATTCCTACTACTTGGAAACTTTCGTTCACGCAAGCCACTCTGTCAATCATACCACCACTCCAACTACTAATCGGACGTCCACTTGCAAACGTATACCATCAAAATTATTCAAATAAATTTTTTCAACAGCAAACGTTCATTAGACGCATTCGCTCAACTTGTCTCCGAACCATCTTAACTGACTAACACCAACTTTTACTACAACATTTTTTTTACTGAATTTCAGACTCATCATACACTAATCGTATTTCGTACCCAATCTCTCCTATTTACACCACATATCCCACGTAAAAATCTCATTTCCACAGCAGTCATATTCCGTTTATGCTATTGCAACCAAACCCAACATTCACTACCATACATCAACGTTTATAAAATATGTAACTAAAGATGGCCGTGATTTAGTAGCCGAAACGTACAAATAATAAACATAAATAAATTAATTATATATTTATTAAATAACTCATTATTGTCTTCGAAACTTTCAAATTAATATTTTGTTACCTAGTAACTTGTTTCTATGTTTTGTTTTTTGTATCTTTTGTATCTTTTTCCTGATGAAGACGGACATTGAGTTTTGTCGAAACATTAATACAGAATTTCAATTTAAGCAGTTTTATTTTACTAGAAGAATTTTTATGAAAATTTGATTGAAATCGGTTAAATAATGAATTTTCTAAAACTTTAGTAATTTTTTTCTTGGAAAGTTGGCAACACTGGATATTAATAAAATTATATAATTAATGGGAGCATTAGGAAAATCTGATTAAAATCGAATAAATAATGTAGCCAATATGAATTTTTATAAACTTTAGTAATTTTTACATAACTAACTACATAACTACATGACCATATTGGGCACAAGACAAATTTATTCTGAAAATTTCGTTAAAATCGGTTGAACCGTCTAGGAGGAGTTGCGGCCACATAATTTTGACTTACAACCGAGCGAGCTGGCGACGCACATCCATACGCGCACATAAACTAAGTTCAGATTTGTCATCTAGAGGCTATATGAAAGATTTCTATGCAATTTTGTTTTTTGAAAATGTTACAGACAGCGTACCGAACGCTATACCACTATTTCCTTGCAGTCAAAGTGGTAATAAAGCTAAAGTTATCAATCAGTGATCTAAGGTTACTACTGATGATAGAAGCTTAGCTTTCAAAATATGTATTTAATTTTTTAAAATTTAATATTTGTAGTATAAAAGAATTTATTTCAATATATTAATTAGTCTAACAAATTTACTGTGTAAATGTATATTCTCACCTTACTTTTAAATGTGATTTTTGTCAAAATTACTTTTTCACGTTTACTTAAAATTACTTATTAACGTTAGTTAACGCGTGTCATGTGACACGTAACGCAAATACAAAACATGTTGCATTTCATATTGAATTTATTCGTTTAAATGACCATGATTTTTGAATATTTTCAATGAAAACCACTGGGGCTAAAATTAGATGAAAAACGAGCATTGTTTCAACCAGACTGGTTGCATCTGCCAACTCTAGCTGTTTTCTAAAAAGCACTAATATTTTTTGTAATTTTTAGTTTACGTATATTTGAGTAGGAATACCACACATAAAAACAAAAACTTCATGAAATAATAAAGGTTTTTTTTACAAAATTTTAATAAATTATTTACTAATATTCATATTCTCTAATACATTTTATTAGTTGTTGCCAAATACAATTATTTTTTGTCATAACTATTTTAACATATAACATAAAAGTATAAATATAATAGATTTATTCTTAGATGTGTATAAAAATGTTGTTTTAAGTTGGTATTGTTAGTAAAAGTTTTAATTGCAAATTTCACATTAAAGGTTTTTCTCGTGTATGTGTTCGCATGTGACGTTTTAAATTGCTCGTTTGACTAAAACTCTTATTACAAGTTTCACATTGATAAGGTTTGTCTTTTGTATGTGTACGAATATGTACTTTTAAATTGCTCGTTTGACTAAAACTTTTATTACAAATTTCACATTTATAAGGTTTGTCCCGTGTATGTATATGCATATGTGTTTTTAAATGGCTCTTTTGACTAACACTTTTATTACAAATTTCACATTTATAAGGTTTGTCCCGTGTATGTATACGCATATGGGTTTTTAAATTGCTCTTATGATTGCATTTTTTATTACAAATTTCACATTTATAAGGTCTCTCATTTGTGTGTGTACGCATATGTACTTCCAAATTGAATTTTCTTAACAAAACTTTTTCACATATTTTACATTGGTACTGTTTCTTTTCTGTGCGTGTCTGACTGAATGTTTTTAAATTAGAATCATCACTGACAGATTCTCCACAACTGCGACTGTTCCCAAAAGATGTTCCAGGTTGTAAACAATCGTTACTATTAGCAGTTTGTTTATTAATTTCAGTATTTTCGACATCAGCCTTAAGTATTGTATTGTCTCGCAATCGTTCCAATTTTAAATTATATTTCATTTTAATCTTGTTTGCCAATCTACATTCAGCAGCATTAAAACCACAAAACTTAGAACCTTTAATGTCATGCTCTTCAGTTTTAATTTCGTGTTCAACATCTACTTCGGTAAAATAATCATTGTTAATATTACTTTCATTGCGATTTTCTTCAGTAATTTCTTGTTTTATATCGGTTAGTAATACGATTACGTCTTCACTCGGACATTCCAATTCTCTTTTTACGTTTATATCAATATCTATATCAATAGTGTCAGCGTAACCCTCTTGAATTGTTTCAGTCTTGATATTTGGATGGTTAATATACGTTTCGTCTACTTTACTATCATCTTCAAAATTTACGTGAATAGATTCGGAACAACCAACAATATTTTCTTGTTCCATAATAACCTCTTCTTCCTCATAATTCGCAAATGTATTATGGAATTCTTCATCAGTTTGTTCTATATTCATATCATTCATGTAGTTGATTGCATTATTTTGTTCCAATTTTATTGCATTTATTACAATTTCATAATTTTCACTTTGTTCTGTATTTAGTCCATTTTGTAATTGCTCTAAATACTTTTCTAGAATTTTTTGCGAACATAAACAGCTCTGAAGAAATTTGTAACTTTGGTTTAACTGAACAATACAGGTCTTGCATATGCCATTCGGTAAATTATTATTTAATTTTAGCTAAAAACACATAAATTTAATATAAAATATTAGATACTAAAATATAATACTTACAAGTCCTGGCGCAATTTGATTTAGTTTGTCGAATAAAGTAAGGTTAGGTGAATCGTAATTGATCAAAGCTGACGAGATATCTTTGTTAGTAATACATAAGCGACAGACCTTTGTAAACATAAACATGTTTATCTCCTTGTATTTTCAAGAGTTTATATAGTTTTATTATAAGTAAATATCAATATTAAATACACAAATAACCAATAAACCAGTTAACATGTGACAAGTTTCTTTAGGAATTGTCTCTAGTGACTACACGTCAGTGGTGCCCAAACTTTTTTTGTAAAACAGTACAGAGTTTATAATATATATTTGTTTGTTATATTATTTGCTAGTTGCTTAAATATATTTGCTTAATATTCTTTAATTATATGATTAGTAGTATTTAATTATTAAAAAAATACTCAAAATAATACTATTTATTTATTGATGAATGTTATGTAATATTTCTAGTATAAGAAAAAGAAGAATAAATGACAAGGTATTTTATTGAACGCACCCACTGAAATAATGGTGGGGAGGGACCAATTGATATCGCCTGCGCCTAGAGAAGTAATAAATTTTGAAAGCAACTGCTGCGCTAATGGTGCGTTTGCACCATAGATCATATAATGATCATATATATGATCTATGGTTTGCACACTCAATATTTAGCAATATTTACATACATAAACAATCTATTTTACTATCACAATGTGGAATGAATAGTTCAGGAACAAAGACGTTTTCGTTTTTAATTTTGTTTTGTATGAAACTCAAGTAACACATATGAATTGTATAATTAATATATCATTTTATAATTAAGTAATAATTTTTAATATTTATTTTATAATTATAATTATATTATTATAATTATAATTACAGTAATTAATGTTTTTACAATATTTTATATGTATAAGCAGTAATACTAACAATATATAGCTATTTTATATATCTAATTAACTAAACGCCACCTAATATCTGACTAATGACGTCACTGTCAGCTCAGTAGTTGATCAGTTAAATTTTGTATTATAAATATTAGCTAATGTTCACTATACGAGTTTTTATTATATTTTGATGAAATCTATTTCAATCATTCTGATTTTCAAAATAACAAAATTTAAATGGTATCTGGAATATTGTTTTCTAATTTTTATAAAATCAACATGTATATGAAAATATATAATCAATTCTTCTTTTTCTTATACATCAAACATTACCCAAAATTTTGCTGGCCAACTGTATTTGTAACATATTTCTGTTAAGTCAACCTCAATCTCGAATACTATCAAATATAATATTTTTATATTTTACTTATAGTAGAAAGCTTTCTTTGGTAGAAAATTTATTTTTAATCATAAATAGTTTTTTGCAACATTGTCATTTATGTACAAATGATATAAATATATTGTCCATTATTTCTGTGGGTGCGTTCAACTAAAATAGGATGCTTTTTATTCTTCTTCGTATACTAGAAATATTACACAAAATTCATCTGGCCAACTGGATTTCTGTCAGATTTTCCTAAGTTAACCTCTAATACTATCAAATAAAATATTTTTATGTTTTACTTATTGTAAGAAACTTTTTTGGTAGAAAATTTAATTTTAATCATGAATAGCTTTATGCAACTTTGTCAATTATGCACAAGTGATAAAAATGTATTGCTTACAATACTTAATCTGGATTCAGATGGCAAACGTTTCGTAGATAAATTGAAAGCAATTATGCCAGAAATTGTAAGCATGAAATAATTTGTTTTGACTATAATATACATTATTGTTTCTAAATTTTCTACTTTTCTTATTTTAGGTAGATTGCAAGATCAAATTACCGAATGGTATTTGTACAATTTGCGCTGTTCGGCTGAATGATGCTTATAAATTTATCAAACAATGTTTCGATTCTCAAATAATATTAAAGCAACATTTAAATGAAGCGGTTTGTCGACTATGTGCTGGTGGTGATAATATAACATTTAGTTTAACTACAATGGATACGGATAATGTATTGTTCCAATACAAATTGGAAACCATTGCATCGGAAATTGTAAGTAAAATACTAACTTTAGCCAGGTCCACGAAACGATATTATATGTGCATGCTAAAATTAGAACTGACAAGTGAATTTGTAAGAATTACTGCGATTTTACTGTTTTATTTACTTTAAATCTATTTTAACTTAATTGCTATGTCTGGTCAATTTTTATCGTTTACAACGTTCGCCTGCGACCCACATTGCATTGCCTCATAGTAGAATCTTTCATGAAAAACTACCTAACTGTTAATAAAAGTTCCATTAAAATCTGTTCACTTAATTAAGTTTTTCCATTTATAGCGATTTTCCTGCGGTTCACGCATACTTATTCCCACTTTTGGATATTTTTTTTCCATCATTTCAATTTTATAACTCTCTTTCCACGTTGCATTCCAAAACCGGACAAACATACTTATTTACAATGTGTATATGTATAGATTAACCTGTTCTAAATGTATTTGATTAGATTTGCTTATAATAAACTTATTAATTAAGTAAGATTTGTTTCTGTAAGAGTCGTGGGAATAGTTATTATGAGAAAAATGTTGTTGACTGTGTTCAGGCTAATAAAAATTTTGTTTTACATTTGTAATTTATATTTTTAATCATTTGTTACTCCATAAACAAGTAACGTAGCCACACAGCTTATAGTAGGATTTAGATCTCTCAAATAAATCAAATATTAGTTAAATATCATAGGGACTTGATGTTATTAGTAGAAATATGTTTCTTTATTAAGCTCCCTTTAAATTAGAGATTTTTATTATAATGTATATACCTAATATGTAATTTTAAATTATATTTTTAGCTGGAATGTACTGAGAAGTTATCCGATTGTATTTGCTCAATTTGTTCTGTTCGATTAAATGAAACGTATAAATTTGTAGAAAAATGTTTTAAATCGCAAGAAATTTTAAAGCGACATGCAAAACAACAATCGCCAAATAGTGAAGTTATGAAAAACGAAATTAAAACTGAAAGCGAAATTAAAGAAGAGAATATTGATGAAGAATACATTAAAATAGATTTGGAAACTGATATAAACATTAAAATTGAAGATAGTTTAGAATCACAAAATAATACAAATTTTGATGCTGCTTGTATGAAAGAAGAAGCTATTGAAATAGATTGGGAAAATGATACAAATATTAAATTTGAAGAAAGTTTGAAATCAGAATCTTTAGATTTACATTCAGAATTAATAATTAAGGAAGAATATTGTGATTTTGAGAATGAAACCGATGGAAAACGTTGTCAAGCTATTAGAAATTTGAATGAAAATGATGAATCTGTAAAGAAAGGAAAATCTCATAAATGTACATCTTGTGAGAAAATTTTTACTCGATATGCTCATTTAAAAAGGCATATTCGTATACATACAAATGAGAGACCTTATAAGTGCGAAATATGTGAGAGAACCTTTACTCAGAGTGGAACTTTAAAATCGCATATTCGTATTCATACAAATGAGAGACCTTATAATTGCGAAATATGCGAGAAAACTTTTACTCTTAGTGGAACTTTAAAATCGCATATTCGTATACATACAAATGAAATACCTTATAATTGCGAAATATGCGAGAAAACTTTTACTCGGAATGAAATTTTAAAATCGCATATTCGTAAGCATACAAATGAGAGACCTTATAAATGCGAAATATGTGAGAAAACTTTTACTTGGCGTGAACAATTAAAAAGACATATCCGTTCTCATCCGAAAGAGAAACCTGATGAATGCGAAATAGAAAACTTTTCCTCAAAGTAGAAATTAAAAGGAAAGATATTCATATTCATAGTGTAACGATTTAATTTTTGTAGTTTTCTTTTTATTAATGATTAATTTTTAAATATTGTTAAGCTTCATTCGGACTGCTCTTTCGCCAGCGAAATCAGTTTTATGTTTTAGCGATTCTGAACCGAACTGCATGTGAGTTTAAATGAATACATTTCAAATGTACGGATTTAGTTTCATTAGCAAAATGGCCAAGGTTTCTAACTAAAATTTACTTATGTTTTAAGAACGGCCCATCACATTTTACTAAAATGAGATATCGATGTGTATATGTTTTTATTAAAAGAAATGTCAAATTATAATATGTAAATGATCAGTTTCGAAGAAAAAATTAATATTATTTTGAAAACGCGTATTTCATATAATAAAATAACATTCATTTTAGACACATCAGAAGAAAAATTAACAAAACAGATGGCGAATTCTTTTTATAAACCTATAAAATTATATTTATGTCTTATACTTTTCTAAGTGTTCTATTTTGCATTCGTATTTTTCAAATGATTGTACAGGTCTTATTTTTTATAATCATAAATTCTTCTTCAGACTTATTTAACAAAACAAAACAACTTAAACTGTAAAAAAATAATTGTATTGAAGGTAACCAAAAACTGTTTACAAATTATGCAATGTAAACAGTAAAGTCAAAAATGATTTTAAACAGCATTTTTCATGTTATTTCGCTGTGTTAATCGTAAAACTGAAACTAAATCGTAAAACTGTTGACAGTCTGAATATAATTTGTCAGTACTTTTTTTTTACATGATTATTATTTTAAATAAAATTAAAATGTTAAGTCTTATTCAGACTGCTGTTTTAGTTTTATGCAGAAACACAACAATTTGACCAATCCAAACAACACTTGACACATTTTTAGTTTTTACGTCAAATATTTGTTAGTATTTTGATTAATCAGCTCTTGCGTTTGTGCGTAAAACTAAAACGGTAGTCTGAATTAGATTTTATGTACAATAATATTTTTTAATTTCTATAAAAATCAACATGTATTTGATAATTTATAACACAACATGAAATGACAATAAACTTTGTTTATGCGTTCCTGATACAAATTGAAATTGACAGTCTTTATTGTGACAAGAAAGATAACAATTTTTTGATTATTCTATTGTAAAGATGAAAGTATTTGCCCAAATCAATTTTATATATTTTTTCAATCTATATTAATTTTATTATTATTAAATATGTAAAATATATTAAATGTTATTTATAATAAAATTCAAATCAATAAATAAATCAATACTATTATGTAATATGTATTAATGAGTTGTTTTTATCTAATTTAATAATATAAATAAATTTTTTTTTAATTTCTTTCAATTTGGTTTAATCATGTAAGTAAAGTCAATAAATATTGAATGAAGTTTATTGACTTTAGCTGCAGGATTAATACTAAACTTATTTTTTGTATTTTTTTCTTTTGTTTAAATTTCGTTTAATGTATGGACGGCCTTATTTACACAACGACCTGTTATGCAATACCAGTTTGAGCAATTTGTTTGTAAGTGTATGGGGTTTTTTAGACAAACAGATTAATTAACAATTGATAAAACATTTTCAAATTTAAATTTGATGCGTTCAGCAATCCTGTAACGAGGATTGTATGTGTTTTAAAATTTTCCGTAATTTCATTTAGTGCTGAGTTCAATTTATGTAGAAATTCGTTTTCATCTTCTGATAGTGACCGGTATACTACAATTATTAATATTTTTTTTTTTTGTGGTGTGAGAGTGTTTTGCATGAGCGAAAGTTTCCAAGTGTTAGGAATGAAAGAGCATGTATGAGAGGAATTATGAATGTGGATGAAGCGAAAGTTGCTTGTGCTGGATAGGAATGTTTGGCGGCGACTGATTTCGGGATGTTGAAATGAGTTTGTGCCACACCCTTTTGGGTACATGGCGTGATTGTGTATGTATGTATGCATGTATTCCTGTAATTTCGATAACTTTCTCTTCGGAAAATTGTTTAATTGTTTATGGTGATTGTTTTTGCAATTGAAATTTACTTATTTTTTCGTTAGAAGATCTCTCTACTTTGTTATTTTGTTGTTCTTTAATCTTTAATAATGTTATTATCAATAATGACATTATTATACAGCAGCTAGTTACTATACAGCGCTGGTGTGGCAGTGATATCTTCGGCGACCATATTACGAAAACTATTACATCAAGTAAAGTTAATTGACAATTGCATTGTTTATTTTCGCTTGAAATCTAATTTGATTGTTAAAAACATGTAAACAAGTGCAACAAATGCAATGTGCACCGCCAAAGATGGTCAGAAATTATATATTCAACCAAAGAATTATTAATTCTCACAAATCATGTAACAAATATAAATTGCGTATGTTGAGTTCGTCGAAACATCGATTATAAATAAATATTAATACAAAATTAAGGCAATGTTTTATTTAATATTCTAACATAGTTATTTGAGAAACATAGTATAATTCAAAAAAATAATAGTAAAAAAACGATTTGGCTAGTTGAAAGACAAAGAGTGCTAAAGAATTTATAACCAGGTAACTCTTTCAAGTAAAAAATAATATAAACACACAAAAAACTTGTTTCTTTGTTTTTGGAACAATATCTTTACGGTCTTGTTAAAAATTTACGTCTGCGCGTATCCGGACACTGATGAAATTACAAAAATAAATGAAGTAAAACTGTAATTATTATATTTTGTTATTTCTCGTTTAAAAGTATTTGCACTAGTAACTAGTTGAATAATGAAATTATTTCTAAATAGCAATTTACGCAGTTTTGAAACATATTAGAAATCTTTGCAATTCAATACATACATACTCGAGTACGTCGATTATTAATAAATATTAATACAGAACTCCAATCTAAAGCCGTTTTATTTTAATATAATGAGTTGTGAAAGATTTTTTACTATACTGTATACTACTTACCATCACAAAACTATATTTTAATTTTTACAATAAAATACAAATCAATTTTATTTGCAAAATATTAAAATGATTTAAAAACAAAATAAGAAGTATATGGGTAAACCCATATATAGACCTCTTTGACATTTTCCGGAAAGTTGGCAACACTGTATTTTTATAATATTATAATTTATGTAAGCACTAAGAATTTTTTTTCTGAAAATTCAATCAAAATCGAATAAATAATGTAGCCACAATAAATTTTTAAAAAAATTTGTGATTTTTTTCTCGATAAGTTGGCAATACTGTATTTTGTTAAAATTGCATAATTTATTTAGGCACTAGGAAAATCTTTTATGAAAATTTGATTAAAATCGGTTAAATAAAGTGATCAAAATAAAATTTTAAAAATTTTAGTAAATTTTTCTCAGAAAGTTGGTAACACTGTATTTTGTTAAAATTACATAAATTATATGATTACTAGGAGAATCTTTTGTGAAACTTTGAGTAAAATCGGTTAAATAACATGGCCATAATATATTTTTAAAAACTTCAGTAATTTTTTTCTCGGAAAGTTGGCAACACTGGATATTAATAAAATTATATAATTAATGTAAGCATTAGGAGTATCTTTTCTGAAAATTTGATCAAAATCGGATAAGCAATGTAACCAATATGAATTTTTTAAAATTTTAGTAATTTTTTTCTCTGAAAGTTGGCATTACTAGAAAAAACCAAAACCACATGACCATCTTGGGCACTAGATAAATTTATCCTGAAAATTTCATTAAAATCGGGCGAGCTGACGACGCACATCCATACACCCACATAAACTAAGTTCAGATTCGTCATCTAGAGGCTATATGAAAAATTTCTATACACAATTTTTTTTTTTTTTTGAAAATGTTACAGACACCGTACCGTACCAAACGTTATACCACTTTTTACTTGCAGTCAAAGTGGTAAAAATGCTTTCTGTTTTATCACAAATAGGTTTGTATAGAATTTATAATTAAACACATACTTACATAAGTATTAAAGAAATCTAACAATATTTTACACATCTATTTATAAATAGTCTGAAAATTTTTAATTAATATAATTAATAAATCATATATAATTTTATAAGCGTATTAAAACGCACTGAATTTATCTACAAACTAAATAAAGATTATATGAGAAAAATATTTTGGAAAAATAATCTTCAGACAAGTAGAAATAAATGAATTGAATATAAAAAAAATTAAGAATATAATTTGCTTTAATTACATTTTCAAAATGCTGCAATAAGAAAGTCAATCAAATCAAAATTACGTTATTAAACAGGAAAAATATATTACTTATTATATTTAAATTTTTACACACACACATGTATTTAAAAAATAAATTTCTTATACAATATAAAAAACATTGGTAAATATAAAATATATATTATATAATAAAATATGATAAACATACCAAATATTATTTATTAATTATTATAATTTATTTTTTGGATCGTCATTTTTGATAGAAATTTTTAAACGTTAAATCTTGAATTTGTAGAAATTCCTGGGCTGATATACCGTGGTTGATCTATTTTCGTTGCAGACGTTTCACCATACATCGTAGATGGCATTCTCAGGGCTTGGTGACTGAATGACAGTTTCTGCCCGGCAATCTGGTATATATACCTACGTTGATGTATGGTAGTGAATGTTGGGTTTGGTTACAAAAGCATAAACGGAAAATGACTGCTGTGAAAATGAGATTTTTACGTGGGGTATGTGGTGAAAATAGGAGAGATCGGGTACGAAATAGACTAGTGTATGATGAGTGTGTAATTGAAAGAAATGTTGTAGCAAAAGTTGGTGTTAGTCAGTTAAGATGGTTCGGACATGTTGAGCAAATGTCTAATGAACGTTTAGTTATAAAGATTTATTTGAATGATTTTGATGGTTTACGTTTGCCAGTGGACGTCCGATGAGTAGTTGGAGTGATATGATTGCGAGTGTTTTGCGTGAGCGAAAGTTTCCAAGTAGTAGGAATAAAAGAGCATGTATGAGTGAGGAATTATGAATGTGGATGAAGCGAAAGTTGTTTGTTTGGTTAGGAGTGTTTGGAGGCGACTGATTTCGGGATGATGAAAAGAGTTTGTGCCACACCCTTTTGGGTACATAAAAACAAAATGTTTTCAACATTTACTACTTATGTGATTTGTAATCGGTGTTAATTAGAGATCTTTGACTACCCTCTCGGTACGTTGAGTATTTATATAATCTTACATCACTAATTAGGACTTTATCTTTTTCTACTGATGATGAAAGCTTAGCATTCGAAATTCGTATATGAGCTCTTTTAAAAATATTATTGTTTGTGGTTTTAGAAAAATCATTATATTTTATTAACTTTTCGAGACAGTTAGATCATATTTCAATTTATTATAAATTTGTTTATTTATAAATCTATAATTTATATAATAAATTACAAAACTATATATCTTAATATATGATTTCTGATTAAATTACTCAATAGCTTTTAAAAATATTAATAAATATTTTTCTTATTGCTAATTTGTTATTTGAAATATATTTTGATATCATTTATCAGATCTAAAAATACTTATATCTTTTTATATTTAAAGAAAAATTGTACATTACCTTAATGTTGTAATCTAATGACAGCAAAATGGTATTGCTTGTTTAGTATCTTCATGGATATATTGGTCGTAATGTAAAGTCCACAGAAACATATTGAAGATGAATCATACCTTCTATTATTGATTTTTCAGCAGAAAGTTTTATAGCAAATTTTTTTATTTATTAATTTTTTTTTAGAGCCAAAGTTTACTAAAATTTGATTAATAATTTTTAATTGGCGTTCAAATAATGACAAATCCTAATTTTTTTTTTTAATTAACTTATATTTTTTACATTGTTCAAATGATCCTTGCATAATGAAAAAAAACGTGAGTAATAAAGATAGAAGTATTTTACAAATAATTTAAATATAGCTGATATTTTTTGCTTAATTTTGATAGAAATAGAAAATATTTATAATAATTCCTGTATTGCCCATTAGTATGAAAGATTTATAATATATTATGATTGGTTCGATAGAACGTAAAATCTAATTATTTGAGTTATGTTTTATTTTTTTTTTTAATTTCTTTTATTCTGAATTAATAATTTTTTAATTTCATGATTGTGACGGGCATAAAATAATGCTGTACATAACAAATACATTATATTCTTTAATATTGAATATTTTATAAATGATACAAATTTAAACTAAAAACTTTAGACTTCTGTAATATTGTTTTATTGTAAAAATATTTTTTAACTTTAACAGATAATCGTTTACTTATATCTGCGATGCAATAATCGATAATAAGTGTTCTTCTGAACGAGATTTTAATTCGTAAAACTACTATATTTAATTATAAGAATAAGTATTGTCAAAAGTAAATCTTAGTCATTTTAAACAAAATAATCATTATTGTAAATATACATGTATCCAAATTACAACTTATTTTATATAAATTCCAATTAAACAAAACTAACTAAAGTATTAAAATTTAAAATACATTCAATTAGGTAAGGTTAAATGTGGTCTGTTCTCAAAACTGATGGAAGAGACAATAAATAATTAATTACTTATCAATTTATAAGCATATAATTTTTTTCGTGAACCTAGTTATAGCTAGTATTTTACTTACAATTTCCGATGCAATGGCTTCCAATTTGCATGAGAATAATTCATTATACGAATCCAATGTAGTTAAACTAAACGTTATATTACTACGACCAGCACATAATCGACAACGTTCTTCATTTAAATGTTGTATGAATATTATTTGAGAATCGAAACATTGTTTTATAAATTTATAAGCATCATTCAACCGAACAGCGCAAACTGTGCAAATACCATTCGGTAATTGGATCTTGCAATCTACATAAAAAGAAGTAAAAGAGTCAGAAATAATAATGTATATTACAATCAAAACAAATTATTTCAATCTTACAATTTCTGGCATAATTGCTTCGAATTTAACTACGAAACGTTTGCCATCTGAATCCAGATTAAGTACAGTGAATAATGCATTTCCATCACTCGTACATGATTGACAAAGTTGCATAAAACCACTCATGATTAAAAATAAATTTTCTACCAAACAAGCTTCTTACAATCAGTGAAACATAAAAATATTTTATTTGATAGTATTAGAGGTTAACTTAGAAAAATCTGACAGAAATCCAGTTGGCCAGATGAATTTTGTGTAATATTTCTAGTATACAAAGAATAAAAAGCATCCTATTTTAGTTGAACGCATCCACAGAAATAGTGGACAATATATTTATATCATTTGTACATAAATGACAATGTTGCAAAAAACTATTTATGATTAGAAATAAATATTCTAGCAAAGAAAGATTTTTACTATAAGTAAAATCTAAAAATATTATATTTGACAGTATTCCAGGTTGATTTACAAAAATATGTTACAAATACAGTTGGCCAGCAAAATTTTGGGTAATGTTTGATGTATAAGAAAAAGAAGAATTGATTATATATTTTCAAATACATGTTGATTTTATAGAAATTAGAAAACAATATTCCAGATACCATTTAAATTTTGTTATTTTGAAAATCAGAATGATTGAAATAGATTTCATCAAAATATAATAAAAACCCGTATAGTGAACATTAGTTAATATTTATAATACAAAATTTAACTGATCAACTACTGAGCTGACAGTGACGTCATTAGTCAGATATTAGGTGGCGCTTAGTCAATTAGATATATAAAATAGCTATATATTGTTAGTATTACTGCTTATACATATAAAATATTGTAAAAACATTAATTACTGTAATTATAATTATAATAATATAATTATAATTATAAAATAAATATTAAAAATTATTACTTAATTATAAAATGATATATTAATTATACAATGCATATGTGTTACTTGAGTTTCATACAAAACAAAATTAAAAACGAGAATGTCTTTGTTCCTGAACTATTCATTCCACATTGTGATAGTAAAATAGATTGTTTATGTATGTAAATATTGCTAAATATTGAGTGTGCAAACCATAGATCATATATATGATTATTATATGATCTATGGTGCAAACGTACCATTAGCGCAGCGGTTGCTTTCAAAATTTATTACTTCTCTAGGCGCAGGCGATATCAATTGGTCCCACCCCACCATTATTTCTGTGGGTTCGTTCAATAAAATACGTTGTCATTTATTCTTCATTTTCTTATACTAGAAATATTACATAAAATTCATCAATAAATAAATACTATTATTTTGAGTATTTTTTTAATAATTAAATACTACTAATCATATAATTAAAGAATATTAAGCAAATATATTTAAGCAACTAGCAAATAATATAACAAACAAATATATATTATAAACTCTGTACTGTTTTACAAAAAAAGTTTGGGCACCACTGACGTGTAGTCACTAGAGACAATTCCTAAAGAAACTTGTCACATGTTAACTGGTTTATTGGTTATTTGTGTATTTAATATTGATATTTACTTATAATAAAACTATATAAACTCTTGAAAATACAAAGAGATAAACATGTTTATGTTTACAAAGGTCTGTCGCTTATGTATTACTAACAAAGATATCTCGTCAGCTTTGATCAATTACGATTCACCTAACCTTACTTTATTCGAC
This sequence comes from Clivina fossor, assembly GCA_963966155.1. NCBI lineage: Eukaryota > Metazoa > Arthropoda > Insecta > Coleoptera > Carabidae > Clivina > Clivina fossor. The sequence continues at coordinate 272,186 of CAWYQG010000114.1, forward strand.
AAACTAAATCAAATTGCGCCAGGACTTGTAAGTATTATATTTTAGTATCTAATATTTTATATTAAATTTATGTGTTTTTAGCTAAAAGTAAATAATAATTTACCGAATGACATATGCAAGACCTGTATTGTTCAGTTAAACCAAAGTTACAAATTTCTACAGAGCTGTTTATGTTCGCAAAAAATTCTAGAAAAGTATTTAGAGCAATTACAAAATGGACTATATGTAGAACAAAGTGAAAATCATGAAATTGTAATAAATGCAATAAAATTGGAACAAAATAATGCAATCATCTACATGAATGATATGAATATTGAACAAACTGATGAAGAATTCCATAATAAATTTGCGAATTATGAGGAAGAAGAGGTTATTATGGAACAAGAAAATATTGTCGGTGGTTCCGAATCTACTCACGTAAATTTTGAAGATGATAGTAAAGTAGAAGAAACGGATATTAACCATTTTCTTCCAAATGTCAAGACAGAAGTCATTGAAGAATGTTTCGCTGACACTATTGATATAGAATTTGATATAAACGTAAAAAGAGAATTGGAATGTCCGAGTGAAGACGTAATCGCATTAATAACTGAAATAAAACAAGAAAATCGCAGTGAAAATAATATTAACAATGATTATTTTACCGAAGTAGATGTTGAACACGAAATTAAAACTGAAGAGCATGAAATTCAAGGTTTTAAATTTTGTGGTTTTAATGCTGCTGAATGTAGATTGGCAAACAAGATTAAAATGAAATATAATTTAGAATTGGAACGCTTGCTAGACAATAAAACACTTAAGGCTGATATGGAAAATTCGGAAATTAATAAACAAACTGCTAATAGTAAAGATTGTTTACAACCTGGAACATCTTTTGAGAACAGTCGCAGTTATGGAGAATCTTTCAGTGATGATTTGAATTTAAAAACAAACAGTCAGACACGCACAGAAATAAAACGTTTCGAATGTAAAATATGTGGAAAAGTTTGGCTAAGTAAATCACATTTGAAATTACATATGCGTACACACACAAAGGAGAAACCTTATAAATGTGAAATTTGTAATAAAAAATGCAAACGTAAGGGCAATTTAAAAACCCATATGCGTATACATGCACGGGACAAACCTTATAAATGTGAAGTTTGTAGTAAAAGTTTTAGTCAAAATCATCATTTAAAAAATCATATGCTTACACATTCACAGGAAAAATCTTATAAATGTGAAATTTGTAATAAGACTCTTACTAAGAACAGCAATTTAAAAGTACATATACGTACACATACAAAGGACAAACCTTATAAATGTGAAATTTGCAATAAAAGTTTCAGTCAAAAGATCAATTTAAAAACACATATGCATACACATACAAAGGAGAAACCTTATATTTGTGAAATTTGTAATAAGAGTTTTAGTCAAATTAGCACTTTAAAATATCATATGCGTACTCATACAAAGGAGAGACCTTATAAATGTGAAATTTGTAATAAGAGTTTTAGTCTAAATCACCATTTAAAACGTCACATGCGAACACATACACGAGAGAAACCTTTAATGTGAAATTTGCAATTAAAACTTTTACTAACAGTACCAACTTAAAACAACATTTTTATACACTTCTAAGATTATATCTATTATATTTATACTTTTATTTTATATGTTAAATAGTTATGACAAAAAATAATTGTATTTGGCAACAACTAGTAAAATGTATTAGAGAATATAAATATTAGTAAAAAATTTATTAAAATTTTGTAAAAAAAATGTTTATAAGTTTATTATTTCTTGAAGTTTTTGTTTTATGTGTGGTATTCCTACTCAAATATATGTAACATTAAAAATTACAAAAAATATTAGTGCTTTTTAGAATACAGCTAGGGTTGGCAGATACAACCACTCTGGTTGAAACAATGCTCGTTTTTCATCTAATTTTAGCCCCAGTGGTTTTTATTGAAAAAATTCAAAAATCTGGTCATTTAAACGAATAAATTCAATATGAAATGCAACATGTGTTGCCTAACGTTAATAAGTAATTTTAAGTAAACGTGAAAAATAATTTTGACAAAATCACATTTAAACGTAAGGTGAGAATATACATTTACACGGTAAATTTGTTAGACTAATTAATAAAATGAAATAAATTCTCTTATACTACAAATATTAAATTTTAAAAAGTTAAATATATATTTTGAAAGCTAAGCTTCTATTATCAGTAGTAACCTTAGATCACTGATTGAAAACTTTAGCTTTATTACCACTTTGACTGCAAGGAAAAAGTGGTATAGCGTTTGGTACGCTGTCTGTAACATTTTCAAAAAAACAAAAAAATTCTATAGAAATCTTTCATATAGCCTCTAGATGACAAATCTGAACTTAGTTTATGTGGGTGTACGGATGTGCGTCGTCAGCTCGCTCGGTCGTAAGTCAAAATTATGTGGCCGCAACTCCTCCTAGACGGTTCAACCGATTTTAATGAAATTTTCAGGATAAATTTGTCTTGTGCCCAAGATGGTCACGTAGTTATGTAGTTAGTTATGTAAAAATTACTAAAGTTTATAAAAATTCATATTGGCTACATTATTTATTCGATTTTAATCAGATTTTCAAAAAAGATTTTCCTAATGCTCCCATTAATTATATAATTTTATTAATATCCAGTGTTGCCAACTTTCCGAGAAAAAAATTACTAAAGTTTTAGAAAATTCATTATTTACCCGATTTCAATCAAATTTTCATAAAAAATTCTTCTAGTAAAATAAAACTGCTTAAATTGAAGTTCTGTATTAATATTTATTAAAAATCGATGTTTCGACAAAACTCAATGTCCGTCTTCATCAGGAAAAAGATACAAAAAACAAAACATAGAAACAAGTTACTAGGTAACAAAATATTAATTTGAAAGTTTCGAAGACAATAATGAGTTATTTAATAAATATATAATTAATTTATTTATGTTTATTATTTGTACGTTTCGGTTATTAAATCACGGCCATCTTTAGTTACATATTTTATAAAAAATATAAAATAGATACAATTGAATTACATAAATTATGTGTTCCTTTTGTAGTTTTGGTTTTTTGGTTTTTTCTTGTCAACCAGTAGTTAAATTTGAGTTTGGAAGGTTTGAAGTTAATAGTGGATCATTAAATAAATATATAATTAATCAATTTAGGTTTAGTAAATATATATATATATATATATATATATATATATATATATATATATATATATATATATTTATATATATATATATACAATGCAGTTTTGGTGCCTACGTTGATGTATGGTAGTGAATGTTGGGTTTGGTTGCAATAGCATAAAAGGAATATGACTGCTGTGGAAATGAGATTTTTACGTGGGATATGTGGTGTAAATAGAAGAGATCGGGTACGAAATACGATTAGTGTAAGATGAGTGTGAAATTCAGTAAAAAAAATGTTGTTCCAAAAGTTGGTGTTAGTCAGTTAAGATGGTTCGGACGACATGTTGAGCGAATGCGTCTAATGAACGTTTGCTGTTGAAAAAATGTATTTGAATGATTTTGATGGTATACGTTTGCAAGTGGACGTCCGATGAGTAGTTGGAGTGGTGGTATGATTGACAGAGTGGCTTGCGTGAGCGAAAGTTTCCAAGTAGTAGGAATAAAAGAGCATGTATGAGAGGAGGAATTGTGGAATGTGGATGAAGCGAAAGTTGCTTCTCTCTGGATATAGGAATGTTTGGAGGCGACTGATTTCGGGATGAGTGGAAAGAGTTTGTGCCACACCCTTATTTGGGTACATGGCGTGATTGTCTATGTATGTATGTATGTTAATTATTGCCCTCAAACTTTCAAAATTGAAATTATAATTTAGTTAACGAAATAAGTAACTACATCATAAAATTTTATAAATTATTACTAAATTTTATTTAAACTTTAATGCCTTAGTGAATCTTTATTATAAAAAAATTCGAAGATACATAATCACGGAGTGTATCCAAATAAGGGTGTGGCACAAACTCTTTTCATCATCCCCAAGTCAGTCGCCTCCAAACATTCCTATCCAACACAAGCAACTTTCGCAAATTCATCCACATTCATAATTCCTCCTCTCATACATGCTCTTTTATTCCTACTACTTGGAAACTGTTGCTGCACGGAAGCCACTCTCTCAATCATACCACTCCAACTACTCATCGGACGTCCACGCAAACGTATATATTATTTTTCTTGATGAAGACGGAGGCTTAGTTTGTCGAAACGTCGATAATAAATAAATATTAATACCGAACTTTAAACTAAACCAGCTTTATTTTAATAATATGTACTGTAAAATTAGTACTGAATGATAAATTAGTAAGAGTGTTTAATGTTTTATTTCAAATTTTCAATAAAATATACAATGCAGTTTTGGTGCCTACGTTGATGTATGGTAGCGAATGTTGGGTTTGGTTGCGAAAGCATAAACGGAAAATGACTGCTGTGGAAATGAGATTTTTACGTGCGGTATGTGGTGTAAATAGGAGAGATCGGGTACGAAATAGACTAGTGTATGGATGAGTGTAAAATTGAAAGAAATGTTGTAGCAAAAGTTGGTGTTAGTCAGTTAAGATAGTTCGGACATGTTGAGCAAGTGCGTCTAATGAACGTCTGGTTAAAAAGGTTTATTTGAATGATTTTGATGGTATACGTTTGCAAGTGGACGTCCGATGAGTAGTTGGAGTGGTGGTATGATTGAGAAAGTGGCTCGCGTGCAGTGAAAGTTTCCAAGTAGTAGAAATAGAAGTGAGCATGTATGAGAGGAATCATGAATGTAGATAAAGCAAAAGTTGCTTGTTTGGATAGGAATGTTTGGAGGCGACTGATTTCGGAATGATGAAAAGAGTTTGTGCCACACCCTTTTGGGTACATGGCGTGATTGTGTATGTATGTATGTATATTATCAAATTCGATTAATTTTACATTATTTTTATTATTCTTGTATTTTTTCTAAAACAAAAAAAGTATTTTAATAGTTTATTATGTTACGAAAAGTAGAAAACAATCTTTATTGTGTTAAATTCAGATACAGTCAATCTAGGCGAAATACAAAAAGAGCTTTCTATTCCGAGTGGCATATGCTACACTTTCTTCAAGCGTTCCAAGCGAAATTAAAGTAAAAACAAGATTAGTAGTATATGGGTAAACCCATATAGAAACCACTTTGACATTTCTCGGAAAGTTGGCAACACTGTATTTTAATAATATAATTTATGTGGACAATAGGAGACACTTTTCTGAAAATTTAATCAAAATCGAATAAATGATGTAGCCATTTTGTGATTTTTTTTTCGATAAGTTGGTAACACTGTATTTTGTTAAAATTACATAATTTATTTAGGCACTAGGAAAAACTTTTATAAAAATTTGATTATAATCGAACATAATAAATTTTTAAAAATTTTAGTATTTTTTTTTTTCGGAAAGTTGGCAACACTGTATTTTGTTAAAATTACATAAATTATATGAATACTAGGAGAATCTTTTTTGAAAATTTGAGTAAAATCGGTTAAATAACATGGCCATAATAAAAATTTTATACTGTAGTAATTTTTTTTTCGGAAAGTTGACAACACTGGATATTAATAAAATTATATAATTAATGGAAACATTAGGGAAAACTTTTCTGAAAATCTGATCAAAATCGAATAAATAATGTAGCCAATATGAATTTTTATATACTTTAGTAATTTTTTTCTTGAAAAGTTGGCATCACTGAAAAAATACCAAAACCACATGACCCTATCTTGGGCACTAGGCAAATTTATCCTGAAAATTTCATTAAAATCGGTTGAACCGTCTAGGTGGAGTTGCGATCACAAAATTTTGTCTGACTACCGAGCGAGCTGACGACGCACATCCATACACCCACATAAACGTCGTCATCTAGAGGCTATATGAAGGACTTCTATATAAAAATTTTTTTTTTTTAATGTTACAGACACCGTACCAAACGCTATACCACTTTTTCCTTGCAGTCAAAGTAGTAAAAAGATATGTTCTTGTTTTATTATTAAAATAAGAAATACGCAAATGCAAGAATAAAATGAATATTATTAGAAATAAATTATATAAGTACGTAAAATTACTAAGATTTTAAAAAATTTATTATGGTTATTTTATTTATCCGATTTTGATTAAATTTTCAGAAAAGATTGATTATATAATTTTACTAATATTCAGTTATGCCAACTTTCCAAAATAAAAATGCTAAATTTTAAAAAAAATTATTATGGCCATGTTATTTAACCGAATTTACTCAAATTTTTACAAAAGATTTTCCTAATAATCATATAATTTATGTAATTTTAACAAAATACAGTGTTGCCAACTTTCCGAGAAAAAAATTTACTAAAATTTTTAAAAATTTATTTAGATCACTTTATTTATCCGATTTTAATCAAATTTTCATAAAAAAAATTCTTAGTGCCTAAATAAATTATGCAATTTTAACAAAACACAGTATTGCCAACTTATCGAGAAAGAAAATCACAATTTTTTTTTAAAATTTATTGTGGCTACATTATTTATTCGATTTTGATTAAATTTTCACAAAAGTAGGTATCTCCTAGTGCCCACATAAATTATAATATTATTAAAATACAGTGTTGCCAACTTTCCGAGAAATGTCAAAGTTGTCTATATATGGGTTTACCCATATACTTCTAATCTTGTTAATTAAATTTTTAATAGCAATTTTATCTAATCTAGTTAATTGTATATTTTGTTACACATCTATAGTAAATATCATTTGTATCATTTGTTTCTGATGAAAATGTACGAACCACGTCACGATTATTAATAAATATATTAATTATTTAATTAATTAATTAATTATTTAATTATTATTAATTAATTACAGAACAGCACAGCTTGCAAACTTACCTTCCAACAAATACGGGTGGTTCTAAAATATTTTATACATTCTTAGATTTACAACTACAATTTTAATAATTAATTAATAATAATTATTAATTAATTACTTCGTAAATCAATTAATTAAAAAAAAAAAACTTATTATAAGTACTTATATACACATTGTTAAAAAAATGTAATAATTCTTGGATTTCGTAAGAAAGTTTTCTTTATATATTGCAATAAAATTTTTTAAGGAGTCCATGAATTTTTTATTATATTAAAAACAAGATTAGATGTGTATATGGGTAAACCCATATTATATATATATATATATATATATATATATATATATATATATATATATATATATATATATATATATATATATATAGACCACTTTGACATTTCTCGGAAAGTTGGTAATACAATATTTTTATTAAAATTATAATTTATGTCGACACATAACATAACATAACATGGTCATAATAAATTATTAAAAATTTTGTAATTTTTTTCTCGGAAAGTTGGCAACATTGTATTTTGATAAAATTTTATAATTTCTATGGATAATAGGAGAAACTTTTCGAAAAATTTTAGCAAAATCGAATAAATAATGTAGCGACAATGAATTTTGAAAAAAATTTGTCATTTTTTCCTCTCGATAAGTTGGCAACACTGTATTTTGTTAAAATTGCATAATTTATTTAGGCACTAAAAAATAAAAATAAAAATTTGATTAAAATCGGTTAAATAAAGTAGAGTCATTATGATTTTTTTTTAAATTTTAGTAATTTTTTTCTCGGAAAATTGGCAACATTGTATTTTGTTAAAATTACACAAATTATATGAATACTAGGAGAATCTTTTGTAAAAATTTAAGTAAAATCGATTAAATAACATGGCCATAATAAATTTTTAAAAAATTTAGTATTTTTTTTGTCGGAAAGTTGGCAACACTGGAAAAAATAAAACCACATGACCCTGTCTTGGATACAAGACAAATTTATCCTGAAAATTTCATTAAAATTAGTTGAACCCCGTCTAGGAGGAGTTGCGATCACAAAATTTTGTCTGACTCTGCACATCCATACACCCACTTATAAACTAAGTTCGCTTGATTCGTCTGATCTAGAGGCTATAGACGAAGGATTTCTATACAGATTTTTTTGTTAATGTTACAGACACCGTACCAAACGCTATACCACTTTTCCTTGTAATCAAACTGGTAAAAAAAATAAATAATTAATTGGGAATAATAATAATAATAATTGCTTAGAATGTAAATGTTTCCAGAGAAGCCCGTTTGAGTATATACAATGCAGTTTTGGTGCCTACGTTGATGTATGGTAGTAAATGTTGGGTTTGGTTGCAAAAGCATAAACGGAAAATGACTGCTGTGGAAATGAGATATTTACGTATGGGGTATATGTGGTGTAAATAGGAAAGATCGGGTACGAAATACGATTAGTGGTATGATGAGTGTGAAATTGAAAAAAATGTTGTAGCAAAAGTCGGTGTTAGTCAGTTAATATGGTTCGGAGACATGTTGAGCGAATGCGTCTAATGAACGTTTGCTGTTGAAAAGATTTATTTGAATGATTTTGATGGTATACGTTTGCGTGGACGTCCGATGAGTAGTTGGAGTGGTATGATTGAGAGAATGGCTTGCGGGAGCAAAAGTTTCCAAGTAGTAGGAATAAAAGAGAGCATGTATGAGAGGAATTATGAATGTGGATGAAGCAAAAGTTGCTTGTTTGGATAGGAATATGTTTGGAGGCGATTGATTTTGGGATAATGAAAAGAGTTTGTGTCACACCCTTATTTGGGTACATGGCGTGATTGTGTATGTATGTATTCCAATACATATCGATTTGTTTGTAATAATCTGTTCTTAAATTTTTGTAAAACTCAGAAATTAGTTTTAATTTTTTGACAATTTTCGGTTACGGCTCTTATAATTATGACGGTTTACCAGGAAAAGCCCGGTGGACAGGTAGGCCAGTCCAACCCTGGAGGATAGTGGAATTAGAGTTTGTGCCACACTGTTTTTGGTACGAATGGCGTGTGATTGTGTTTGTATGAATGTATATATGTAATGCTCTTTAAAAAGTCATTAATTGAAATTTTTATTATTACCACTTTGGCTGCAGGGAAAAGTGGTATAGCGTTTGGTACGGTGTCTGTAACATTAACAAAAAAAAAATTGTATAGAAATCTTTCATATAGCCTCTAGATGACGAATCTCAACTTAGTTTATGTGGGTGTACGGATGTGCGTCGTCAGCTCGCTCGGTCGTCAGACAAAATTTTGTGATTGCAACTCCTAGTAGTCGGTTTAACCGATTTTAATGAAATTTTTAGGATAAATTTACCTAGTGCCTAAGATGGTCATGTGGTTTTGGTTTTTTCCGGTAATGCTAACTTTCCGAGAAAAAAATTACTAAAATTTTTAAAAATTCATTGTGGCTATATTATTTATCCGATTTCGATCAAATTTTCACGAAAGATTTTCCTAGTGTCCACATAAATTACGTAATTTTAATATAATACAGTGTTGCCAATTTTCCAAGAAAAAAATTACTAAAATTTTTAAAAATTAATTGTGGCTATATTATTTATCCGATTTTGATCAAATTTTCAGGAAAGATTCACCTAGTACCCACATACATTTCGTAATTTTAATAAAATACAGTGTTGCCAACTTTCTGAGAAAAAAATTACTAAAATTTTTAAAAATTTATTTTCCCATGTTGTATAACAGATTTTGTTCAAATTTTCACAAAGGATTCTTTTGATATCCAAATAAATTAGATAATTACAACAAAGTACACTGTTGCCAACTTTCGGTGAAAAATGTTTTTATTCCTATTTCTTATCATTTATGTTATAATGTCAAAGTGGTCTATATATGGGTTTACCCATATACTTCTAATCTTTGTTTTTGTGGTATATTTTTTGTTGTTCTAGACAACTCTAGCTTTCCTACCCGTTATGATCGCAAAGGACCACGGTCATATTGTGAACATTGCTTCACTTCCAAACATATTCCTATCCAGCACAAGCAATTTTCGCTTCATCCACATTCATAATTCCACTCTCATACATGCTCACTTCTATTTCTACTACTTGGAAACTTTCGCTGCAAGCAAGCCACTCTTTCAATCATACCACTCCAACTACTCATCGGACTGATCTACTGGGCAAACGTATACCATCAAAATCATTCAAATAAATCTTTCTAACAGCAAACGTTCATTAGACGCATTCGCTCAACATGTCCGAACCATCTTAACTGACTAACACCAACTTTTGCTACAACATTAGTTTTTCAATTTTACGCACTCATCCTACACTAATCGTATTTCGTAGCCCCGATTTTTCCTACAGTTACACCCAGCTACGCCACTGGTAAATATCTCATTTCGCACAGCAGTCATTTTCCGTTTATGCTTTTGCAACCAAACCCAGAACATTCACTACCCTATACAAATCAACGTAGGCACCGAAAACTGCATTGTATATACTCAAACGGGCTTCTTTGGAAACATTTACATTCCTAGCAAAAGTACCCCCGAAAGCACCCAAAGCACCTTACAACGAGCATTTACTCTCCTTTCAATTTCACGATCAAAACATGGCCATATCTCTAGACAACATATTTAATGCGTTATTAACTAATTCAACAAAAACAATATCCTTCTTCTAATTTGGTTTTGAATTAATTTTGTGATATTGGAAATTTTTCATATTCTTTTGGTTTAAATTTGCACTAACCATATTGTATTTTTTGTTTTTTTTTTTCTATAATAATTTCTGAATGGTTTTTATATTTTGTAGTGTAAGGAAAATTATTTTTCGCCACAGTAAGATCACATTTTTACCACTTTGACTACAAAGGAAAAAGTGGTATAGCGATTGGTACGGTGTCTGTAACATTTTCAAATATATATATATATATATATATATATATATATATATATATATATATAAAAATCCTTCATATAGCCTCCAGATGACGAATCTGAACTTAGTTTATATGGGTGTATGGATGCGCGTCGTCAGCTCGCTCGGTCGTAAGTCAAACGGTTCAAACGATTTTAATGAAGTTTTCTGTATAAATTTGTCTAGTACCCAAGATAGTCACGTGGTTTTGGTTTTTTAAAGTAATGCCAACTTTCGGAGAGAAAAAATTACTAAAATTTTTAAAAATTCATTATGATCACTTTATTTAACCGATTTTAATCAAATTTTCATAAAAGATTTTCCTAGTGCCTAAATAAATTATACAATTTTAACAAATTACAGTGTTGCCAACTTATCGAGAAAAAAAATACAAAATTTTTTAGAAATTTATTGTGGCTACATTATTTATTCGATTTTGATTAAATTTTTCGTAAAGTTTCTTCTAGTGCTCAAATAAATTATAAATATTATTAAAATACAGTGTTGCCAACTTTCCGAGAAATGTTAAAGTGGTCTATATATGGGTTTACCCATATACTTCTAATCTTGTTAATATTTGATTTTGTGAAAATAATGATTATGGGACTTTTCAATGCTTGTCTAGAAACTAAAAATGCACTAGGCAGAAATACCTACTGATATACATAATATTTCTTAAACAAGTACAGTGTGGAAATTAAGTAAGGAATAAATTTAGTAATTCCGTTGATATTAATTTTTTTGGAAAAAATCTCGAAAGGGTATAGCGACTATTTTCAGCCTATTTTCAGTTTCTTATGTCATTTGTTTTTCAAGTTATGACGTCATCAACTTTTTTAAAATTGACAACATATATTTTTTATTATTGATTTTGGAAATATTTTTTATTCCGTTTCCAACCGCGTATAACATTTTCATTACGTTACATTTGAAAAAAAATTAAGAAAAATAGTCAGTTGGATAATATTTACACTAATCAGTAATATATAATATCATTTTTATCTTCTGTATGTATATCATATGTATATTAATTAAGATAATTAAGTAAAGAAAACATTTCCTTATTTGCTTTTCTGTAATATGTATGAAAATGTATGATTTTCATAAATTTTTACAATCTACATTACATAAACAAGAAATATTTGACAGTGAGTCTAGGTTGTAAAATTGTGACGAAACAGGGAAGAAGCTAAATATTTATTTTGTTTTATCCTTTAATAGGGATCATATTTTAAATATACTATGTAAAATAGATACTTAATACATTCGTCTAATGAAGACGAGTGATTTTTGCGTTGTTTAATTTGTTTTGAAAATAGATAAAAAGATTACAAGTAGAAGATTAAACCATATTTGGTTATTGAAGAAGGTTTTCCTGTTAGTATAGCTCCGATTTTTCGGTATTCTTAACATTTTTTTCTTGTGAACTTTAATATCAAATGCAATAAAAACCAATTACATTTTAACTATTACCAATTTTATATAAGCTTTAACACAGTTTTTTTTTTTTAACAAAATGGCGTCAAACGCAACAGGTCTTCACTGGTATTTTGTCCTACGGCGGGATTAAAATTTCCAGTTCTGCTTGTCTAAACCAGAAACAAATGATCTTATTCTACATAAATGTAATTCTGGTTGGAATTTAAAAAATTCATAATTTTTATTTATTTTCAAAATGGCGACCATTTGAAACAAAATGACAAAAACTAACCGGTTTTTTTTTTGAAATAATGACAAAATATTACTTATTAAAGGTTCCAACAATAGCTCGATAAATTTCTTTCGCGGAAATAAAAAAATCAAAGAGATCGATTTGAAAGTTTTTTAAAAACGATCCCGCCAACTAAAAAAAATTCATTTTGAGAAAAACGTGTTTAAAGTTTTCAGATATAATTTGTTCCGAATACTATTCTCATTCTAACCCGTTTTTATGACTTAAAAAGTTTTTTGCCAGCAATGGAATTTCAGCCACATATTCTCTAATGTATATCGATGCAAAATATGCAAAAAATCGACTTTTTTCAACCTTACAAAAACGAAAACCCCTTAAGTAATAATTGTTTAAGTTAATTATTTATTGATACATGTTATGTTAGTTAAAAATAAATTGTGTTTTCACGTACAACCTCAGTTGCACGAACTGTGCAAAATTTTGCCCAATTTACAAATAAAATAATTACACGATTGAAGCAAGCAATTTTGAACCATAACTACGAGTACTATAGATCTTCAGACAATTTCTATAAACGCTCTCGTATAAGCAAAACCTGTCTTTTCTCTTAATTTAGTCCATGGATTAAATACACTTGACGTTGTAGTTATGTTTCATGGTGCCTCCAGTGATGTACATAGGTAATAATCAACTGCTGCATAACAATGTCATTATTGTACTAATAATATAATGACCTCTTTCTACATTGGTAATATGGTAAAGTAATATTAACATTAAGATACACTTGAAAAAAACTATATTTTATTCATATTACTAAATACAGTTAAACAACTTATGAATACATATTATATAATAATATTGATATATTTATTACTTTAATTTTATTACTATAAATAACATTTAATATATTTTACATATTTAATAATAATATAATTAATCTAAATTTAAAGAAATACATAAAATTGATTTGGGCAAATGCCGTCATCGTTAGATTAGAATACATCAACAAATTGTTATCTTCATGTCACAATAAAGACTGTAAATTTCAATTTGTATCAAGAACGCATAAACAAAGTTTATTGTCATTTCATGGTGTGAGATAAATTTTCAAATTCATTTTGATTTTTATAGAAATTAAAAAACATTATTGTACATAAAGTGTCATTCAGAGTACCGCTTTAATTTTACGCACAAGCACAAAAGTTTTACCAATTTCGGGATAATGGAAAGTTTGTTCCACACCCTTTTGGGTATATGGCGTGATTGTGTTTGTATGTATGTATGTATGTAAATTCTTCTTCAGACCTATACATATTTAACACAACAAATTAATCATAAATTTTATGATTATACAAAATAAGACCTGTACAATCATTTGAAAAATACGAATACGAAACAGAACATTTCGAATCGTATAGAACATAAATATAATTTTGCAAATTTACACGATGAATTCGCCATTTTCTTTATTTTCGCTAATTTTTCTTCTGATGTGTCTAAACTGAATGTTATTTTATTATATTAAACACGCGTTTTCAAAATAATATTAATTCTATCTTCCAAACTGTTCATTTACATATTATAAATTTAATGTTTCTTTCATGAAAACAGATATACAACGCTATCTCATTTTAGTAAGATCTGATTGACTGTTTTTAAAACATAAGTAAATTTTAGTTAAGAAACTTTGGCCAGATCAGACTTTGGTTGCGATGAAACAAAATTTGCTAATGAAACTAAATCCGCGCATGTACAAGATATCCCCATAAGCTTAAATGTGATTTGGTTCAGAACCACTAGGTCTGCGCTAAAACATAAACATAAATAGCAGTCTAAATGGGGCACAACAAGATTTAAAAATTAATAAAAAGAGAACTACAAAATCGTTACACTATGAATACGAATATCTTTCTTTTTAATTTCTACTTTGTGAAAAAGTTTTCTATTTTGTTTGTCTATCAGGTTTCTCCCTTGCATGAGAACGGATATGTTTCCGTAAGTCTGAACTTTGAGTAAAAGTTTTCTCACATGTTTCGCATTTATAAGGTCTCTCATTTGTATGAGAACGGATATGCCTTCTTAAGTGGCCACGTTGAGTAAAAGTTCTCTTACATATTTCGCATTTATAAGGTTTCTCCTTTGTATGTACACGAATATGCGATTTTAAAATTCCACTGTCAGCAAAAGTTTTTTCACATATTTTGCATTTATAAGGTCTCTCCTTTGTATGAGAACGGGAATGTCTTTTTAAGCTTCCATTTTGAGTAAAAGTTTTCTCACATATTTCGAATTTATAAGGCTTTTCATTTGTATGAGAACAGAAATGTCTTCTTAAATTTCCACTTGAAGTAAAAGTTTTCTCACATATTTCGCATTTATACGGTTTCTCCTTTGTATCATCATTTTTATTCGAATTTTTAATAGCTTGACAACGTTTTACATCGGTTTCATTCTCAAAATCAGAATATTCTTCCTTAATTATTAATTCTGAATGTAAATCTAAAGATTCTGATTTCAAACTTTCTTCAAATTTAATATTTGTATCATTTTCCAAATCCACTTCAATGTTCTCTTCTTTAATAGCTTCTTCTTTCGTACAAACAATATCAAAATTTGTATTATTTTGTTGTTCTAAACTATCTTCAATTTTAATGTTTCTATCAGTTTCCAAATCTAGTTTAATGTATTCATCATCAATATTCTCTTCTTTAATTTCGATTTCATTTTTAATTTCGTTTTTCATAACTTCACTATTTTGCGATTGTTGTTTTGCATATCGTTTGAAAATTTCTTGCGATTTAAAACATTTTTCTACAAATTTATACGTTTCATTTAATCGCACAAAGCAAATTGAGCATATACAATCCGATAACTTCTGAGTACATTCCAGCTAAAAATATAAATTAAAATTATAAATTACATATAAGCAAAATCTCCGGTTTAAAGGGATCTCAATAAAGAAATATATTTCTACTAATAACACCTAGTCCCTACGATATTTTACTAATATTTGATTTATTTGTGAGATCTAAATCCTACTACAAGCTGTGTGAATACAAGACGAAATTTTTACCAACCTGAAAACAGACAACAATATTTTTTCTCATCATAATAGCTATTCCCAACTACTCTTGCAGAAACAAATTTTAGTTTAGCAAAAACATTTTATAATAATTAATAAACTTATTATAAGTAAACCTAATAAAATAATTGTTTTATGTAATTTTTATTGTAAATGTACATGTATTCAAATTAAAACTTATTTTACATAAGTTTTAATTAAACAAAACCAACAAACGTATTAAAATTTTAAATACTCGAAAATAAGTTAAGTTAAATTTGTCTGTTCTCAAAAATTATGGAAGAGACAATAAATAAATGGTTACTTATCAATTTCTAAGCATATAATTTCATTTCGTGGACCTGGTTAAAGCTAGTATTTTACTTACAATTTCCGATGCAATGGCTTCCAATTTGTATGATAACAATACATTATCCGAATCCATTGTAGTTAAAGTAAATGTTATATTATCACCACCAGCACATAGTCGACAAAGCTTTTCATTGAAATGTTGTTTTAATATTATTTGAGAATCGAAACATTGTTTTATAAATTTATAAGCATCATTCAATCGAACAGCGCAAATTGTACAAATACCATTCGGTAATTTGATCTTGCAATCCACCTAAAATAAGAAAAGTAAAAAATTCAGAAATAATAATGTATATTACAATCAAAACAAATTATTTCATTCTTACAATTTCTGGCATAATTGTTTCCAATTTATCCGCGAAACGTTTGCCATCTGAATCCAGATCAAGTATAGTGAACAACACATTTTTATCACTTGTATATGATTTACAAAGTTGCATAAAACTACTCATGATTAAAAATGAATTTTCTACCAAAAAGCTTCTTATAAAAAGTAAAATATAAAAATATTGTAATTGATAGTATTAGAGGTTAACTTACAAAAATCTGACACGTATCCAGTTGTCCAGATGAATTTTGTGTTATATTTCTAGTATAGGAAGAAGAATAAAAAGCATGATATTTTTGTTGAGTGCACGCGCAGAAATATGTAATTGACAATGTTGCAAAAAACTATTCATGATCTTCATGATTAAACATAAATTTTTTACCAAAAAAAGCTTTTTGCTATAAGTAAAATATAAAAATATTAGATTTGATATTATTCAAGGTTAACTAAAAATATGTTAGAAATACAGTTGGCCAGCTGAATTTTTTGTAATGTTTGATGTTTAAGAAAAAGAAGAATCACTTATATATTTTCAAATACATGTTGATTTTATAGAAATTAGAAAATAATATTCTACATATTATTTAAATTTTATTATTTTCAGAATTAAAATTCTTAAAACTACTGATTAAACGAGATTTCATGGAAATATAAGTTGGATCCCTATAGTAAACATTAACCAAAATTTATAATACAAAATTTAACTGGACAACTAGTTAGATGCCAGTGACGTCATTCGTGATATTAGGGGGCATCCACTCAATTAGATTTATAAAATAGCTATAATAATAGTATTACTGCTTATACATGTAAAATAATAAAAATACATTAATTACTGTTATATAAAATAAATATTAAAAGTTATTACTAAATTATAAAAAAATATATAAATTATACAATGCACATCTGTTATTTAGAGTTTAATACACAATGCAATTAAAAGTGAAAATGTTATTCTTCTTGAACTATTCATTCCATATTGTGATAGCAAAATAGATTGTTTACGTATTTATAGCTAAATACTGAGTGTGCAAACGCAGCATTAGCGCAGCTGTCACTTTCAAAATTTCTTACTTTTCTGGGGCAAAGACGATTCTTTGAGTGCTTTCAACAAAATACGCTGTCTTTTATTCTTCTTTTTCTTATACTAGAAAAAATATTACATAAAAAAATTCATCAATAAATAAATACTACTATTTTAAGTATCTTTTTAATAATTAAATACCACTAATCGAATCATTAAGGAATATTACACAAATATATTTAAGGAAAATTTTATTAATTTTGCGACAATCATATATAAATAATTATTTTTGTACTGTTTCACAAAAAAAGTTTGGATACTACTGCCTCGTAGTTACTAAATTTGCAACTAGAGCGTAAGCGATATAGTTAATCTATGCTCAGCTGTCAACAGTTTACTGCACAACTAATGTTGCGCATACTGCATTCCGAATAGCATTGCTAAGTTCACTCTACTCTGAATATAAAACTTGTAGCAAAGACTAATTATTTTATAGCCTATAGTTTATATTTTTCATAATGTTTGAATTTTTGAAGCATTTTTAAAATAAGAATTATATTACAATTTAATTTAGACGCATAGTGTATGTACCAACATCATTAATAGGTACTGAATTTATTTTTGTAAAGTTGGCAGTGAAATGTTCTGACTCAATTTCTGTTTACTGCATGCGACAAAATTATCTAACCTCGTTATTATCCCATGATTACCGGTTTACTACTAGTATATTATATTAAAATATTTGTGTAAAAACTATATAAACTTATATAAAACTACACAGTTCATATAATAATAACATAAAAATGTTAATATTTGGAAAACTTTGTCGTTTATGCACGACTGATAAAGATCTCGCATCAACGTTGAATAATTTCGATTCAGATAACATAATTTTATTGGACAAATTAAATCTAATTGCACCAGAACTTGTAAGTACAATAATTACAAATTTAATTCTCTTATTTTATATTTCAATGTTTTTTCAGCTAAACGTAAATAGCAGTTTACCAAATGGCATATGTAAAACATGTATTGTTCAATTGAATCAAGCCTACATATTTATAAAGAAATGCTTTCATTCACAAGAAATTCTAAATCAATATTTAGAACAATTACAAAATAGACAAAATATAAAACAATGCACAAATTTGAAAATTGTAGTGAACAATATAATCAATTATGATAATATATCGGAAAATGCTGTGAAAATATCCAATCTTTTACATCCAGAATATGTTTATAAATCGGATTCTGTAGAACAAGAAAACATTATTGAGGATACTGATGGTTCCGGATTTACTCAAGTAAATTTTGAAGATAAACTTAAAGTGGAAGGTATAGATATGAATCAGTTTCTTCCAAATGAAATCATCAATGAAGGTTGCAACAATTCAATTGATATACAAACTACCACAAGTGTAAAAAATGAAGTAGAATGTTTAATTGATTTTAAAAATGAAACGATTGAAGAACAACGTCTTTGTGAAACTAATATTAATGATTACAAATCTACCGTAGTAAAATACGAAGATGAAATAACAATAGAAAAACACGAGATTGAAAGTTGTCTTACAGATTTACCCACCATTACAGAGCAAAGTGAAATTAATTCAATTGATTTCAGTTCTCAAGTAAATTTTGAAGATGAAATTAAAGTAGAAGAAATAGACACGAATCATTTTCTTCCAAGTGATAAAACGGAAATTATCACTGAAGGTTGCAACAACTCAGTTGATATACAAACAACCGCAAGTGTAAAAGAAGAGTTAGAATGTTTAATTGAAGACAATATTGATTTAAAAAATGAACCGATTGACGAACAACGTCTTTGTGAAACTAATTTTAATGACTATGAATCTACCATAGTAAAATATGAAGATGAAATTACAATAGAAAAACACGAGATTAAAAGTTCTCTTGCAGATTTACCTACCACTATAGAGCAAAATGAATTTTACGGGTTTCATTCTATTGATTACAGTTTGGCAAATAAATTTCAAGTGAAATATGATTTTATATTAAAACGTTTTTGCGACAATACGAACAAATTTCTTAGCGATTTCCAAAATAATATAATCGAAAAACCAGCCAATGAAACAAACGATGCGATTTATTTAGAAAATTCCAGAACCGACACACATATGAAAGACGATGTTGACAACTTAGAAGATATTGCTGTTAATAGAACATTGAAAGACAGTACAAATGTAAAAGTGAATATTCGAACACGCGCAATTAAAGCACCGCATAAAACCAAAACGGGTAAGAAAACTCATCAAAATCAATCAACATTAACAAGACAAATTTGTAAAGATAAAAAAGTCACGAATGTAAACTATGTGGTAAAGGTTTTCATACACTTTCTGAATTAAAAATACATATCCGTTCACATACAGGTGAAAAACCTTATCCATGTAAAATATGCAATAAAAATTTTACTAAAAAAACAGATTTGAAAAGACATATTCTGATACATACAGGCGAAAAACTATTTCACTGTCAAACTTGTAAGAAAACAATTGTTCGAAATGATCTTTTAACAAAACATATTCGGACACATTCAGGCGAAAAACCATTTCACTGTGAAACTTGTAAGAAATCATTTGCTCAAAAAATTAATTTAACAACACATCTTCGGACACATTCAGGCGAAAAACCATTTCACTGTCAAACTTGTAAGAAATCATTTGCTCGAAATGATCTTTTAACAACACATATTCGTACGCACACAGGTGAAAGGCCATTTCACTGTCAAACTTGTAAGAAAACATTTGCTAAAAAATTTAATTTAACAACACATATTCGGACACATTCAGGCGAAAAACCATTTCACTGTCAAACTTGTAAGAAAACATTTACCCAAAAAAGTAGTTTAAAAACACATATTCGGACACATATAGCCGAATAACTATTTCAGTGTATAACTTGTAAGAAAACATTTACTCGAAATGAATCGTTAATAAAACATATTCGAAGAACATAAATTTGTTAATTTTTAAATTGTTTAATTTCTATTTAATTCCTTTGACATGTATCTTAAAAAACTTTATATTTTATATATAAATAAATATATTATACCTACAAGTATTATTTTATTTGTTTGCCTTAGAATTCGAATTAATACATCTTTGTAAAAGCACTATTATTTGAGATATATTTAAAATATTTCACAAATTTTAACATTTTAACAATTTATATACTTTAAAATTTATTTATTTTTTACTAAGAATTATTTTTGATATTTTTTATTATAATTTTTAGATTTAATATCAGTAACGCCATTTGTTAGCAATACTTTTAATTCATATTTCTATATTTGTCACATAAAAGTTGATTTATAAATAAAATCGCTTATTAGTTGAAATAACAGCAAGTTTAGTCGAAATATTAAATAATTGCGATTTGAAATTTATTTCTACATGATGTAAGGTTTCGTGTCACCAGAGTCACCCAGGATTATTTTGTACTTCTGCTCCGAAGAGGCAAGTAACAAGAATCAAGAAATTTCTTTTGATAATATGCTCACAAAGGATAATATTTTTTTGAATAAAAATTATCTAAACATTTAAAAATATTGTTCAAATACCAGTACTTTAACATATTTACATCGTTTTACAATTCATATAATTTCTATTACTTCTTTAAGTAAGCTTTGATTGATTCATTTGTTTCTATGTAATTATGTAAAATGTCATATTATTATGTTTAATAAAATATATTATATAAAAATATAAATGGGGGACAGTTAGGAGCAAATAATTGAAATTCCGAATCCAAACTTTTGTTCTGTTGATGAAAGTTTTATTTTGGAAAATGGGGATTGTTATATAGGCGGTTTTTGTGCTCATAGTAGAATAGGAATAGTATGGAGAGAAGGTACCATATTTACAGATAATAATTAAAAAAAAAACTGCAAAAAAATAAAATGACAAAAATGTTCCTAATTAAATATTCATAATGCTGATTATGATCGATTAAAATTTTCTGTGAAGTCTATTTATTATAAAACATAAAAATCTATTTATTTAACATAAATTAGATAATAATTATTATTAGTATGTAAGTTTTAACATAAATAAAGTAGTTCTATAAAAAATGAGAAGTCAAATGTCAACTTTAGCAAATTCTTTTACTTTTTATGGCAACAGCTACTATTAGAAATACTCAGATATATTTAATTTTTTTAATTGAAAATCAGATATAAAAATAAATTATTCAACGTTATTGATTGATGGAGAAGTTTTGTAAAAGTCCATACTTCAGATAAAAAATTTAAATAATTAATATGGGTTTTCTTTATTTTACAGTAAAATAAAACTATTACTACATTGTTTAAAAATATGGATTTTTTTAAAATTGTTTCGACAAATGAAAAGAAAGGTATATATTTTACCGTTGTTCCATATAAATGGGAAAAAGATGGAATCTTGTTCTGGCCAGAGTATTTAACGCACTCTGCAAGGGAAAAATTAAGATCGAATGGTAGCACTTTGCCAGAAAAAAACTGGTTCGAGTATCCTTGTATTGTTAAATGCTCCGGAATCAGGGACTTTCAGGATGCTTTAAAACTAGAAAAGCAATTGAGCCAATGTATCGACACAGATGCAGAAGAATCGTATGTTAAAAACAATTTATAGTGTTACGTGTATCTAGTACGTAATTTTTTTTATGTTTAGGTTATTTATGAAAATGGAGAAAAAACCTATTAAAAAAAGATGATTTGTAACCGATCGAAATAATCTATTTCTGGAAAATATCAATAATTCAACTTCAACTTCATCACCATCAATTCAATTACCTGAAGCTACAGGAGAATTTTCATCGCAGCACCTTTGGTAGAGCAAGAATACAGAACAATATTTGTTGAAGCTGAAGGCACTGTTGATTTATTAAACGAAATTAATTAAAACGTAATAAATAATATTGAGATCAATTAAAATCAATTGTTTTATTTTGCTTTTAGCATTATCAGACGTCTGTAAAGAAGTAAATCAAATAAGAAATAATATCAATAATCTTAAAAATAAGCTTGTTGAATTTAAAACTGAATTAAAACAGCAGATTAAAAAAGATTTTGCAAAATCAATTTGAGTTTGGATAAAATTTTTAGAACACTTTCACGTCAAGATCAGCCTCATAAAGAAATAACGGAACACAATACGAAGATGCCAAATTTGCTTCAAAATATAAAATTTCCTTTAGAATCGTCTGAGGATGTGTCTCTATTAGAAGATCAAATTCGAAATAACGTACAATTTCGAACACAATTGGTAAATAGCTGTGTACATATTTGTTGATTTTTGTGCTAATAATATAAACACACTGTGTTGCAGGTTGAATCTTTATCACAAATTGGAGGTCGTACTGGAGTAGAAGATGGTTTGAAAACAGCCTGAAAGTTGTTGACTATTATGTTCAAATCCGAAGTTTTGATGCAGTATTCGTGGACAGTTGTATTGTGTCCGGAGAAAAAAAGGCGTTTCAAGTATTTGACGAAATATTGGGAGTTTTTTCGAAGTTATTTTACTTACATATAATAGAGATACTATGAAAAACAATTGTGCTTTTTTTAAAGATAGAGTGTTAAAGCATGCAAAGAAAAGAACTGCCCGTAAGCTGTACGTGTCTTTTAAATTTATTTATTAATACACTGCAAATGACACTAATATAAAAAATACAACTGAAGAAGACGAGTTTTAATACTATTTTACATATTATTTTATTTATTTAGTTACATATTACATTATATTTCTATATAACAAATATCTTATTTTATTTTTTGTATATTTAATAACACTTTTGTTTAAATAAATTTATTATTATTGTATAAATTAAAATATTCTTAAAAGTTTATATAAGTATTTCGTTATCTAGAGTATGAATCAGTGGCATAAATACAAATTCGTTTTTATAATTAAGGGATATCATTTTACTTTTAATCTCGTTCAAGGAATACAATTTTGGTAAAATTGTTTTGCCATCAGATTTATATATTGTAATGCGTTTCGTTCGTCTTTTTACGAGATAATTAAATAAAACAAAAGATTCACTTATTAACTAGATATTTATTATTTGAAACGATTAAATATAGAATGTAAATATAAAAATATAAAAGTATGAATATAACTATAAACTAAATGGTTATAAGCTTAAACACTAGTAATCAAACTAACACTAAATATTTATTTCACTATTTATATAACTGTTGCACTCGAAGTGAACTTGTTTCAAGCTTAAGGTTTGCGTAAGAACTGTGTTGACTTTAGCATTCGCTGTGTTTTTATATGGCCATCGTGTTTTCGAGAAAGCAACTCTGGTTGCCTGTAGAATATTCCATAGCTGGCCCGATTCGTAAACATATAGAACTTTCTGGTAGGCGTCGCGCGGTCAAGGTTATTCATTTGTGGTAAACAGACGGGTCCTGGCTAGCTTACTTTGCTACATTGCCCCCTCCCTAGAGTGTTCCGTCCCGGGACACTCATAAATTATTGGTGAGGGGCCATGGCGAAATCGACACGTGGTCCCGCGAGCGCAGTGGGAGGTATGATAAAAGTAGCATTCCACGGTCTTTTCGGCTTTCTTGTTTTCCAGAGGATTGAAGCTACAAACAAGAATGTCAATGCCGGTATGCTGGAAAAGAGTTTCCAGCATATTTCTAATAATTCGCCAATCTAAACCGTCAAGGCCACAGCCTACTCTGGGGATCGCCAATTTTAGGATATTGTCCCGTAGGAGTAGCTCGCGTAACGTCTGCAGTGTGTTCCACATTGATTGGTAACTGGGCTTCTCTCGAGACAGTTCCTTTGTAACCAGGTAGTAGATGTTGCGGTGTTCCCTTTGCAGATGTAATGCGGCCCCAACAGCAGGCAGCTGTTCCCGTAGCTCGGTGATCCCACCAAACTTCTTGCGGAAAACGGTAGCAATCCCTCTGGACATTTGCAGGTCCTGAGCGACGCAATGTGCAAGTGCATAGTCCTCGGGTACGGTGAACAGGTCCTGTTGAACTTCTCGGGTGACGCCATGACGGGCCTTGCGACCTGCAGCGTAAGAGGACATAAATTGCTCGAAGTCCACCTCTTCGCTCCGTAACTGGTGGACGTGGCCTTCTTCGATATTAGGATCTTCCTCGTTTTGCCCAGCGAACGGGGCTAGACGATTATAGTGGATGACCCTTGGTTTTCCATTGGGCGTCTTGCGGATCCGGTATATGACATCGTTAATCCTTTTTATGATTTGATACGGCCCTTCCCACCAGCGTTGCAGTTTAGGAGACAGTCCCCGACGACGTTGCGGGTTGTAGAGCCAGACTAAGTCTCCTGGCTTATAACCTCCCATATTAGCATTAATGTCGTAGCCGTCCTTCATCCGATCGCTTGCGATCTGTATGTTGGAACGAACCCGTTGATGTATTTCATCCATCTTCTTTCGTAGGTTGTTGACATAGTCTTCTCCGGCCAGGTCCTCTCCAGGTTTACAGCCAAATTTTAAATCACAAGGTAGGCGTAGCTCATGTCCAAAAACAACTTTTGCAGGGGTTTGTCCAGTGGTTTCGTGCACGGATGAACGATAGGCCAATAGAAACAGATGAATGTATTGGTCCCAGTCTCTTTGATGGTCGGAGACGACTTTTGATAGGTATTTACCCATTGTGCGGTTCATCCTTTCTACCATGCCATCAGACTGCGGATGTAAGGCAGTCGTTCTGGTCTTCCGTATTCCTAGTAACCGACAAACTTCCTGGAAGATGTTGGATTCAAAGTTTCGCCCCTGATCGGAATGTAGTTCCATCGGTATGCCGAATCGACTAAAGAGCTCTTTCACTAGAACTTCGGCAACTGTGGTAGCTTCTTGGTTTGGTAGTGCATACGCCTCTACCCATTTACTGAAGTAGTCCATGGCTACCAGGATAAATTTGTTTCCTTGCTCACTCATCGGGAAAGGACCAGCTATATCAATGGCTATTCGCTCGAATGGACTGCCAACGTTATATTGTCGCATTGGCGCCTTACGTTTTCTATGCGGGCCATTACTTGTAGCGCATGTTACACATTTTCTGCACCACATTTTCACATCTTCGTGGCATCCGACCCAATAGAATCGTTCCCGCACTTTCTCGATCGTTTTCTTGACTCCTAAATGCCCGCCAGAGGTCCCGTCGTGGAGTTGTCGCAGTACATCCGAAACCTTGTTTCTCGGAACCAGTAGCTGCAATTTTTCCTGGGATCCCTCTTCATTTTCCAGAGTCCTCATTAGGAGCCCATTCCTAAGTACGATCGAGTTCCATTGCGACCAATACGATTTAAGGGTGCGACTATGTGGTGCCACTTCTTCCCAAGTTGGCCGTTGATCTATCGTTTTCCACCGTTTTAAGTGCTTTAAATCAGTGTCCATATCTTGTTCGTGGCTAATATTCCCTATTTGCCAGTCGTCATCAACGGCGGTCGTCCTAAGGAGAGTGGTCGCTTTTTCCTCAATTCGGGAGCAACTTTTACAATCCGGCAAGCATGGTCTTCTTGACAAGGCATCGGCATTACAGTGACTTTTGCCAGCGCGATGTTCAATGTCGAAGTCATATTCTTGTAATCGTTCAATCCATCGTGCCACTTGTCCTTCTGGGTTCTTGAATCGCAGCAACCATTTGAGGGCAGCATGATCGGTCCGCAGCAAGAATTTGCGGCCGTACAAGTATTTGTAAAAATGCTCGATGGATTTCACTACTGCCAGTAATTCTCGCCGAGTTACGCAGTAATTGCGTTCGGGCTTTGACAGTCCTTTACTGTAATAGCCGATGACCTTTTCCTGTCCTTCCTGAATCTGCGACAGGACTCCGCCAATGCCTACGTTGCTCGCATCCGTATCCAATATGAATTTGCCTTCCTGAAGAGGGTAGCTCAAGACTGGTGCACCCACTAAGGCCTGTTTCAGGGTATCAAATGCATTCTGACAGTCTTCGTCCCAATTGTATTTATGACCATCTTCGGTTAGGCGTGTAAGTGGTTTGGCTATGTTGGCAAATCCTAGGACATACCGTCGATAATAGGAACACAAACCAAGGAAACTTCTGAGTTCGTGTTTATCTAGCGGTACTGGCCATTCTTTAACAGCTTGTGTCTTTTCCGGGTCAACAGCTACTCCTTTTCCGGAAACAACGTGGCCGAGGTAGTGTACTTTTTTCTGGAAAAGGTAGCATTTCTTGGGACTCAGCTTTAAATTGGCATGTCGCAGCCGTTGGAACACTTCTTCCAAATTCTTCACATGATCCTCGAAGGACTTTCCAATCACAATTATGTCGTCTAGATATACTAGACACGTTTTCCAGGATAGTCCATTCAGGACATTTTCCATCAGCCTCTCGAAGGTTGCCGGAGCATTACAGAGTCCGAACGGCATTACTTTGAACTGCCACAGTCCCGATCCGACACTAAACGCTGTTTTCTCACGATCTCCTTGATCCATGGCAACTTGCCAGTAACCGTTTTTCAGGTCCAGAGTCGAGAATATTCTTGATCCGGCCAGCGTGTCCAAGGTGTCATCTATTCTTGGCAGCGGGTAGCTATCTTTCTTTGTTACATTGTTCAACAGGCGATAATCAACACAAAATCGTGTTGACCCATCCTTCTTTTTCACCAGAACCACTGGCGACGCCCATGGACTATTTGAGGTTTCTATCACATCATCCTTTTCCATGTCTTGGATGATTTGTTCGGCCTCTTCACGTTTCGCCAATGGTAGTCTTCGCGCAGTTTGGCGTATGGGTTTCGCATCACCTGTGTCGATTCGATGATGAACAATGTTGGTTCGACCAGTACGACCACCCTCGGTTTTGAATATATCTTGGTAACGACACAATAGATCTTTAACTTTGTGTTGTTCTTCCTTTGTTAAATCTTGACAAGCACTCATGACCGTTTTGTTCAGATGTTCCGGAAATTTAGTTAACGTGGTTGCCGAGCTGTTAATTTGTCGGACGATAGATGACGGTGACGAACAGCAACCAATCGACGTTCCATTACGTAATGTTACGGAATAATTGTTGATATTCATCAGCCGTACTGGAATGCTCTTCGTATTTCTAACTATAGTTTTTGCAATCAGCACTCCTTTATCCGGACCCTTGTCACCGTATCTTGGTTCCAACATAATGATTTGTTTTTCCGGAATCAGACGGTCTAGTTTTGCTTCCACAAATACTTCGCTGCGTGGTGGTAGCTCAATGTCGTTCAGCAAAACTGCTTGTGCCATCGTGTCTTCTCGCTGATGTAGAACAACTTCTTCATCATGAATCTTCACGATTCCTAGCTTCAGATTTAATTCAAAACCGTGCGTTGTCATCACATCCATTCCAAGAATGATTTCTTCTTCTATATCCGCAACCAGCACTCGATGTAAAAAGCTGGTGCCACCGATGGTAAAGTGGGCATCCAACTCGCCGCACACATTGGCCAAGTCTCCAGTTGCTGTGCGTAGTCTCCAGTTGGTCGGTAACAGCTTGTTTTCGGTTTTGATCATTCCTGTCTTCACGATGGTCTTCGTGGCTCCCGTGTCTAATAGAAGAAGAACATTCTTGCCATTAACGACACCATCGATGAACACGCTCTTTGAACAGTTTTTAATTATGGCCACTCGTGCATTACGTGGGGCTTGTGTACGGCGGGTTGCAGATTGCCCCTTCCCATCAACCCGTTTGTTTTCCTGTGGCTGTTGGGGCTTTTCGCACCGGCGTCTCATATGCCCCATTTTGCCATAGTTCCAACAGCGAGGTTGTCTCCTCTGTGCTTGCAGTACTTGTTGTACGATTTGCTCAATCGAGCCATTTTGGTGTTCTTCCTCCTCATGGCTGTTGACTGCACGAACTCGAGCGTGGCCCCGTGTTGATGCCTTGATGACCTCAAATTCGAGTGCTTGCGTTAATGCCTCATTAACCGTCTGAGGATGGGCTAGCTTAACGGCTTGTTGTAGCTCTGGGTCGCGAACTCCATTCAAGAACTTATTAATTGCCAGGTTTTCATAGATGTCATCTGGAGCCGTTGGATAAGACATTCGTATCAAGCGAACAATGTCGGCTTCGAATTCTTGCAATGTTTCGTTCGCCTTTTGGACACGATTGTCTAACTGTGTTAGGTACAACCCTTTTACATGCTTATGTCCGTATCGTAGCTCTAATTGCTCGACTAGTTGGCTAAAGTCCGTACGGTCTCTCAACGGCACACTTTGTAATACACGTAGTGCATCCTCACGTAGAGACAAACTCAATACTTGTGCCTTTCTTGAATCAGACCAGCCGTGGACTATTGCTGTCGTCTCGAACAGTGTCAAGTATTCTTCCCATGACGATTTCCCATCGTAAGTTGGTAGTTTCGGGACAGGACTTGGTTGACCAGCTTCTTGTTTCATCATAATACCGTTGGCGGATGTAGCACTCGAAATTGCTTCAATCTGGTTTTGCATCTCGGTTCTGATTTTATTTTCCATTTCGGCTCTGATTTTATTTTCCAATGCGCATATATCAGATTTAATTTCATTATTTTCAACTTGTATTTTGTTATTTAACTCGGAAATATTATTTTTAACTTGATCTTCTAATTCAGAGATGTTATTTTTAACTTTACCTTCTAACTCAGAGATATTATTTTTAATAACTTCTATGTTACGATTTACTTCTGTTTTTAATTGTTCTACTGTATTTTTAGAAGTTTCTTCAAATTTCTCTTTTAAATTTTCTTCTGTTTTTCTAGAATTTTCTTGAAATTTCTCTGTCATATTTTTTGTTAAATTTTCTTCCATTTTTCTCATCAGTGCGCTTATATCCGCTGGTATTTCAAATAGATATGTTTCAGGATTCTGGCCAGCATCTTCTATAGCTTTTCTAAGCCGTTCTTGTAGAATGATTTTAGCCCCTGTTATGCTTAATTCACGTTCTTCGAGTTCTTGTTTCAGGTGCTAAATTTTCAACTCATTCAAACTAACTTGTTTTGTAGCCATTTTCACAATATTTTACGCGTTTTTAATTCTACGTTATTATTTATTTCTAAAATTATCTCGCACTTCACACCGGACACCAATTGTAATGCGTTTCGTTCGTCTTTTTACGAGATAATTAAATAAAACAAAAGATTCACTTATTAACTAGATATTTATTATTTGAAACGATTAAATATAGAATGTAAATATAAAAATATAAAAGTATGAATATAACTATAAACTAAATGGTTATAAGCTTAAACACTAGTAATCAAACTAACACTAAATATTTATTTCACTATTTATATAACTGTTGCACTCGAAGTGAACTTGTTTCAAGCTTAAGGTTTGCGTAAGAACTGTGTTGACTTTAGCATTCGCTGTGTTTTTATATGGCCATCGTGTTTTCGAGAAAGCAACTCTGGTTGCCTGTAGAATATTCCATAGCTGGCCCGATTCGTAAACATATAGAACTTTCTGGTAGGCGTCGCGCGGTCAAGGTTATTCATTTGTGGTAAACAGACGGGTCCTGGCTAGCTTACTTTGCTACAATATATATTTAAATAAGATGACTTAATAGGTAATTCGAAAAAGTCTGACTTTTCTTTTATTGCAGAACCATAAATATAAATTTTTCCTTCAAAATAAGTGGCATTTATCATAGATACAGTATCGTTGTTTTTAATCATAAACCATTTATTCTTGATATCATTAGACAGCATAAAATCATTTGAAATGTAAACGTTATTAAAAATTTTATCACATTGAAGTAATTGATGCTTTTCTGCGATTTTCATTTTTAACTAAAGGTGTGTTATTTTTTACTGTGTTTAAATTTGTAAATGTATTAAATACAGATAATTCAACTACGCGCTTAGCTATTTGTGATAGTGGTCGGTTTCCGTTACGGACTAATGATTTTATATTACCAAGAAAGTTTTCAAATGAATATGTACTAATTTCAGTAAGGTTACCAAACTACATGAATTGCATTATGAACGTTGCTGCTTATAGAATCCATACCATAAATTTGTTTAAACTGTTCAATGTAGTCTTTAAACAAACAATCAGCTACATGAATATATGTCAAATAACTTTTACATGATACTATTGTAACTGCACAAAATAATGTTAGAAAATTTTGGTAAGCTTCAGTATATAAAAAATCTTTTAATACAACAGGGCCAAGATACAGTAAAAATGTGCGATATTCAGTGGCTTTCCAAAACTTTATACATTTGAGTCTTCTTATAGCTCGATGAATTTATACAGGTCTTGTTTTGTTACATTCCTCTAACAAGTCTTCTTATAGCTCGATGAATTTCTACAGGTCTTGTTTTGTTACATTCCTCTAACATGTTAGACAATAAATCAATTTGAGTTGCTGACCATTTCGTTCGAAAATTGTAGCTCCCATTAACCCAGCTATATAAACATTTTCGCATTATTCCTTTAACATAAAATATATATTGTATTGAGAAATGTTATATAGTAGAAATAATTTCAGTATTTACTTAAATTTCATTGTTACATTGTCAGGGTGGCCAAAATCTGGAAGTCCGTGAATTTTGTTGATCCTGGAAAAGTCAGGGAATTTCATTTGTAGTCAAGGAAAAAATTTGTTTGGCGAATTCACAAAATTACAAACACAAATTTGCAGTGTAAATTTGAGTATTTGTATTATTTGTATCTCAGCAAAAATTAATGAATTTAACATTATTCTTATGCCAATTTTTTTCCCACACATCTATACTTAAAAATCTGTATTTTAATGAATATTTTGTGAGAAACATTACATTACATAATAAAGGTCTGGTAAATAATAAAACTGGTTTTGACAAATTTTTGGCCACCCTGATTGTTTTATAATCATCTTGTTCATTAATAAAATTTCCCAATGAATAAATCTTCTTTTCTATTAAGTTAAAAGTCGCGTTTGCAAGATCAAATTTATAAACAAATAAAATACATTTTATCTATTTGGGGCGCTGTTGCTAAAAAATAAAATCGGGGGGCGCCTAGATGGTTACTCGGTGATAACATCGCTAAACACAAGATCAATCGCTGCTTGTACATCCCCGTTAGTCGCTTGTATTGCTTGTATATTAGTTGCATAATTAGCGAGACCCATTTCACGCATCTGCTGCAATTGTTACGCTAAACGTCTTAATATATTCTCGAATCGTTCTTCTTCCATTGTCGTTGTTGTTGTACTAGCGGCCGTACCTGCTTCACCATCGGGCCGTTGCGTTGAGAAAACCTGCTGCATTGCCTGGTTGAACATTTCGTTTGTGATCAGACAACTATTTGAGTTAGCTGCTGCTGCAGCAGCACCTGGTGTACTGGTTGTGGTAGTATTGTTACTAGCATTTGCCAGTGCAGCTACTAGTTGCGCGCTAGTGATGGCCGAATCGGATTGGTTGCGTGATAGTGGTGCAGCTGCGCCTTTGCTACTAGATGAAATAAATGAAACGACTTTAAAAACGAATTGAAAAAAAATCTAGTTACATAAGATATAGTTTTTTTTAAATTTCTGAAAAACTTAACACCGAACGAAAAATTAATTTTTTCTTTTAAAAACATATAGCTTTAAACATAGAAAAATTTAAAAAATTTATTTATTAATAATCGATATAGTCAACTATAAAAGTATTTGTATTTAGTATTTATATAATAATTATTTAAATAAAGAACAAAATTATAATATACCACTTTTTGTGTAAAATAATTTCTTTTAGACCCATATACAGATTTATAACCCCATACCGGAGAAAAATGTGGGGCAAATGCAATAAATAATAGTAAGAAGTGTAGAGAGTAGTTGTCGTTGCCCCACGTTTTTCTATATTATATTGTATGTTTTTCTTACAATACATTTTAAGTAAATTTTCTACAATCTTATATTAACATAATTGGAACTTAAAATAATTACAAATTCCGCTTAATGAATACTTTATATTATTAATTAAAATATGATTCATAGAATAAGTCGTTTTTAAGAAAGAAAAAAAAGCCAAATAAAAAAAAACCGTAAACTTGAATTTAAAAAAATGATTGTTTCTTCTGCATTCGTGCATTACCGCTAGCAGATTGTTGTTGGCCACTGGATTGTACTGTAACAGCAACCAGCGGCGTACCGGATGCTGTTTGTATACGTTCAGGACTTCTTAATTGACGAAGAGACACTGGTTGACCTTGTAGAGCAGTTGACACCTTCAATTTTTTAAATAAATAATGTAGAAATTAGTATACAATACAATAAGATATAATTGCTTTTAATAAATGCAATATTTATATGTTTAAATTTAAAATTAAATCGTGAGAGACACAAATATAATAGAAATAACACAGTAGTGTTGTTATTAGTTTATTATATTCACAAGTCTATTTCTATTTCGGACTAGTACGCATGAGCACTGTGATTTTTAGCCTTCGTAAATACTCAAAATCGCACTACGTATGCGTACTACTCGCGAACTAGTCAGATAAGCTCTGCAAACAAAGCTATTGTTAATTTTTCGGAATTCGGAATACATAGCATCTATACATGTATGAATTGTCAAATATTTTGACATATTTTACCTGTGAAAGAATCGCTTGTGGCTGGGCCGTTGAGCTTCCAGATGGAGTAACTTTAATTGCACCCGCTAAAGCCCCCGTTAATGTATTGGAAACACTAACTTGTGGTCTTACTAAAGCTGCTTGACCCGCAGATGTCGCTGTCACAACCTGAAAATATACACAAACAGTTTAAAATTCAAGAAGTTTCAAACAATGACTGTCGAAAATAAAATAGTAACACTTAATAAAAAAAAATAAATAACCTGTATAGTTTGCTTGATGGCTTGCCGTTGTCCAGCTGCATTCACTGGTATTACTCGTGCGACTGTAGTCTGTCCTTGTCCCGCTGCACTAACCGCTGCACCACCGGTTGCGGTAGCTTTCGTCGTAAGCACAACTTGACCACCCTGCGATACAGCAGCTAGTTGCGGTCCACGCATCACATGCTGTCTAAATCTGATAATTTCTTGAATTGTGGCTTATTTATATTATTTAACATATTAGCGATTCCAGTTGCCATTTATGTTACAGATTTTTTTTCAATATATTCAATAAATTAAATTTTTAAGTTTTTAAGCGCAAATTGACGATTTCTTGCTTTTTTGCTTCGCTGGTTTAGTGAGAAATCGGGTTTTATAAATATTAATTTTCAATATATTAATTTTCAATATAAGTATTAATTTTCAATATAAGTATTAATTTTCAATATAAATATTAATTTTCAATATAAATATTAATTTTCAATATAAATATTAAATAAAAATACTCATTCCAAATTTTCTCTTAAAATACATAGTTCCAGCTGTTAATGCTGACACAGCTCTTTCTCCTAATGACGCATCTTTACTAATTATTCTTTGTGTAGCTTGTTTTTGTAAAATTTTATCTGCAACGTGCCTATTTTCTTTATCTTTATGTTCACTGTATGCATAATCGTGATCTCTGCAATGCTCATCAAGTTTATTTACAGGCGGGCCATTATCTAGTGGATTTCCAGGCCCACAATAATTATAACCAGGAACAGTTTTAGAGCCAGGTATCAGCTTATTTATCCAATCAACAATATCGCCACCTTCCCATGATTTTTTGGGTAAAGAATTAATAATTCGAATGCTAGCTATAGGATTTTTTTTAATTAAATTTTCTACATTATTACCTAACATCCGCGCAATACTTTCTATTTCATTTTCTATTTCGGAGCTATTATTTCCAGCATTTTTTTCACCAATTAAAATTTTAATTCGCTCTATTACTTTTTGAATATTATCTACCCATATATATTCTTTTGGAATATTATTGTAAATTTTTACTCCACCGCCAACTTTTGCATTTTGCATTTCTTGCCAAATTGGTTTAATATATTTATTATATTTATTACTACGACTTGATTTAGGTCTGCTTTTATCATTATCTTTATATATTGCTTTAGATTCTTTAAGTATTTCTGCGTAATTATTAAAATCATCTTGTGTCACTAAATCACCATTAACTTCTTTTTTAGTCATTAATTCTCTTAAACCTGGTGTTGCATTATATGATTTGCCCTTAATAACAAAAAAATTACCCTCATATGACACTTCGGATTCACCTATAAATCTTTTTTCATCTACGGGTCTAAGGCCGAATACATAATCATCAGAATTATTTAAAGATCTGGCCATTTCTGGTGTTAATCTTATTGTATTATACTCTGTAATTGGCTGCTTTATTATATTAGGGTCTGTAATTGGCTGCTTGATTGGAGTTCTTAAAATTAGTGGCGGATTAACTGGTACTAGTTCTTTAATAATTTCTTGATTTTTTTGTGACACTTCTTTCATGTCTGTGCTCAACTGATTAACAGCATCAATCAACGGCTTTTCTCTCTCTTTATTTTGTTCATATTTTGCTCTAGGTTGTGATTTCCATTCTTTAAATCGACTTTTTAATGATTTTCTGAATTCAAGTCTTTCACGTGGTGTTTTTTTCATTTATATTTATAAATTTTTATTAATATTTACGTTTTTTTGTGTTTAAAATGTATTTATAATAAATTTTTATTAATATTTATGTTTTGTTTACGTTTTTTGTGTTTATGTTTACGTTTTTTGTGTTTAAAAAATGCTCGATTTTATATCTGTATTTACCGTCATCTAATTTACGAGTCTTATCAATCGTTATAAAGTCATGGTTTTCCTTCCAACATTCCCGACATAGATCTTTAAATTCTTTAAATGACATATCGCCTAATACAAATTCATCATATACATATCTTAAATTATTGTCATCAGTCTCATATAAACATAAAAAGTTTGCATTGTCTCTAATAAGCTGCTTTGGAATTTTTGTATATGTTTGAGCTAAATTGAATATATTTAGTCCTTTATGTCTTCCTTTTGTGTAATAATCTCTTACTATATCTTGATTTTCAAGAATCCAATCATCAATTATAACATCTGAGTCTGGCTGACATTGGTCTAATGGAATAACATTTTCTGTAGTATCAATAAAATCTGCTAGTGAGGAATCAACACTGTCAATATCGTCTTTTAAGTCCTTATATATTTGTTGGTATAGAGTTTTTGAATAAAAATAATAATGCTTGGGAAAAAGCCAGCCTTCTTTATATACAAAATTGTCAATTACTAAGACTGTTTTTCCACAACCGCTGCGTCCAACCACTAAACCGTTTATATGATCTGGAAGCAATTTGCCATTTCGTTTGTTGGCATTTCTATCGGCTCTTGGTATTACAGTAACATTCCAATTTACCATATTTATTATAAAAATAAATATTTATTAAATAAAATTATTATATAAATAAATATTTTATTAAATAAATGTATTATATTAAGATAGAAGGCACGACATCAACACTAACCTTTGAGTTAAAAAACAATATATTATTAAACACTGGATATGTTTCATTACTAGGATTTTATACAACATATCTAACACCTAATATTACAGAGAATAATAATTCTTTTATACTTGGTAAGGAAACTATAAAATTAGAAAAAGGTCAGTATAATATAGATGATTTAGTGAAAAATTTTTCTTTATATGATATTAAAATTTTAAGGAAAGCACGCACTAACAAAATTAGTATTGAAAATAAAAGTGATAAAATTTTAACTTTTACGAAAGATAATTCTATAGCAAAAATACTAGGTTTTGGTAAACTAAGTATTCTTCCGAAGGAAACATATACAGCATTAAGACCTCCAAAAATTATACCGTTTGATCATATAAATATTGAATGTAATTTAGCAAAACCATATGGAATAATTACAAATAAAAATAGCAGTACTATTGCGTCATTTAAAACTAATGCAAGATTTAAAGAATCAATTATATACGAACCAAAAAATATTATGAAAATACCGCTGCATCATCAAGATGTCAAATATATTGAAATAAATATTAAAGATGAAAATGGAGATTTAATTGACTTTGGTAAGTCTAATATTGTAATTATACTATCAGTAAATGAATATTATTAACATTAAATAGTAAATAATTTTTTTATAAATAAATAATGGAATATATTGAAAAATACGAAAAAAGGTCTTATGGTCCTAATGATTTAACAAAGGATCACCTTAAAGAGCGAAATAGTTGGATTGAGTTTGAAATTGCTGTTGGAGATGGCTATGTTCATCCTCACAATGCAATGGTATATGCTGAATTTCATGTATCAAAAAAAGATACTAAAGGAGATTTTGGCGAACACGACAATATTAAATTTTTTAGATAATTATTTTCCACGGTTATGGTCGAGAGCAGAATTACACATATTTGGCCAATCTATTGAAAATGTTGATAACCCTGCCATTTTTTCAGATTTATTAATTGGAAAATTCCTGTCAGAATCAGAAATTAATTCGTATAAGGGCGCAGGTTTTATAACGGATACTAAACTAAATTACAAGAAAAATCGTGTATATGAAGTACTTTTCCCTTTAAAATATTTATTTGGTTACCTATATTCGGATAAAGAAATTAAATGGAACATGCCTATAACATTTAGATTTGAGAGATCCCCGTCTGATAATCAAATATTTTATATATGGGAAACTAAAGACAATCCTAGCGATTTAGCTCATGAGGGATCGTTAGAAATAACAAGAATGGAAATAAGAATTCCTATTGTAAGCTATGAAATTAATTATGCTATTGAATTGAAAGAAAAAATGCTTCAAAACCCTATAAAGGAATATTCATTTTTAACGGGTAGTATTTATAAAGATAAACTAAAAGAAGGCGAAAATAATTTACCTATAGATTTAACAACGTCTTTTAAAAGTTTGGCTTGTGATATGCCTGATTATTTGTTTATAAGATTTCAGAATAACGAAAATAAACAAACAATAGATTCAAGCAAATATAGCCATTGCAATTTGAGCAGCTGGTATTTACTTGTGCGAGATGAGCAATATCCATTAGAAAAACAAAGATTAGAGATTGCTAAAGGTAGATTTGAAATTGGGTATGATAGCTATAGGTCTTTAATTCAAACTTTAACAAACAGAAAAGAATTGCGTTGGGATAGGGAAAAATTTTGTAATAATCAATTTATGGGAGTAATTAATATGCTAATGAGAAAAAATATTGAAAATATGGATAAACCCTTGCTTAAATGTATATTAGAATTTACAGATTCAACACCGAAAAATGCAAATATATTTGTAGTCATGTTTTATGAGAAGACAATTATAGTTAATTATAAGAATAAGAATATAAGTGTAAAATTTTAATTCACATAAGTAATTGATGGTAATAAATCTTTAATTCGTTGCAATATTTTAACTTTTTAGTATTGTATATTATTTGACAGTTTAATTAATAATAATCGAAATAATCGCTCGTAGATGGCGTGAAAATGCACTAATTCAATTAAAATTACTAATTACAAATATAGGCAACTGGTAGCACGGCGAAGCGCGCGCGGCAAAACGAGTGACATTTCATGCCAATTGACCTACTCTGTCAGGGGAGCTAAATGTTGCACGCTCAAAATCATTCAAAAAAGCTGACAAATTGGCCGATTTTAGCTCTTTTTTTGCTCATTTTTGATGGTTTTTTTTCAAAAATATTTTCAACACGATCCAGAACATAACATGCCAATTTACTAACTCTGGCAGGGGAGCAAATGTTGCACGTCCTTGGAGTGACCTTGGGAAAAAAATGTTGCACGCTCGAAATTATTCAAAAAAAGCTGACAAATTGGCCGATTCCGACTCTTTTTTGCTCATTTTTTGATGGCTCTTTTTCAGTGATCTTGCGAACCCGATCCAGAACATAACATTTTATATACTACTTTTACTTTCTTTTACATATGTATTTTACAATTTTTACGCATTTTTACAAGTAAATGTAAAAAATACATGTTTACGCGTAAATCCCCATTTCCTGAGTGTACAACAAGAAATAACTAATGCGATTTGTATGTTTAGATCGGAGGACATTATCTAAAAATCAATTCTGCCAATTTCAAACTGAGTCCAAAGCAAGATTCATTCACCAAGCCCTGAGGATTCCATCTACGATGTATGGCGAAACGTCTGCAAGAAAGATAGATCGACCACGACATATCAGCTCAAAAAATTCTATAAATTCAACCAGATTTAATGTTTATAAATCATGTTTGTAAAAATTTAAATATAATAATATATTATTTCTGTTTAATAACGTAATTTTGATTTGATTGACTTTCATTGCAGCATTTCGAGAAAGTACAATAATTAAAGCAAATTGTATTCTTATTTTTTTTTATATACCTATATTCACAATTCATATGTTTCTGCTTGTCTGAAGATTATTTTTCCAAAATATTTTTCTCATATAATTTTTATTTAGTTTGTACATAAATGCAGTGCGGTTTAATACGCTTATAGAATAGTTATATGTGATTTATTAATTATATTATTTTGAAATTTTCAGACTGTTTTTAAATAGATGTGTAAAATATAGTTATTGTCCTTCAATACTTACGTATGTTCTAATATAAATTCTATACAAACCTATTTGTGATAAAAGAGAAAACATTTTTT
Organism: Clivina fossor; assembly: GCA_963966155.1. Taxonomy (NCBI): domain Eukaryota; kingdom Metazoa; phylum Arthropoda; class Insecta; order Coleoptera; family Carabidae; genus Clivina; species Clivina fossor. The sequence goes on from CAWYQG010000114.1 coordinate 311,012, forward strand.
TAAATCATTTTAATATTTGCAACGAAATTGATTTGTGTGTTGATTTTAAAAATTAAAATATAGTTTTGTGATGGTAAGTAGTATATAATATAGTAAAACAAATCTTTCAGAACTCATTATATTAAAATAAAACGGCTTTAGCTGTAAATTCTGTATTAATATTTATTAATCATCGACGTTTCGACGAACTTAATGTCCGTCTTCATCAGGAAAAACTACAAATTATATTTACAGTACATAAACAAAACATAGATACAAAAAACAACATCGAACAAAATTGTTCATGAATGTCACTTGGTGAAATTAATATAATAATAATATTCTAAAGTTGAGACATTTTCTCAAAATTTCACAAGTTACTCAGTCATTGAATCGGCTGTTAAGCTATGCAGTCATAGCTTAACAGCCGATTCAATGACTGAGTAACTTGTGAAATTTTGAGAAAATGTCTCAACTTTAGAATATTATTATAGACACAAAAAATAGATAGTAAAAAATAAGTAAAATTTGATTTAGATCAATACCTTCATATACACTTTTCACTGTGAAGGCACTAATTTAAATAAAATTTGGCTTCTATTAATTAAAAATTTATAAATTTTTTTATGATCTAGTTACTTATTTATTACCTAGTAACTTGTTTCTATGTTCTGTTATTTATTGTAAATATCATTTGTATCGTTTTCCTGGTGAAAACTATGAAGATTATTAATAAATATTAATACAGAACTTGAACCTGAAGCAGTTTTATTTTAAGCAGTATATAACAAATAGCAAAGAACTCTACATTTGTAATAGAAATTATTCCAATCAGAATAACAGCAAAATTATAGTGCGTCAGTGGTCTACACAAGAATTAAAATTTTCAGTATTTCATTTCACGTGTGTGACATCTTATGTAAGCAGGCCCGGACTGGTCATTTGGCATACCGGTGGGTTGCTGATATACGTGGACCAATACTGACATTACCTGGACATACGGTATGCAATGTGAAAATAGTATATTATGTTACGGGCAGCAGAAAGCGATCTTTATCGATGGCAACTGATACGGTAATGAAGAGCAGCGAACAAGACCCAGTCGTGGGATTCAATGTAGACTAGAGCCTGGCGCACATTACTGCCGCAGCGCAGCGGGCAGCAACGCATTGCACTGCAAAAATGCGAGAACGCATATTGGTGACGAGCCGGGCCGCGTCACATCGCATTAAAAAATTGTTTTAGTTATCGGTTGACATTGTCTCTGCGTTTGTAAGATTTCTGAAAAATAATTTTTGAAGAAAAAATGAAAGAAAAAAGAAAACGCTGAATGTGGTGTCATAATATTTGTTAAAAAAGAAAATTATTTAGAAGATTTTACACACTTTAAGAATATCAATATTTACTCAATTCTTTTAATAGTTTAGAATCTCATATGATACATTTCTGGAATTACTTGAAATTTTGTGCCAAATTTGCAAAAGCAAATTACAACATTTTCTGAACTTTAAATTAAATGATTCAAATTACTTAACTACAGTATTAATCTACGAATATTTAAAAATCTCTTGATATTTTTTTTTTGTTCATCAATTGCATTTTACCTACTATGAACGACAGTGCAATCTAGGAAATTATTTAGTTCAGTTGCAATTAAATTAATTTTATCAATATTTAAATAAAAAAAAAGGATTATGGTTACACCCATATTTCTGGTGTGTGCGGAATTAAAACCAGCCACTTTAACTTTGAACTTAAACTTTTAGTGGAGCCAAATGTGTAAAAAAATGGAAAAATTGCAAAATGTATGAAACAGGTGTGCGACAGACTTTTCTTAGAACTTACTCGATCTATTTGCACGGTCAAATTGTAATAAAAATGCATCGTCGATCTTGCAGGTCCACCAGGAAATTTTAATCCACGGTCTCATAGACCGAGATGGGCCCTTGTGAATTTTTTTTACTAACGCAACAGACCAAAAAGCCGGATAACAAAAATATTCGGCCATATCAGAAAGCCGGATACCGGATAAATGATATCAAATTTTGTTGAAATATTTTTTTAAGATACAAGAAACAAATGATTGCTAGACAAAGAGAGATGCTAACATTATTACATCACTATTAATTTACTTTTAGTTAAATTTATTAAAAAATTAACGTGCATCGACTGGTTTTCAATTTATATTTTATATTAGCAATGTTCTAATATTTTTTTAAAAGTATTTTTCAAAATATATAGCGTCTGCCAAAAAGTCTGCATCATATGAGAAATTATGATTACATGGTTTTTTGGTGCTTGTCTGTAAAGTAAAAATACACTAGGAGAAACTACTGATATCATTTCCGGTCATAAATTAATTAATAAAAAATAATTTCAAGTAAACTTACTTTATTTGTAATAATTTTGAAAAAAAGTTATTTGAAAGAAAATTTTAAATAACATTTTAGATCCTTAAGGTAAAGGAGGCTAACATTGACAGTAGGGTAACATTGACACATCTTTGAAAAAGGCTTATAAAATTTTCATAATGAGTCACAGAACGCTGTTGATTAGCTCTAAAAATAATGTATATGACTACTGTAGATAATATCACCATCCATCGCTCGTTACTCGAAGCTTAGGGCTTATGGCGTATGGATACCGACGTGTTGTTTTTTATATGGTGACAATTCGTGTTTGAAACTTCCATTCTAAGAGGTTTTTACCTGCAATTCGCGTACCATTTCATGCACAATTCGTTTTTTTTAAGAAAGCGAGGAGGTCATTTTACTTTTCCGGACATTACAGACAAAAGTTACGTTCTTGCTACAGATATAGTACGCGTGCTGCCTCAACCACGAATTCGTCGTGACATGTATTTTTTTCAAACAAATTTTTTCGATGCGGAGTAAAATTCTTTAATTGTTAATTAATTGCATGTATATTATAAATTTTCTTAAAATTACAATAAAGTTCACTCTTATGTTATTATTCTTTTATTTACTACCTAGTATTTACTTATAATAAGAATAGAAGAATTATTTATCACTAAGGAAATAATTGGTTTCATAAAAATGCACTTTTGACCAATTTTTTTAAATAAATTTAAAATTGTCAAATTATAAAAAGAAAGTTCTATGTCAAAATTAAATTCCTATATTGTAACATTGCCATTTCAATGCATAAAGCAAGAAAAAACAAGGCATGTCAATGTTACCCACATGTAGGGTAACATTGACTAATTATGGTATATACATATATATTAAATATTTTCAATACCGTTTATGATAATCAATAAATTACTTTACATTTTAGAAACTAATATATGAAGCTAATTTTTCTGCTAAGAAAAAAAAAATTATATATCTTAATAAAATTTAAAAAAAATAATAACTAAAGATGTGTCAATGTTTGACGGTTTTACCTTATACAAAAATTAATTTTCCATAGCCGACTTAAATAAACATATTTTGAAATACATGTACGTAAACAGAGTGTTTCAACTCTTTGTAGCACTTATACTAAATAAATTTTGAATAAATATGCTTTATTTCTATGTAAATGAATGTTTTATTTTCATCTGACATAATGTTTCTGTTAAATATGATGAATTTGAGAAAATATAACAAATTTGCATCATCTTTTTATGATAAATTAATAATATTTTTAATAACATTATTGTACTAGTAACATAATAACCTCCTTCTACATAAGTTAGGACAGTAACATAATATCTAACATGCTAGAAAAAAATATTTTGTTCGTTTAAAAAAAATAAAACTTTTAAAACAACAATTTAAAACAGATAAAAATTTACAAAGTTTTTATTTTATAAATATATTTATACCGTGATGTATAAAAAAATAATATTTTAATTACAAAATCTAACCTGTTAATTATACTGCAAGTTACAAGTGTTGACTGATTATAAAAGGTCAAAATAAAACATTATAAATTTAATTACATATTTAAAAAAAATTAAAGCATCACTTTTTCAATTTTTTATCAACAAATCAAATAGATAAAAAATTCTAAATAATGATTTAAATATTTGAATTAAGTCAAACATAATTAAAAATATTTGTACAATAAATAACATTCGGACGCTGTTGTCGTAATACGGTTGGTGTAAAGTGACATCGGCTGTTGAAGACAAAATTGATGGTGGCGGAGAAGGTGTAACAACTGCTGCTGCAGGTCGTGATTAAAGTTGGCCATGAGTTGGTGCAGCATCTGGCACTAATCCTCTTAAAATTACTGAAATAGCGTGAATTGTTTGTTCTGGGAAATGTCTAGTTGCACATCCATACACCCACATAAACTAAGTTCGGATTCGTCATCTAGAGGCTATATGAAGGATTTATATACATTTTTTTTTAAATGTTACAGACACCGTACCAAACGCTATACCACTTTTCCTTGCAATCAAAGTGGTAATAAACTAAATAAACGTCAGATTTAAACAGTTTGTGCATAGCTGTTTTATTTTGTTTTTCTACGGTTACTTGTTATTAAACTTGTAAATTTACTATGCCACTAATACAAATTTAACTTTTTGTAGCTACGCAACTAGATAGAATAATACCTCTATGTTCATATGGCATTATTATTGTTTGGTACATGCGTTATAAATCAGTCTGTAAAATTGATTATTATAAAAATTAGATAATAATATGTGCAATTAATTATTCAATAATAATTATTATGATTTTGTAATCAAAATTAATTAAATATTAAATTTTCCATATTTTCTTTATTTATTATTATTTTGGTTTTATAAAAATATGAATGAGGTTATTTATACATACGGTATGTATACGCAATTGGCTATTTATACATACTAAAAAAAAAACCTAAACCAACCTACTAACCTAACCTACCCTAAATAGCCAATTATGTAAAAATACTGTATGTATAAATAGCCAATTGCGTATACATACCGTATGTATAAATAGCCACATTCTAAATATATACATATGTGTTGTTTATTGTTATAAATAATATACATTATTTCAGGGGAAAAAATAACTACTTAACATAGGGCCGATTCTGTCTCCTTACTAAAGTGCGTACAAGTAAGTTTTAAATCAAAATAAGCTTCCTTTCATCTCTCTTCTAATAAATTTTAAAATTTCTAGAAAAGCTAAACAAATTATTCATTCATTTAAACTTGGAATTTTTTTTAAAATTGCTATTAAAGCAATATCTAATTTTGCGAAATAAAATTCTACCTCAAAATTCCTTTCATGTCTGCGCATTTATAACTAAAGTGTTTTACAGTTGTCCTATTATGAATAATTATAAATACACCAAGTATACATCACATTTTAGTCCGCAAACTGTTTCTGGAAAAATTATGATTTACATAAACATTCTTTAAACTACATAGTTTTTAAAATATGCAAAAAATTAAAATTATCTCATTGTGTTCTATCATCTATTACCTACTATAGATCTTATGATACGATTGAGGCAAAATAATTTTATTCATATTATTAAATAAAGTAAAACTAAAACGGCAGTCTGAATAAGATTTAACATTTAAATTTTGTTTAAAAAATCATGTAAAAGAAGATACTTGCAAATTATATTTAGAATAAAACCTCATTAACATTGCCAAAACAGCTTTACGATTTAGTTTTAATTTCACGATTTAACACAGCGAAAAAACTAGGCAGGCGATTCACATTGCCTGTATGTCTTGATTAATAATATTCAGTTACGCCTGCGCAGTGATAACAATTTAGATACTGTTAAAAATAATTTTGACATTTTTGTTTACGTTGTATACATTCCAAAGAGTTTTTGGTTAACATTTAGTATAGTTTTTTTTATTACAGTTTAAGTTGTTTCTTGTGTTAAATATGTCTGAAAAAGAGTTTATGATTACACAAAATACGACCTGTACAATCATTTGAAAAATACGGATGCGAAACGGAACATTTAGAATTGTATAGGACATATAATTTTGCAAGTATATACAATGAATTCACCATCTTCTTTGTTTTCGTTAATTTTTCATCTGATGTGTCTAAAATAAGTGTTATTTTAATATACGCGTTTTCAAAATAATATTAATTTTATCTTCCAAACTGCTCATTTATATATTATAAATTTGATGTTTCTTTCATAAAAACATATATACATCGCTATCTTATTTTAGTAAAATCTCATTGGCCGTTCTTAAAACATAAGTGAAATTTAGTTAGAAACCTTGGCCAGGCAAGACTTTGGCTGCAATGAAACAAAATTTGCTAATGAAACTAAATCCATGTATTTGCACAGTATTCCTATAAGCTCACATATAGTTTAGTTCAGAACTACTAATTCTGCGCTAAAACATAACACTAATAGCCAAAGAGCAGTCTGAATGAGACTTAACAATATTTAAAAACTAATTAAAAAAAAAACTACAAAAATTAAATGGTTAGACTATGGATACGAATATGTTTCTTTTTAATTTCGACTCAGACAAAAAGTTTTTTATTTCGTATTCTTCAGGTTGCATCCCTTGCATGAGAACGAATATGTCTTCTTAAGTTTGCACTTTGAATAAAAGTTTTCTCGCATATTTCGCATTTATACGGTTTCTCCTTTGTATGAGAACGAACATGCCGAATTAAATGTTCACTCCTAATAAAAGTTTTCTCGCATATTTCGCATTTATAAGGTCTCTCATTTGTATGAGAACGGATATGTCTTCTTAAGCTTCCACTTCTAGTAAAAGTTTTCTCACAAATTTTACATCTATAAGGTCTCTCATTTGTATGTGTACGAAAATGCACTTGCAAATGTTCATTTTGAGTAAAAGTTTTCTCACATATTTCGCATTTATAAGGTCTCTCATTTGTATGTATACGAATATGATCTTCTAAATGTCCACTTTGAGTAAATGCTTTGTCACATATTTTGCATTTATAAGGTCTCTCATTTGTATGTGAACGGATATGCCTTTTTAAATTTCCATTTTGAGTAAAAGTTTTCTCACATAATGTACATTTATAAGATTTTCTTTTCTTTACAGATTCATCATTTTCTTCCGAACTGAAAATATTATTTTTCTTCGAATCTCTACTAGCTTGCCAATGTTTTATATCGATTTCATTCTCAAAATCAGAATATTCCTCCTTAATTATTAATTCTGAATGTAAATCTAAAGATTCTGATTTCAAACTTTCTTCAAATTTAATATTTGTATCAGTTTCCAATTTTACTTCTTCGATGTAATCTTCAGTAATAGCTTCTTCTTTCATACAAACAGCATCAACATTTGTATTATTTTGTGATTCTAAACTTTCTTCAACTTTAATGTTTCCATCAGTTTCCAATTCTAGTTTAATGTATTCTTCATCAATATTCTCTTCTTTAATTTCGCTTTCAGTTTTAATTTCGCTTTCAGTTTTAATTTCGCTTTGCATAACTTCACTATTTTGCGATTGTTGTTTTGCATATTGCTTGAAAATTTCATGCGATTTAAAACATTTTTCTACAAATTTATAGGTTTCATTTAATCGAACCGAACAAATTGAGCAAATAGAATCCGATAACTTCTCAGTACATTCCACCTAAAATGCAAATTAAAAATACATATTACATATAATAAAAATCTTTAGTTTAAGGGGGCCGTCCCATGACGAGACAACGAAAAATGGGTAAACTATGGAATTTTTTTGCGGGGAAACTAAATGTCGTAGGAATATACGGTTTTGATTTTCGAGTAGATTGTTTTTTTTTTTACTATAAAACTGTTTTTTATTTCCCAGTCGAAATCGTTGCGAAATTTTTAAACGCATTTTTCTCAAAACCATTCCTTTTTTTACTCTAAAAATGATTCCGGTCGAACGGATCGAGCGATTTATTTCGAACCAAAAGATCAAAAAACTAGACAAAATTTATTGGAGCTTATATCTAACTCTAACAAAAAAAAATTGTTAAAATTTAGCAAAATGGCGGCCATTTGACTATTTTTTGGTGTGCAACCCGCGATTAAAAATAGTAAATATGATCCAATTTTGCTAGAAATAGGTATAACCGTCAATAAATTTCGTCTAGTTTTTTGGCTATTTGGTTCAAAGTAAATCGCTCAATCCATTCGACCGGAATCATTTTTATAGTAAAAAAAAGTGGTTTCGAGAAAAACGCGTTTAAAGGTTTTCACAAAGATTTCGTCTAAGAAATAAAAAATAATTTTATAGTAAAAAAAAATCAACCTACTCGTACATCAAAACCGCATGTTCCTACGACTTTTAGTTTTCCCGCAAAAAAATTCCAAAGTTTACCCCTATATATATGTATATATACAGGATGATTTATTAGTAATTGGAAATATTTTAACTGGAGTATCCTGGGCTCAGAATATGAAGATTTAACGCAAATCACTTAGATAAAATGTGGCTCCTTACTGAGCTACAGGGTGTTTTATTTAAAAATTTAGAAACGATTTTTGCCCAGTACTTAAAAACTATTTGACGTATCCTTATCATACTTGGCAGGAAGTGTAGGTACCGTACACCATACTACATTATGTTAAATAAAAATTTTTGGCTACTGCCAGTGGCGTACAGCAGGGGCAAGTGAGAGGTTGATCCTTCCTAAATTCTACGCCACTGGCAGAATTGTTATTTTAGCACAATTTTTCGATTCTTCAATACTTTCTGTGTAAAAAACATACTCTTCCTTCATAACGATAAAGTAACTATTTTTCGAGATATTTAAAGTTATACATAAGCTGCACCCTTAGGATTTTTTCAAAATTTGCTCAAAAAAATCTAAAAAAATTCAGTAAAATAGAGAAAAAAATTAACTACATAATAACTAAGTAACTTATTTCTTTAACTCATTCTGGGTTGGCAGAAAAAATGATTGAATATAAAAAATTAAAATGCAAAAAATATTAATTTTCAATAATTTTTCCTGCCAAATCAGAATGAATTAGAGAAAAAAGTTACTTTGTTATTATGTAGCTAATTTTTTTCTCTATTTTACTGATTTTTTTCAGATTTTTTTGAGCAAATTTTGAAAAAATCCCAAGGAGCTTATGTATAACTTTAAATATCTCGAAAAATAGAGACTTTATCGTTATGAAGGAAAAGTATGTTTTTTATACAAAAAGTATTGGAGAATCGAAAAATTGTGCTAAAATGACAATTCTGCCAGTGGCGTAGAATTTAGAAAGAATCAACCACTTACTTGCCCCTGTTGTACGCCACTGGCAGTAGCCAGAAACTTTTATTTAACTTAATTTAGTATGGTGTATGGTACCTACACTGTCTGCCAAGTATGATAAGGATACGTCAAATAGTTTTAAAGTACTGGGCAAAAATTGTTTTTAAATTTTTAAATAAAACACCCTGTAGCTCAGTAAGGAGCCACATTTTATCTATGTGATTTGTGTTAAATCTTCATATTCTGAGCCCAGGATACTCCAGTTAAATTATTTCCAATTACTAATAAATCACCCTGTATATATATATATATATATATATATATATATATATATATATATATTTCTACTAATAACACCAAATCCTTATGATATTTAACTAATATTTGATGTATTTGAGTGACATAAATTCCACACTAAACTATGCTTTTTGTACTTGGCTATGGAGTAACGAATGAATAAGTAATAACATGCGCATAATTAATAATGCAAGTCGAAATTTGTACCAGCAACACGGAGACAGTAAAACTTTTCTCAGAATAGCTATATATAGGTATATAATACCTACTTAATAAGTTTATTATAAGCTAAAACCTAACAAATTCCATTTAGAACAAGTTAATTTATATTAAAATAGTATAAAATTTATAGTAAATTTATAGTAAAATCGTAGTAAATCTTACAAATTTACTTATCGTTTCTAATTTGTTTGGCACACACATATAATTTATTTCATGGACCTGGTTAAAGATAAGTATTTTACTTACAATTTCCGATGCAATGACTTCCAATTTGTATGATAACAATACATTATCGGAATCCATTGTAGTTAAACTATATGTTATATTATCACCACTAGCACATAATCGACACCGTTCTTCATTGAAATGTTTTAATAGGATTTGAGAATCGAAACATTGTTTGATAAATTTGTAAGCTTCATTCAACTGAACAGCGCAAATTGTACAAATACCATTCGGTAATTTGATCTTGCAATCCACCTAAAATAAGAAAAGTAAAAAATTTAGAAATAATAATGTATATTACAATCAAAACAAATTATTTCATTCTCACAATTTCTGGCATAATTGTTTCCAATTTATCCGCGAAACGTTTGCCATCTGAATCCAGATCAAGTATAGTAAACAACACATTTTTATCACTTGTACATAATTTACAATGTTGCATAAAACTATTCATGATTAAAATTAAATTTTCTTCTAAAAAAAGCTTCTTACAATAAGCAAAACATAAAAATAATTGTATTTGATAGTATTAGAGGTTAAGTTGGAAAAATGTGTCACGGAATCCAGTTGGCCAGATGAATTTTGTGTACAGTTTGTATAAGAAGAAGAATAAATAGCAGCGTAATTTTTGCTGAACGAATCATATTTAATTTTGAAAATGTTTATCAATTGCTAGTTGATCTAGCTTTTAGTGGTTTGTCTAAATGATACTTAAACAAAAAAAATTGAAAAATTAAGTTTAGTATACATTCTGCAGCTAAGGTCAATGAAGTTGAATGAAGTAATTGCTAGCACACCAACTAAAGCCTACTTTATTCAATAATTTTATAGAATTTAGCACATAACAAAATTAAAAATAAGAATGTCATTGTTCCTGAACTATTCATTCCATATTGTGATAGAAAAATAGATCGTTTATATAAATTTCGAACGCATCTGTATATAAAGCTATTTCTGTGGGTGCATTCAACAAAAATACACTGCTATTTGTTCTTCTTTCTATACTAGAAACATTACACAAAATTTATCTGGCCAACTGGCTTCGTGTCAGATTTTTGTAAGTTAACCTCTATAAAACAGCACATGGCATATGATTAGAATATCTAATTACTAATTTTATGGTAATGTTCTTTCGTGCTTATTAAGTGAAATTGTGTGTATAATTAGTTAAAAATACGTTTTACGCTAGATCAGGTGGTGATGACCTAAGTGAAGAGGGTAAATTGTGTCACAGTCCTTCGAACGCCGCAAAAACGGTAAATAAATTTGATTTCAGGTTAGGTTCGAATCATCTAATAAAATACATTGTTTTCTATATGAATTATATCATCTTTAGTACATGTTTTTACTGTAGCAGTAGAAGATGCAAACCATCGCAAGCATCTAGTTTTACGACGAGTAGAGATTAGATTTGTAGTGAAATCGAGGAAATATGACGAGCAAAAACGTATGAAAGCAGAACGATATGGTGATAAAGAAATGAGAAATGCCCGATATACACAGGTATGTTCAATTATTTATATTGTTTTATTTATTTGTCATAAATTAAAATTTATATTTGATAAAAATCAATTCGATATTTACTTGTTTCACGTCTAGTTTATTAAATGGTAATTTAATATAGAAATACATATCAATTGGTAGTTATTAATCTAATATTGGTCCAATTAAATATTCAAAGTAAAATATGGAAAACAAATTAATCGCATTTTTTCTTTCTTTACTTAAATAATGTCTGTTTTGAATAGAGAAAAGAATTTAGAATAAGTTAATTCTTTATTTTATAGAATTAAAAATCTGTGTTATTGATAATGTAATTTAAGTTTATTTTAATTTGTAACTATATATATATATATATATATATATATATATATATATATATATATATATATATAATATGTTATCTACTACCCTTTGATAAATTATAAAATGTATTTACGTAGAAAATTTGACTAAAATCTTGAAAAATATAGAATTATGGGACCTAGAGTAGCAAGTTTCCATTAAATATTACACGTATAAAATTATATGTTATATTTATATTCATAAGTGCATAAAAATAATTAATAAATTTTTATTTTCGAAAATCGTAAAAAAAATCATCAACAGCCCAACCCTGAAAACAATAATAATATAATATTTCTCAAATATCCTTTAATTAATTTTTAAATCTCTTTAAATTTGAATCTTTTATTTGATTTGGCAATAAATTAGTATATAATACGGCAGATAGTATAATGTAATATAATCTTCTATTTGTTCTTATTAAAAGATATCGTAAAATTTTACAAAAATACTCATAATTTGAAAGCAAGCAATAGAAAATTTTCTAAAATTAAAAAATATATATAGATGACGAATCCGACTTAGTTGGTGAGGGTTTATGTGTGTGCGTCGACTAGATCTCACAGTCGTCATTCAAAATTTTCTTATCGCAACTCCTAAACGGTTCAACCGGTTTTAATGAAATTTTCAGGATAAGTTTATTTAGTGCTCACGATTGCTAATTTTCTAGAAAAAATTACTAAAGTTTTTAAAAATGCATTATATTATAGCTACATTTTTTTTCCGATTTTAATCAAATCTTTACAAACTATACAATTATACTAATATACAGTGTTGCCAACTTTCGAAAAGAAATTACTAAATTTTTAAAAATTTAATTTGGGTTTTACTATTTATCCGAAATTAATCAAATTTTTACAAAAAAATTTATCAATGTCCGTAAAAATTATATAATTTTTAGTATTTTACGGTTTTGTCAATTTTCTGAAAAAATTACTAAAATTTAAAAAAAATTGGCTATATTATTTATCCGTGATTAACCAAATTCTCACGAAGGATTTTTCTAATACCCACATAAATTATATAATTTTACTAAAACACAATGTACCAATTTTTTGATGAATTTCTCCATTTTACACTGGGATTGTTTTTGAGGTTAAAGTATATTGAGAGAAAACCAGTATATTTTTTATAAAAAATATACTGGTTTTCTCTCAATATACTTTAATCACGTTGTACCAATTTTCCAAGAAAACATATTACCTACTAAAAATTTTAAAAATTTATGATGGCTACAATTTTTATCCATAATTAATTAAATTTTTATAAAAGTTATATTTGTTGTGCCCACATAAATTATATAATTTTACTAAAGTTTTTTTTTTAAGTTTTTAAAGTTTTACTAGTTTTTAAAATATAATTGTGATTTACTATTTAACCAAGATTAATAAAAAATTTACAAAAATTCTTGTAGTGCCCACAAAAATAATATAATTTTGTTTTTGAACAGTACTGCCAAATTTTGGAGAAAAAATATAATTTTTTTTTAATTTCTATCAGTATTTACATAATAATGTGAAAGTAGTCTATGTATGCTTCTAATCAAATATTTATATTAATCTATATAAATAAAAATCGTACATTAAGCATAGACGTACATTTGAAAAATAAAAGTGTGCGTGTATCACTTAAGGTAGTTGGGTTACATTTTTAATTTAATAATTAGATTTTTGAACTGATAACATTTTCCATAGTTTACTTAGCGCATGGTAATTGACCGCGACGCGACAACAAGATTTACGTACTGAAAATAATCTCTCTGTGTCTGTTTTGAAAGAATCAAAATCGAAAGTCAGATTGCTTTCACAGTTGCACACCTCATCGAATTATAAATTCGCTACAGATCGAATCTTAGACAATCTTGGTGAACGCACCGCACCGCACCCAGGACAAGAAACGTTTAAAGAATGCTTCAGTGGCTTCGCTCGAAGCAAATGCTGAAATAATTAATATATGTGAAAGAGATTATCGATTTGAGTACAGAGTAGCTGAGAAATATCTACAAAGGAAACGAGAGAAAATGGAAATGGAGGAGGAGGGGGAGGATAGTGTTGTTGCTGTTGAGAAGAAGAAGAAGAAGAAGGTAACGAATGCGAAATGGGAAAAACAAGAAATGAGAGAGAGGAAATTGTTGGAAGCTGGTAAGTTACGATTGTTTTTTTTTCTATGAAAATTTCGTGGCACGTTTTGTGAGAGTAAATTGATGATTACACAAGTGGCGTAGCCAGAAACTTGTCACAGGGGGGGGGGGTTTACTAATATTAATCAATAAAGATAATACTATAATTTGTATAAAAGTAAAGAGCAATAAAAAATTATTTTTATAAAAATGAAAGTAAAATAACATATTTCACATATGTATGTTTTCGGTCGTTCAACCCCCCCCCCCTCCTAACACCCCCCTGGTGCAAAGTTTTAGTTTTTGAGAAGGGTGACTTGATGACTGAATGTAATGTATACATTGACGGTGCACGTTTAGAGCAGGTAGATGAGTAGATGTGTATTTGGCTAGTTTGCTGTCTAGAGATATGGCCGTTTTGATCGTGAAATTGAAAGGAGAGTAAATGCTGATGTTTTAAGGTGCTTTGGGTGCTTTGTGAACTTTTGCTAGGAATGTAAATGTTTCCAAAGAAGCCCGTTTGAGTATATACAATGCAGTTTTGGTGCCTAACACAGCAAAGATGTCATATACAAATCTTCTTGGTAATGTATACCTATATATTGATAATTTAAAATGAAAAGACTTTAGGTTGAAGTATGTTTTATTCTATATTAAAAATTTTACGTTTCGATATGCTACTTAATTTTATTGATGCTTGACAATATTTTAATTTAGAAAATTTCAAGGCAAAAATAGGTTATTTAATAAAAAAATATATATATAATAATTTTATTTATTTTTGGACGTTTCGGACTATTTTCAGCAATAGTTTTAATAAAAATTATGTTTTTTCGCCAAGCACGTGTTGTCATTTCAGATTAAGTTAATAATTAAAAATTTTGCGAAATCAATTGTTAAAAAATATAAATCAAAATTAGAAAAAATGTAGCAAAGGTTAATATTAATTATAAATTAACAGATTAGATTGTTACAAATTTTTGGTTTTACTTATTTTGTTGTTGTTAAGTCATGTTAATATTGCAAATTAATGAAGACAACTCTTGGTTAATTTCAGTTCAAATTAAAATTTAACTGTAGGTTTAGTTCCATAAACGCCGTTACAAATAAATGTAGTTATTCTATAGATAAAATAGAAAAAATCTTTTAAAATATAAAGGTTTTTTACAAATGGCATATATAATAAATAAACAAAACGTAGAAACAAATTACTAGGTAACAAAATGCAAGTAACTAGATTAGAAAATTTATAAATTATTAATTAAAAAATGCTAAAGCTTAATTATCAATGCCATCGCACTAATTATTTTTTTTTTCTTTATAAATTAAATTTTCTTAATAATATTAAAATAAAACAACTTTAGGTTTAAGTTCTGTATTAATATTTATTAATAAGCGACGTACTCAAAATTCATCTTTATCAGAAAAACTGATACAAATGACATTTACAGTAAATAACTGAACATAGAAACAAGTTACTTGGTAACAAATAAGTAACTACATTCTGTTATTTACTGTAATTTTAATTTTTATTTTATTTTATTTAAGATTCATATCTCTAGAATGTGACCAAATATTTTCAATTTATAATGTGGGGGTCTTATTAAGGAAGTTTTGGGCTATCTTATTATGAAAAAATAAATTAAAACTATTTCTGAAATATTGCTATAAACTTGAAAATTTCTTTTTTTTTTCAAATAAAAACTTCTATTTTTTAAACACCTTAATGAATTTTAAGTTAAAAAAATTTGGGTTAGTTTATGTAACATGTCCTATGTTGAAAGTCGATAGATTTGGATAAATAATTTTCAAAATAAATTTTAGTATTGTAAATATTATTTCAGCACTAAAATTTTGTTATTTTTAGTATGAAAATGCGTAAAACTACTGACTAAAACAGATTTAATCAAAATATAAGTTAAACCCGTATAGCGAGAAATGACATTCATTTGCAAACTTAGTGCATCTACATGCGAAAATCTTCAACGTCAAAACACATTCATTTCATCGACTACTACCTTACCCGCTAATATAACTAATTTACAATTGACTCAAAAAACTGATCGAAAAACAAGTAAACTATACTGTCAAAAATTCTTCTATTATTGTACCTTTAATTAATCATTATATTATTGTATCAATTTATGTAAATAAATATAAATAAGTTTTGAATACAAATAATTTAAAATTTAAAAAATTTAAAAATTAATCACGCGGAACTGAACCGAAAACTAAAAAACCGAATAGACGCGTTAAACCTAGGATTTACCAATTAGATGTAGTAAATGTACGAAAAATGGTAATTTTGGGCTTTTACCAAGCTAAAGTGGTCACGTTAGGTTAGGTTAGGTTAGGTTACGTTAGTTAGTTAGTTAGTTAGTTAGTGGCGTGGCAGAAGTCCGAAATTATATTGATGATACATTTTTTCGTAGTTTTACCACATGAAATTGGTAAATCCTAAGTTTAGCGCGTACATTCTCGGATTTACTGTTTTTCGAGCTTTTACGGTAACATATACCGGGTGTCCAAAAAGAATGGAAACTATTAAATATCTCGAGAACGGAACATCGGATTACAAAGTTACAAAACACGTATTTCTTTATTTTTGAAAATCTATTTAGGGGTGATATGCGAAAACCACCCACACCTCCCCTGGCGGAGGGGGCGGGGGCAAGTTTTAAAATTTAAATAGAAACACCCATTTTTTATTGCACAGTTGCATTCTCCATAAAAAACTGTTTCTGGATTTGCAAATTGAGTCCCCCAGCTCCACCCCCCTCGGAGCAGGGAAGGGGAGAACATTTGAAAATTTTTGCAGAAACTTTCACTTTTTATTGCAGTTTTGGATTCTCCTTCTAAAACTGGATATAAAAATATCGCATTTAAAAAAAAACTAAAATGGTAGATAGCTTTGACCTAAATCCAGCACAATGTACCACCAGGTATTATTTGAGATGAAAAGTTGGTACCCATCCGCATGTGTGGGAGTGAGAGTGGAGGTGCGTTTTTCAATTTTATACCCAGTTTTAGAAGGAGAATCCAAAACTGCAATAAAAAGTGAAAGTTTCTGCAAAAATTTTCAAATTTTCTCCCCTTCCCTGCTCCGAGAGGGGTGGAGCTGGGGGGCTCAATTTGCAAATCCAGAAACAGTTTTTTATGGAGAATGCAACTGTGCAATAAAAAATAAATGTTCCGATTTAAATTTTAGAACTTGCCCCCGCCCCCTCCGCCAGGGGAGGTGTGGGTGGTTTTCGCATATCACCCGTAAATAGATTTTCAAAAATAAAGAAATACGTGTTTTGTAACTTTATAATCCGATGTGCCGTTCTCGAGATATTTAATAGTTTCCATTCTTTTTGGACACCCGGTATATGTATTTAATTGAACCGGAACAAAAACCATAGTTCCTTGTTTTAATAAATGAACAATTGTTTGAATATATCAAAAGCATTTTTAATTATTAATGTATCAAATATGTGCACTAACTATTTACAAATAATAAATTTTCAGATGACGTTCCCGCAGAATCGAAACCCGCACCAATCAACGATCTACCGCTATCGATTCCCCACCGAGCCGTTTTACGCGAAGGCGGAAAATGTGGCCAGTCGATACAAGTCGAAACCAATTATTTCCCGCTGACCATTGCACCGAAATACGAAACAGCCATACACTATGATGTAGCAATCATTCCGCCGGATCCAAAACCGAAACGTTTAATGCGCTCCATTTGGGAAGCATTCCGTCATCAATTTTTACCCAATATTCCAATCGCTTTTGACGATGCGAAAAACGCATACACACCGAAAATGTTGAATAACGGTACGTAAGAATTATTATTGTCTTTGGATTGGTAATAACGGTATTTAGTAAAAAAAATTAAATTGATTTACATAGTATCGAATATACAGGCTGACCGAAAAGTCGCTTTACCGAAAATAATATAATTAAAAAAAAAAAAAATACAATTTCAAAAATATTATAATTTATTCAACAAATGTTCAAATTGTTTACGTTGTTGTTCAATACATAAATATGTAAATATGGCCGTTTCAGGAAAAATTTTTATCAAGCTATAAATCGATTATAACATTTTAGAGATTATGCTATTTTCGGTAAAGCGACTTTTCGGCCATCTTGTATATATAACTTTGATATTACCTTGACTTTCACTCAATATAAGTATTTTTTATATTCTTAAAAAATAAAACGGAAAATGACTGCTGTGGAAATGAGATTTTTACGTGGGGTATGTGGTGTAAATAGGAGAGATCGGGTACGAAATAGATTAGTGTATGATGAGTGTGAAATTGAAAAAAATGTTGTAGCAAAAATTGCAGTGTCAGTCAGTTAAGATGGTTCGGACATGTTGAGCGAATGCGTCTAATGAACGTTTGCTGTTCAAAAGATTTATTTGAATGATTTTGATGGTATACGTTTGTGTGGACGTCCAATAAGTAGTTGGAGTGGTATGATTGAGATTGTTTTGCGTGAACGAAAGTTTTCAAGTAGTAGGAATAAAAGAGCATGTATGAAAGGAATTATTAATGTGGATGAAGTGAAAGTTGCTTGTTTGGATAGGAATGTTTGGATGCGACTGATTTCGGGATGATGAAAAGAGTTTGTGCCACACCCTTTTGGGTACATGGCGTGATTGTGTATGTATCTATATTCTTAATTACATATGGTGTATTATATATTAGGTTACAATATAATTTTTTTTGCTTAAATCGCCATTAATTCATTTTGATAAACTAATTAAATCATCAGTTAATTTTTCTTCATTTAAAAATTGTCTAATGATTTAATTAGTTCATCAAACTAAATTAATGGCGATTTGAGCAAAAACAAAATGCTGTATAACCTAATATATAGTACGCCATTTGCTGTTTTTATGTTTCGGATATCGGATTTCGGATCTCAAATTATCTGTAAATCGTATATATCCGGATATCCGAATTCAATTTTTACAAATGTTGACAAACACTAGTTATTTATTTCTATTTATAAATTATTTGTTTATAAAAAGCAGTATACACTCTAAAAATATATATCTTAAATTTATATAATTTACAGTAAAAATAATAACATTTTTTAGTCATTTTACTGTGATAATTTACGTAATATTATACTTTTTATGAAAAAATAAGTAAAATTACCTAAATTTTATGAAAAGTTACAGTGTATAAAATAAATAATCATTTAACAGGTGAAGATATCGCCGGTGAAGTTGAGGTACGCGGCGAAGATGAAACCGCGAAATCGCGTCCATATCGTGTTGTAATGAAAATCGCAGCCGAAGTGAATCTACGTACATTGTTCGATTATATGAAAGCGGGCGGTCGCACATCGTTGCCGCAGGAAGCGTTACAGTGCATCGATGTCGTAATGCGTAATGTAACCGCGGTACGATTTATTCGTGTGGATCGTTCGTTCTTCTCGGCACCGAAGGGACAAATCGTTCAATTGGGCGATGGTTTGGAAATGTGGCATGGACATTTTCAAAGTACTGTTATTGGTTGGAAGCCGTTTTTAAATGTTGACGGTAAGTATTTTTAATTAATCATACCTGAGTCGCGGACAATTCACCGAAAACCGTTCAACGAAAACAATTCATCGAAAACAAATTCACCGAAAAACAATTCATCGAAAAACAATTTATCGAATAACCAAATGAAATAGAAATAAACAACCTAACCTAACCTAATCTAACCTAACCTACCCATCACCCCTCCGTAAAGTGTTACAGAAAAAAATAAAAAAATAAATACTTTTTTTTAAAAGACATTTCTAATATTCATAATATTAAGAATGAAGCTATTTATACATACGGTATGTATACGCAATTGGTTATTTATACATACTAAAAAAAAACCTACTAACCAACCTACTAACCTAACCTAACCTAAATAGCCAATTGCGTAAAAATACTGTATGTATAAATAGCCAATTGCGTATACATACCGTATGTATAAATAGCCACTTTTTAATATTAATTTTAATTTAATTTAATTTAATTTGGTTATTCGATAAATTGTTTTTCGATGTATTGATTTTTGGTGAATTGGTACTTCGGTGAATTTGTTTTCGATGAATTGTATTCGGTGAACTGTTTTCGGTGAATTGTCCAAATACCAACCATACCTATATGATGATAATATAGATTGATTTATTAAATCTGTATTTCTTCAATATTTTATTTATTATTTTTAAAACTTTTAATACGAGTTCTGATAGATTAATACTATGTTAATATAAATATATTATCTGAAATATTTGATTTACAGTTGTCCATAAAGGATTTCCAATAGCACAACCCGTTGTCAATTTTATGGTACAATTAGCACGTGACAATCCTAATTACGGACAGCGTGATGCAACTGAACATAATCTTGTGTTTGGTGAAGAATTTCGTAAAGCAATTCGACAATTTTTAAAAGGATTAAAAGTACGGATTACATATATATTGTTTTTTTGTAAGTGACATTGTCGATTAACAATATATATAAATTGATAAATATAAATATATAAATCAATAACTCACTTTCTGCAAATTGCATCACATACAGAATATGTAGAATTACATATTATTGGTATAACTTCTTAAATTATATAAAATTACAGCTTGTATATTCATATCTGTAATAATTCATCAAGATAATGAAACTTAGTACATATTTTAATATAATATTTTAAGTGTAATTAATTTATTTCAAAATACATCCTTTATAAGTAAATTTAGAAATGTATTACAATAATATTACAGAACTAAACAAATTTTAACTATTTATGGAAAATTCCTGAGAGCAAATTTACTGAAGTTCTGTAGATTTACTAAAAGAATTACATAATGTTTGTAATATGTATTTTTAAACAATTACGTTAAAATTACATTAATAGAGTAATTATATCTAGAAATACTTAGACATTATAGTGTCTCATGGTTTGTAGATAAAATTATATAATTTTTTTTTAGAGTGTATGTTAATCGATTTTATGTCAACTTAGTAACTTAAGCCCGTATTCTCACCTCACTTTTTCGTGAGAAAGTGCTTTTATCATTAATTTCAAAATAACATTTTGCTTCTGTTTTTCATCAAATGTAAATAGTTTTTCTATTTTTGATCATTTTTATTATATTTAATATTATAATATTAAGATAAAGTGTTTGATAAATAACTCTAAGTAAACGTCAAAAGTACTTTTGGCAAAAATCACTTTTATAAATGAGGTGAGAATACGGGCCTTAGACTCTATGTATGTTGTTACAAAGTAAAACTAAAATAAAAATAATGTTCTTTTTTTAATTGAATAGATTTCGTATCAGATATTACAGCAATCGAGAAATGTAAAACGTTCATTTCGTATAAATGGTTTAGTAGAGCCACCAGATCATGCACGTTTCGTTATAGAAGATGGTAAACAAATGACAGTCTCGGAATATTTTAGAACACAGAAGAATTACAATATTCGTCTACCAAATATTCCCTGTCTACATGTTGGTCCACCGGAGAGAAAAATTTATGTACCAGCCGAACTGTGCACTATTCTACCTGGTCAGGTATTATTAGCGCTTTTATTTTTTTAACAGTACGTCTAGCAGGTGGAAAAAATATCAACTAACGCAAGTATATCACTAATAACTGGAAAGTAAATTATACAAGTACAGTCACGCTATATACCCAAAAAAAATGTGGCACAAACTTGTTCCTCCAAACATTCCTATCCAGAAAAATAACTTTAATTTCATTCATATTCAGTTTAATAAAACTGTCTTGGTATTATAATTATTTCAAATATAAATTACTAATATATATATATATATATATATATATATATATATATATATATATATATATATATAAGGGTGGTTTTTAATTTGGCAAAGTCGGAAATTTGTTGCTCCCACCCGCCAAAATTATTTCAAGTAAATAAAAAAAAATGTTCATACACTTTCCAGATCTGTAAGATGATATTAACCTGTGCCTGTTGAAGGCTCAAAATTTGCATTTAGCTTAAATAGGGAAATCGCCTTTTTAGACATTTTGAGCTATAACTTTTATTATATTTACTTTAAAAATATTTCAAAATAACCACCAAAAATCTAATTAGTAGTCTAAAATTCATCCCATTCCGATGATTATTAACGGAGTGGTGTAAATTTGAAAAATATGATTTCTGACTCAGAAAAAAGCTATAATTATTAAGACTTATAATTTTTTCTGAGTCAGAAATCATATTTGTCAAATTCACACCATTCCGTTAATAATCATCGAAATGGAATAATAATAAAAAGCATATTTCATTAGCTTTTTGGTGATTATTTTAAAATATTTTTAAAGTAAATACAATAAAAGTTATATCCCAAAATGTTTAAAAAGACAATTTCCTCATTTAAGCTAAATGCAAATTTTGAGCCTTCAACAGGCACGGGTTAATATCATCTGAAAGGTCTGGGGGAAGTGTATGAACATTTTTTTTTTATTTATTTGGAATAATTTTGGCAGGTGGAAGCAACAAATTTCCGACTTTGCCAAAATAAGAACCACCCTAATTATATATGTAATACTTTTAAAATAATAATGAATAAAACTAAGAAATTATAGAATAACCTAATATACTTACTTATTTACTAATTATAAAAAAAAAAAAACTATTTTAGGTAGTAAATAGAAAACTAAATGATATCCAATCATCCAATATGTTTCGCCATGCTGCAACATCCACTCAAGTTAGAAAACAAAAAATTTTGGAATCTGTGAATCGTGTGAGTAAAGTTCAAAATAATTTTAATATACCACGTTTTTAAAACGGACTAAAGTATAAAATAATTTTTCCTAGCCCCCATACAAATTCCTGACCTCATACAAATTTTCCTGAAAATTTTTGATCGTCAATTTTTTAATAGCTATGACAATGCTTGTAAAATTTATCTTATAAGTATTGTCAAAGCTATTAAAAAAAATTCACAATCACAAATTTTCAGGACAATCTGTATGGGGCTAGAAGAAATTATTTTAATACCTTTTTTAGTCCGTTTTAAACAAGTGATACATTAATTTTTTTTATTATTTAAATAATTATTATGTTTCATTCAGATTGCTTGGTCTCGGCTTTGTCTCAGTCACAAGTATTTTGAACACAATACAACCAAGATCGCTTTTTTACTTCTCGTAACATAATTCTATATTATATTTTTTAGATTAATTTCAATGCTGATCCTTGCGTGCGTGCATTTGGCTTGAGTATTAGCAATAAATTCGAAAGTGTTCGCGCTCGCGTATTAAATCCTCCGCAATTACAATATGCTGGCCGAACTGTTACGCCCATGAAAGGTGTTTGGAAGGCAAGCGAATTTAAAAATCCAGGAAAATTAAATGCTTGGACTGTATTCAATTTATCACCGAGAAATATACGTGATAATGATATTGAACATTTGGTTACAGAAGTAAGTTAATTATTTATTTTACACGAATAGTAATCTGGTTGTAGAGGAATGGAAAGTTAGTGTTAGTTGATTGTAGAAAAACTACTGAGCCAATTTGAATACAATTTTGTTTAATAACAGGATTAGAAATATATGGGTAAACCCATATATAGACTACTTTGACATTTTTCGGAAAGTTGGCAACACAATATTTTTAATAAAATTATATTTTATGTGGGCACTAGAAGAAACTTTCCTGAAAATTTGATGAAAATTTAATAAATAATGTAGCCACAATGAATTTTAAAAAAAGAAATGTGATTTTTTTTTGATAAGTTGGCAACACTGTATTTTGTTAAAATTGCATAATTTATTTAAGCATTAAAAGATTTTTTTATGAAAATTTGATCAAAATCGGTTAAATAGTGGTCATAATAAATTTTCTACAATTTTAGTAATTTTTTTTCTCGGAAAGTTGGCAACACTGGATATTAATAAAATTATATAATTAATGGGAGCATTAGGGAAATCTTTTCTGAAAATTTGATCAAAATAGGATAAATAATGTAGCCAATATAAATTTTTAAAAACTTTAGTAATTTTTTTCTCGGAAAGTTGGCAATACTGGATATTTGTAAAATTATGTAATTAATGGGAGCATTAGGGAAATCTTTTCTGAAAATCTGATCAAAATCTAATAAATAATGTAGCCAATATAAATTTTTATAAACTTTAGTAATTTTTTTTCGGAAAGTTGGCATCACAGAAAAAAAATTAAACTACATGACCATCTTGGGTACTAGACAAATTTATTAAAATCGGTTGAACCGTCTAGGGGGAATTGAGGCCACAAAATTTTGACTTACGACTTTTGACTTATGTGGGTGGATACCCACATAAACTAAGTTCAGATTCGTCATCTAGAAGCTATATGCTAGAAGCTATAAGGATTTCTATACACATTTTTTTTTTGAAAATGTTACAGACACCGTACCAAACGCTATACCACTTTTTCCTTGCAGTCAAAGTGGTAAAAAGATCCATGTTTTGGCTTCATTTAATTAATAATTATCAATAACTATTTTGAATATCAAGTCAAATTTTATTTATTAAATAAAATTAAATAAAATTTGATTTCCATTAATTAAAAAAAAATCTATAAATTTTATGATCTAGTTACTTATTTATTATTTATGTTTATTATCTAAAAAGTAAAAAATCTCAGATCTAAAATAAAGTTTTCTCAGTGCACTAACAATTTTTGTAAAAATTCAAAAATAGATAAAGAAAATAAATCTTTTCGTACACTGCCCATTTCAATTTGTTTTTACTAAATTTTATAAAAACGAGCAATTAATTGTTTTACAGATAATGAGTTCAGCGAAACAACTAGGTATGAATGTGGCTCAGGTGATCAGACCATATGAAACTCTACGACGTCCTAACTGTGATCAGCTAAAATATCTATTTGAAAAGTACAAGTCTATGAAGATTATTTTTGTAATTTTTAATGAATTGGAAACGGACTTATATAGCAAGGTAAGGCAAGTTTTTCGAAAAATTTTATTAGTTTTTTATACTAGTTTTACACGATACATTTTTCGCTACACAGAAAAATAGTAATAAAAGATCTGTAATTTCATTTTACTATAAATATTCTGTATTCCTAACTTAGAAATCTGTAATTTTTACATAAATCATAATAATCAAATAAAGTAAATAAAAATTACCTAATAAGTATGTAAAATTGCTTACTTTCTACAAATTGCATCACATACTTAATGTAGAATTACGTATTGGTAATATTAAGGTGACCATTTTTTTTACAATGAAAAGGACAAAAAAATTTAAGAAAAAAGTACAACGTAAATAAATAAAACATTTTATTAATTCAAACAAAAATACACTAATTATGCTTACATTTTTTAAATTATTTAATTACACGAGTATTTTTCCATTGAGTGAATATTTTTTGTCAATGTATCATTTTCTAACAATATATTGGAAATGTCGGAGCAAGAAATATCCTTCATGTTGAATTTTACGGTAAGTGCTGCAGCTAAAGTATCAACATTCAATCTTGATTTCTCACTAGTCCAAAAATCATTGCCAATTGAAAAAACTATTACTAATATAGGTAACTTATTTAATTATGAAAAATTACAGCTTGCATATTAATATCAGTAATAATTCATCAAAATAATGAAACTTAGTACATATTTTGTGTAATAATACTAATAAAATATTTCAAGTGTAATTCATTCATTTCAAAATGCATTTTTAAAAATATATGTAATTATACAAATTAAACAAATTATACCTGTTTATGGAAAATTCCTGACAGTAAATCTACTAAAGTTCTGTAAATTTACTAAAAGTACCTGTAATATTACAATTCATCAAAATAATAAACTTAGTATATACTTTGCGTAATAATTACCAATAAAATATTTTAAGTGTAATTCATTCATTTCAAAATACATCCTTTTTGTCAATTTTGAAATATATATAATTATACCGACAATAATATTACAGAATTAAACAAATTTTACCTATTTATAAAAAAATTCCCGACAGCAAAACTGAAGTTCTGTAATTTTATTAAAAGAGACTTTACTAAAAAAACTGTAATATTACATACATATGTACTTTTCCATCCCGTTGGTAATATATCATATTAAATAATGTTTGTAATAGTTCTGATATTATGGTATTTTTAAACAATTATGTTAAAATTACAGCAGTTGAATAGTTATTATACCTAGAAATATTCTAAACACCATAGTGTCTCATGGTTTATAGGTAATTACATATATTTGTTTAGAGTGTACATAATTCTATAAAAAATTATATAGAGAAAATATAGAAAACATTTTACCCGATATTAAATAAAATGCGTAATGATAATTTAACATTTTGACAAATTTAATTTGAAAATTGCATATTCTTCATTAATAATGCTTCAAATAAATAAAACATTGATTGATAATTTAGTAATTTCGTAAAATATGTGTTTTTAATGTGCATTTTTTTTTTTGTATTGATCTTTCTTCAAGATAAAACGTGTAGCCGAACTAGATGTAGGATGTTTAACACAATGTATCAAATCGAAAACAATGTCCAAATTGAATCCAGCTACAATTGATAATATTTTGCTAAAAGTTAATGCAAAATTAAACGGATTGAATCATACGATTGCCGAAGTATCACGGCTGCCTTGTTTAAGAGCACCATGCATGATTATGGGTAAGTTTTCTTATTTAATTTTAAAAGCATACGAATTAAGTACCTAATATCTAGTTTTGTTTTTTAATTTAGTATACAGGGTGTAACAGAATAACTTCATAATTTTCGGAAATGATAGAGTGCACTTAGAGAAACATTTTTTATTAATAAACTAGTGCCCGGAAATTTCTCGGTGTCAAGATACACTAGATATCGTTAAAAACAATTTTAATTATTACAACGTCAAAGAGTTGTTAATTTAAGGAACATTTTATAAGAAATTGCGTTAAAAACCGTGTTTTTTTGGATGTTTTTTTAGATTCTTGAATTATGTTGTATTACAATTTAAACATGAATTTACCTGGATTAAATTTTGCCCACAGAATGTGGGAAGTGCACTAATTTTTTTTAGATTTTTTCTTTGTCATAAAATTTTGAAAAAAAGTGTATAACCAAACAAAATCCTGCTAAAAACGATTTGTTTCAGCAAAAAAATCTAAAAATCTAGAAGAACAGCCAAAAAAACGCGGTTTTTGACGCGTTTGTGGGACCCATAGACCTAATTTTTAAGAATGAGGCTATTTATACATACTAAAAAAAAAACCTAAACCAACCTACTAACCTAACCTACCCTAAATAGCCAATTACGTAAAAATGCTGTATGTATAAATAGCCAATTGCGTATACATATCATATGTATAAATAGCCACTTTCAATTTTTAATTACGTTTGATCATCCAATAACTGATTTATAAACAAAAATTTTTTGTTTTTTCGCTAAGCCGTTGAAAACTATTTTTTTTCGGTTTATCCGGATTTGGTTTTTATAGTTACTAGTTGTTGTAAATTCGAGTAATGTTTAATTTATAGGTGCTGACGTAAGTCATCCGTCACCAGACCAAACGGATATACCAAGTGTTGCAGCCGTAACAGCAAGTTGCGATGCAAACGCTGTATTTCAGTACAACTTCTGCTGGCGGCTTCAACCACCGCGACAAGAAATTATTACCGATTTGGAAAGTATCGTTGAAGAACATCTGTTGTTCTTTTATAGAAAAGTTGGTACACCGCCACATAGACTCATCTTTTTTCGCGATGGCGTCTCCGAAGGACAATTTCGAGAGGTAATCATTCAGCTGTGTGAACTTACTAAACTAATATATTTATAAAAACTCAACAATGATTAATAATCCTTAATAATTATAGCTTTTTTCCGAGTCAGAAATCATATTTTTCAAATTCACACCACTCCGTTAATAATCATCGGAATGGCAAGACATTTTAGACTACTAAAAAGCATATTTCATTAGCTTTTTGGTGGTTATTTTGAAATATTTTTAAAGTGAATACAATAAAAGTTATATCCCAAAATGTCTAAAAAGGCAATTTCCCCATTTAAGCTAAATGCAAATTTTGAGCCTTCAACAGGCATGGTTTTAATATCATCTGACAGGTCTGGGAAGTGTATGAACATTTTTTTTTATTTACTTGGAATAATTTTGCCGAGTTATATATAGCGTCCGGCAAAAAGTCTACATCATATGGAAAATAAAATTGTTGTTTATTTTTTGAAAATTATTTATTATTAAGAAACTTTTTTGAGTTTATCTTGAAACTAAAATCCACTATCTGGTTACTTATAATAATATAAGTAACCAAATAATGTATTTTTAGTTTGTTTTTTTTTAATATAGTAATTTCATTGTTTACAATTAAACAAACGGGTTAAAAAAATATTAATATTACCATTGAATATTTTTTATTCAATGATATTACAATTTGGTCTTTTTTTATCAATGAACTATTCATTCAATCAGTTCTCACTCCCCACCACCCCTCTCGTCCTAATGGCCACACACATGTTGCCATAGTTACCGGCCCCCGTAACTATGGCAACACGGTTGCTATGGTGATACTAAGGCGGCCATTATAAAAAATAGAGAGAGATAGACATATACCATGATTATTAGTTAGAATAAGAAAATTAGATTTTTAACTGATTTTTAGTTGTACTATTTCAAAAAAATATCTTTAAAACGTATATATTTATATTTTAAAGATTATAGTAATATATAAATTAAATGTATCAGAAACTGAAAATAAATATTATATTGAGATTTTTCCCAAAAATTTCACAAGTTACTCAATGGATAAAAATATTTGACCTATGAAAAAACATATGATCTACCGAATAGTACCTATGAAAATAATAGTTTACCTATGTATTAAATAATTAATCTATGGTTTTAATTTTTGACCTATAGAATTAATACAATATCTATAGAAATATTTATCGATTTATGGAAATAATCAAATATCTACTGATATAATTATCGATCTATAAAATTTGATCTATAAAATTAAGAAAGTGGCTATTTACATACGGTATGTAAACGCAATTGGCTATTTATACATACAGTATTTTTACGTAATTGGCTATTTAGGGCAGGTTAGGTTAGTAGGTTGATTTAGGTTTTTTTTTTACTATAGATCATTTTTTTAATTATTAATAGGTAAATGATTGATTTTTCTATAAGTAAAAATATAAAATTTCATACGTAATAATAATAATATTTGAATTATTAATAGATCATAAAATTAGCATCGAAATTTTTGAGGAAAATATCTCAACATTAGAAAATTATTAATATATTAATATTAATTTCAGATATATAAACTTTTGTTCAATGTTATTATAAAAATATTATTATTATAGAGATATTATAATAAGTAGATATTTGAACCGTTTCCGCATAATGAATGCAAATTATTTACAGGTGATGAATGCCGAAGTACAGGCGATAAGAAACGCATGCGGTAAAATGGGTAGTAAAGGCACCTATAAACCTCCAATAACATTTCTCGTCGTACAAAAACGACATCACACTCGATTTTTTCCAACTAATCCCAGAGAATCGGATGATAAAAATTTTAATGTACGCGCTGGCACCGTGGTCGATACGGACATTACCCATCCAACTGATATAGAATATTATTTGGTAAGCGAATAAACAAATCCCGTGATTAATTTCAAATAGTTATTAAAATTATTACCGTCTACAGTGACTTTTACACTAAATATTTTATAATAATAAATTTATGTTCACTTCATACACATTTTTGATAATCATTATTTCATCAATCAGTTTATTGTCCGAGATGAAAATAATTAAGTTGTTTTAATGGACAATTTGCAAAAGTTTGTGCTAAATTTGTAAGTAAGTACATACATACATACACAATTTCGCCATGTACCCAAAAGGGTGTGGCACAAACTCTTCATCATCCCGAAATCAATCGCCTCCAAACATTCCTATCCAAACAAGCAACTTTCGCTTTATTCACATTCATAATTCCTCTCATACATGCTCTTTTATTCCTACTACTTGGAAACTTTTGCTCACGCAAAACACTCTCAATCATACCACTTCAACTACTCATCGGACGTCCACGCAAACGTATACCATCAAAATCATTCAAATAAATCTATTTAACCAAACGTTCATTAGACATTCTCTCAACATGTCCGAATCAACTTAACTGACTCTAACACGGGGCATCTTTTGCTACAACATTTTTTTCAATTTCACACTCATCATACACTAATCGTATTTCGTACCCGATCTCTCCTATAGTTACACCACATACCCCACGTAAAAATCTCATTTCCACAGCAGTCATTTTCCGTTTATGCTTTTGTAGGTAAGCCATGCGTCAATGCAAGGCGTAGCACGTCCGACAAAATATCGCGTTTTATGGGATGATTTTTCGATGAGTGAAGACGAATTGGAGGCATTAACATATTATTTGTGTCACATGTTCACTCGCTGTACTAGAAGTGTGTCCTACCCTGCACCGACCTATTATGCACATTTGGCCGCGTTCAGGGCACGAGTTTATTTAGAGGGGTAAGTGCTAAAGAAAATTAATTAAAAATCTATAAATTGTATGATCTATAGTTACTTAGTTACTTGCACTGAGAAAAATGGATAGTTACCGTAACGCCATTTATATTTAAAAAGGTGACACAAACACAAGATATTAAAAATAATAAAATAAGTATATTTAAAAATTAACTATAAATATAATAAAAACAAAAATTTAATACCATCAATTTGTATATAGTATTACAGTCTTAATTCTTAATATAGTATTAAAATATAAATGTGATTAGATTTTAAAAATGTATAAATTTGTGAATACAGTAAACATACTCGTATATTTCAAATAAATATCTACTTACTATTATCCAATTTGTTAAATATCTATTTTTCTCAGTGTGGTTCTATGTTCTGTTTATTAACTGTAATGTCATTTATATCATTTATCTTGATAAAATTTTTTTTAAGCAAATCTAACTATCATTTAATCTATGAATTAAATGTAGAACTGAAATATCGGGCCTTAATAACTTTTTCTTGCAGTTGTAGTTATCAGTATTATTTTAAGTCGCTCATGCAAAAGTGCAAATCAAATAAATCTATTCCTATTATAAATAAATTTAAAAACACTAGATAAAATACAAAATTTGGCTTCCATTAATTAAAAATCTATAAATTGTATGATCTATAGTTACTTATTTGTTATCTAGTAACTGGTTTCTATGTTCTGTTTATTAACTGTAATGTCATTTATATCACTTATTTTGATGAAGATTTTTTTAAGTAAATTTAACTATTATTTAATCTATGAATTAAACGTAGAACTAAAATATCGGGCCTTAATAACTTTTTCTTGCAGTTGTACTTATCAATATTATTTTAAGTCGCTTATGCAAAAGTGCAAATCAAATAAACCTATGAATATTATAAATAAATTTAAAAACATTAGTTAAAAATACATATTTTAAATATTAAATCTTTATTTGTTTTATAATTTTTCAGACAAAGCTTG
The DNA here is from genome assembly GCA_963966155.1 of Clivina fossor. Classification (NCBI taxonomy): domain Eukaryota; kingdom Metazoa; phylum Arthropoda; class Insecta; order Coleoptera; family Carabidae; genus Clivina; species Clivina fossor. The sequence goes on from CAWYQG010000114.1 coordinate 342,391, forward strand.
AATTTGGATAAACTGAGTCGCGAGCAAGGACTGAGAATTATTAGAGATGAATTACGCAAAGAAAAACCAATGTTTTTTGTATAATTTTATGTTTGTTTACATTTAAAAAATATTAAATGTATAAATATTTGTTATTTTGTTTTAGCTAATTTTACACGATATTTTTGTTACACAAGAATGTGTATTTTGTTTTTATTTATTGTGTAAAATTAGCTATTGTTCTAAATAGATTATAAAAGTTTAAATTTGTGTTATGTCATGTAAAAAAAAATAAAAAAAAAATAAAAATTAATTGGGAACAGTTAAAATTTTGTTGGTTTATGCTTGGACACTTTTAAATGCAACATAATATACCGGGTGATTCATTTAACCTGGAATTTGTTATATTTCGAAAAATACGCATCGGACAGAAAAATTTGCCGAATCCAAACTTTAATATCTCAAAGGGGGGCATCCGTTAGTACTGAATTCCCGCTACCCCCTACCCTATGTGGGCGGGGCGGGGGAGCAACTTTGAAATCTTAAATAGGAACCCCTATTTTTTATCACAGATTCGGATTCTACGATAAAAACTACGTACATTTTGTCCGAAAAAAATTTTTTGATTCTCGACAGATGACGCTGTAATCGCAAAATATAGATTTAACCTGGAATTTGTTATATTTCGAATAATACGCATCGGACAGAAAAATTTACCGAATCCAAACTTTAATATCTCAAAGGGGGGGCATCCGTTAGTATTGAATTCTCGCCACCTCCACCCCTGTGGGCGGGGCGTGGGGCAACTTTGAAATCTTAAAAATTTCTTGCGATTACAGCGCCATCTGTCGAGAATCGAAAAAATTTTACGGGCAAAATATACGTAGTTTTTATCGTAAAATCCGAATCCGTGATAAAAAATAGGGGTCCCTATTTAAAAATTCAAAGTTGCCCCCCGCCCCACCCACAGGGGGTGGGAGGGTGGCGTTAATTTAGAACTAGCGGATGCCCCCTTCGAGATATTAAAATTTGGATTCGACAAATTTTTCAGTCCGATGCGTATTTTTCGAAATATAACAAATTCCAGGTTAAATGAATCACCCGGTATATATATATATATATATATATATATATATATATATATAAAACATAATTAGTTAAATAAATAAATATTTTTTTCAAATATAGACAATTTTAATATTATTAATTTAGCAGTATTAAAGACATGTTTGAACTACTCTAGCTCGGTCTTTTCAAATCAAAATTTGTAATTAATTATAATTATCACTGAACTATGTGTTCTAGTAGCGCCAATACGAGCCGAGAGAGATAGGAAATACGTGGTATCTCTATCACTGTCTTACACTTCTGCGCATTTGAAATTCAAATGCGATTTCTTGCGGTAAACAAGCGACAATCTTATGTTGTTGCATATTAAATTGTAGCTAAATGCATCGGCTAAACGATACGTAATGAGATTTTATTGGGGAATTCCTCTATAAAATGTATTTTTATCATTTTTGATATATTAATTTGACATTTGACAGTTAGATTCTTTTTTTTCATAGCTATCTAAGTTATCATGTAGTAGCAATGCTACGCCATTAGAAAGACAAAGACGCGAATACCACGTATCTCCTATCTCTCTCGGCTCGCATTTGAGCGGCCAGTGCGCGTTCCAGTTATTACTATAGTTCAGTGCTCTAAACCCATATATAGACCACTATGACATTATCACATAAATGGTTGGTCCACCTTGGTTTTCTAAAGAAATTATTGAAAATATTAAACTTAAAAGTAAATATCATGATCGTTTTAAAATGACAAACTTACAAGATGACTTACAACATTTTAAACATTATAGATTACTAGTAAAAAATCAAATCGAATTAGCCTATACTCAATATATTATTGATATTGAACAGAACCTTCAATTTAATCCAAAACAATTCTGGTCTTTTGTACAGTCTAAAAGAAACCATACCAGAATTCCCAGAACAATGAAATTTAATGATATTATGTATGACGATCCTCAAGTTATCATTGAGTTGTTTCGTGAATATTTCAGTAGCGTATACACAAGCTTCGATGACACTCCGCCAGTAAATAATATCACGTTCGACAGTTCCTTTCATGTACATGTAAATTGTTTCACTGAGAACGATATTCTTAAAGCTATTGGAAAATTAAATAACAAACTGACATCTGGTGACGATCAGGTGCCTAGTTTTGTAATTAAAGATTGTGCAGCTGTATTCATGAAACCGTTAGTCAGTATGTTTAATTTGATATTAGCTACTTGCACATTCCCTGATTGCTGGAAAATTACTCGTTTATGTCCAGTATTAAAATCCGGTAATCCTGATGATATTGTAAATTATAGAGGTATCGCTATTTTATCAAACTTTGCCAAAATTTTTGAAATTACACTATATAATAATATTTATCATAAAGTAACTAGTATTATATCACCTTATCAACATGGTTTCATGAATAAACGTTCAACACTTACAAACTTATGTTGTTTCAATCAATATGTAACTGAGGCCTTAGATGATCACGGTCAAGTCGATGTTATATACACAGACTTCTCTAAAGCGTTCGACCATGTTAACCATGAACTTCTCTTAGGTAAATTGAAATATTATGGTTTCAGTGATTCACTTGTAACCTTAATCAAATCTTATCTGTCTAGTCGTGTTCAGTATGTTTCCTACAATAATTTCAAGTCGTCAGCTTTCACTCCATCTTCCGGCGTACCTCAAGGGTCAAATATTGGCCCTCTACTTTTTTTGTTATTTATTAATGATATCAGCACGATTGATTCTTGTAATGTTTTGTTGTTTGCGGATGATGTCAAATTTTTCAATCAAATAAGCTCTATCGGGGATTGTGTTCGACTTCAGCAAAATATTATTGCACTTGAACAGTGGTGTAACTTGAATAAATTATCTCTTAATGTTAATAAGTGCAATGTAATGACATTTACTCGTAAACAAAATTATATAAAATTTGATTACAAAATTAATTTAATTACTTTGCGGTGTTGTTTAAGTGTGAAAGATTTAGGAGTAACCTTTGACAGCAAACTTACTTTTTCTACTCACATTGCAACAATTACTGCAGCCGCAAACAAATTGCTTGGTTTCGTTATACGTAATACCAAACATTTTCAGAATATATCAGCTATTTCATCACTATACATGTCTCTAGTTCGCTCAAAACTTGAATACTGTTCTCTAGTATGGTATCCAGTTTCTGACTATCAAAAAAACTTAATAGAAAAAATTCAAAGGAAATTTTTAAAATTTTTGTGGTTTAAAACTCATAATGTTTATCCTGATAGGGGTATTTCGAATATCATACTATTACAGGATTTTCAATTCCAATCTTTATTAATTAGAAGGGATATTTTTGCGTTGTCATTTTTATATAAATTATTGCATGGCTTTATTATATCAGAGTACTTGTTGAGTAAATTAAATTTTTATATTCCTAGAAGTTCATCGCGTACTGATAAAACCTTTTATCTCTCATCTGCTAGGACGAATTACATCTTTAAGTCGCCTGTATTTATTATTTGTAATTGTTATAACACGGTGTCCAAGGATTGGGATATATTTCACATTCCTTTCTCAGCGTTAGCTAATATTTTTGTGTCTTAATTAATTTTGTTTTACATTTATTATATATATATGTATATTATGTTTATGTTATATTTTTCATATGTATATTTAAATGTTTATACCTATGCCTTGTAATTGGGTCTCTGTAAGGTAATAAATGATTATTATTATTATTATTATTATTATTATAAATGATAAGAAATAGAAATAAAAAAAATTTTCCACAAAATTGGCAACATTGTATTTTGATAATATATAATATTATAGGCGCTAAAGGTATCTTCTGTAAAAATTTAATTAAATTTGAATAAATAATACGGGCATAACAAATTTTTAGAAAATTATTAATTTTTTTCGGAAAGTTAGCAACACCGTATTTTAATAAAATTATAATTTATGTGAGCACTAGGAGAAACTTTTCAGAAAATTTGATCAAAATCGGATAAATAATGTAGCGACAATGAATTTATTTAAATTTTAGTAATTTTTTTCTCGATAAGTTGACAACACTGTATTTTGTTAAAATTGCATAATTTATGCGAGTACTAGGAGAATCTTTAGTGAAAATTTGATTAAAATCGGTTAAATAACGTGGTCATAGTAAATTTTTAAAAATTTTAGTAATTTTTTTCTCAGAAAGTTGGCAACACTGTACTTTGTTGTAATTATCTAATTTATATGGATATCAGAAAAATCTTTTGTGAAAATTTGAAGAAAATCGGTTAAGGGGGTAGTACTCTCTGCAAGTTTCAAAAAATCGATTATTTTTTGCTTAAAAAATTCATTGGAGTGTCTACTTTATCGTAAACTTTACCCAAAGTTCATGAGACACTCCGTTCCAAAGTTACAGGCCGAAAAGCGAAGCCTTGTAGCAGACTGAAGGTGATGAAAAACTGGACTCAAAACTTGAAACGCGATTATCTCGAAACCATGTTTTCAAAATTGGCGGACATCATAACTCAAAAACGGTTCGTTCGATTTGAATTTTTGAATTCTACACAATTTTATGTCTTTTTTGCGTCCGAAAACCTGATTTTTTTTTTTTTCAAAACGTCAATTCATCGTCTTTAAATGTATTTGTGACAGCTGGTATAGTGCTACTCACTTTGAAAGATTTAAATTTCTAACTGTAGTGAAGTGTAGTGTGAAAAACTTAAAAGAACACATAGTAAGTTTTATACAGTTATTAATTAAATTCAAATTAAAACGAACCAAATGAAAATTTAGTATCTGTTACATAAAATACTTTTTTTTACAAAATAAAAACTTACACGCAGAGAAAACAGTTAAATAGTTTCATATATAATTATCATGTTTTATGAACATTTATGTTTTAAATTTTTTTATCTACAACTGCTTTGATATAAGGTCATTATATATATAAAATCAGATAAATAATATTAGTCTTTATAACCCACGGGGAAATAAAGTACTAGTATTTATTAACCAAGGTTAATAATATATTGGTCATTATTAACCAAGGGAAATAAAGAAACGATTTTTATTAACTTGATTTCCGTACGCACGCTTCGTTGCTAGTTATCAGTCAAAGTAATGAAATGACAGTTGTAGTTAGTTAGTTAGTTAGTTGTTGTTAACATCATAGATTTGAATAAGTAAGTACAATATTAAAAATATATAAGCAGTTGTAGATAAAGTAGGGTATTTGACTTGCAAATAATGCCTACAATGCCTACGAGGATGTTTTATTGCCCTCACTACGCTCGTGGACTAAACAACATCCTCGTACATTATAGGTGCCATTATTTGCTCGTTAAATAATATACTATTACTTTATAGATATACTTTTATAATTTATGTAGATACTTATATGTTTTTATATTAAGTATTATGTGTAAGTAAATAGGTACTATCTGTGTATGTGGATTATTCCATTCATGGAAAGCAAAATTAATCCACTATCGTTGACCCCCATTTTCGTTTCATGGATCCCCAATTTTTTTTTCGCTCACATGGACCTCTTGCAGGTCGTCATCGACCACTACGGGTCGATATAGACCACTTTGGAAATCACTGCTCTAGCTTAACATATTATGTTCGGAATGACTTTATAATAAATTTATTTAAGTTAAGAGTCGTCATTTAAGCTAAAGATCCTAAAGATCTTTTTTAAATTGAATGACCTAGAATAGTTGGAACAAGATTAGAAGTATATGGGTAAACCCATATATAGACCACTTTGACATTTCTCGGCAAGTTGGCAACACTGTATTTTAATAATATTATAATTTATGTGGGCACTAGGAGATTCTTTTCGTAAAATTTGATTAAAATCGAATAAATAATGTAGCCACAATAAATTTTTAAAAAAATTTGTGATTTTTTTCTCGATAAGTTGGCAACACTGTATTTCGTTAAAATTGGATAATTTATTTAGGTACTAGGAGAATCTTTTATGAAAATTTGATTAAAATCGGTTAAATAAAGTGAACATAATAAATTTTTAAAAATTTTAGTAAATTTTTTTCTCGGAAAATTGGCAACACTGTATTTTGTTAAAATTAAATAAATTATATGATTACCAGGAGAATCTTTTGTGAAACTGAATAAAATCGGTTAAATAACATGGCCATAATAAATTTTTAAAAACTTTAGTAATTTTTTTCTCGGAAAGTTGGCAACACTGGATATTAATAAAATTATATAATTTACGGGAGCATTAGGGATATCTATTCTGAAAATTTGATCAAAATCGGATAAATAATGTAGCTACAATAAATTTTTAAAAACTATAGTAATTTTTTTCTCGGAAAGTTGGCATCACTGGAAAAATCCAAAACCACATGCCCATCTTGGGCACCAGACAAATTTATCCTGAAAATTACATTAAAATCGGTTGAACCGTCTAGGAGGAGTTGCGATCACAAAATTTTGTCTGACGATCGAGCGAGCGAGCTGACGACGCACATAAACTAAGTTCAGATTCGTCATCTAGAGGCTATATGAAGAATTTCTATATACAATTTTTTTTTTTTGAAAATGTTACAGACACCGTACCAAACGCTATACCACTTTTTCCTTGCAGTCAAAGTGGTAATAAATGTCCGGAAAATGAATAGCCATGTATTTACATGGGCATTATTATTTTGAACGTTTCCAAATACTTTACTTGTATCTTGTTTGTCACAGAAGGTGTATCAAGTTCTAATATTTGTTTTCTTTGCAAGCTTGTCTTGTAAGAAGAAAATATTAGATTCTGGACTAAAAATATCATTTTAATACTAGTAATGTCATCTATGCGGTAAAAATTGTATAATTTAATAATCTAAAAACTTTGTCGATAACAAAGAAAACTGTACTATTAGCGTTATCTATACGAGTCATCTTTAAACTATTAAAAATACTGCCGATAAAAAAGAAAACTATAATAATATTGCCATCTATATAGTAGCGCTTGTACTATTTACAAGTCGATAAAAAAGAAAACTATACTACTAGCGTTATCTATACGAGTAATGCCTAAACTATTAAAGGCACTGTCGATAAAAAAAGAAAACTATAATTTTATTGCCATCTATATAGTAACGCTTGTACTATTTACAAGTCGATAAAAAAGAAAACTATACTACTAGCGTTATCTATACGAGTAATGGCTAAACTATTAAAGGCACTGTTGATAAAAAAGAAAACTATAATTTTATAGCCATCTATATAGTAACGCTTGTACTATTTATAAGTCAATAAAAAAGAAAACTATAATTTTAGTACCATCTTTATAGTAACGATTGTACTATTTACAAGTCGATAAAAGAGAAAACTATAATTTTATATGGAACTAAAGTAGATCCGAAATCTAACAAGGTCGGGACTCAACTAACATAGATCTGACGTAACAATAGGGTGATAGATAACAGTAAAGATGGCGAATGTATGAGACAAAGTGCATATAGTATATTTGTTGCTTGTCAAATTTCAACCTATAACTCTTATATTATTGTTATTGATATAATTATGTTTGAAACTGTCAAACAATTTTAATTTTTATTAGACATTAGAAAAACATGCATAGGTACTTAAAATAATATTATATATTTTTTATTAAAAATTGGTTTACGCACCTGTTGTTGAAGTAGCCTGATACGTATCAGTTAAGATGGCGATCGTGTAAGAAAATTTCCAATTATTACCTATAACTCTTGCACAATGTTAAAGACAATATAACACAAATAAACTGTATTTTCTTCGTTTAATTGTGAAAAAAATTCGATAATCTTTGCTTTAATAATATTAAAACTATTTGTGTTTTAATAAATTTCACAACTAAAGAAAGACACTCCCTACACCTCACGGTCAAAAGGGAAACTGACTATTGAAACGGGACCAACCCTGACGGAGAATTTTTTAGTTTTTTTCTTCTTTTCAACAAGTAGTATTTACTTATGTTATAATTATTAAACCGTAGCTTACAATATTAGTCTTGTATTATATCTGCATGTGTTTATGAGTAAAGATTGTATAATTTTCTCCGTATTAGAAAAATGCAATTAATCCGGCGCTGAGAATAGTTAACGCACTTGCAGCTGTCATCCAAATTCCTCGCTGTGGGGAGTCTAATTGTTTTTGTATTTGTCTTATCTTTTAGCTTTGATGTATATGTGCGCATTTGCGCTTTGTTATTATGACAATAGATAAATGTTTTGTCTATTCATTTTATTATTGAATATTTCTTTATGTTATAATATTATTCTTTTGTGAACAATTTAGAATTATGAATACAATGTAGAAATTATGTTAACTCTGTTAGTGCATTAAATAAAAATATGTTGTTTAGTATCAAATTAATCAGGAAATGATGAGGAATGCAATTATAACAATTAAATTGAGATGTAATGTTCTTTAATTTAACGAGTGTTTAATAAGTCATTTTGTCACTATTTAGAGTGTTACGCAGTGTTTTGTCCTGGGCAGACTTCCCCCTCTAGCAGTTCCCGGGCCGAACGTTTCATCCAATAGGAACGGAGCATTCTGTTTTGTGACCATATTTGGTAATGTTCCTTCGCATATGGAAGTAGTGGGGAGCTTGCTGCCTTTATAAGAGCTAACAGCGGGCTGGATCGAGGATTAGGATTTTGATTTTAGAATTGGAATCTCTAGTCCCACACACCTACACATTTACACTCTGACTGACCATCATACTCTTGGCTAGTGACGTCATAAAGACGAGCGTTGGCAATTGTGTGTTTGTGAAGTTATTTACACTCTGACTGACCATCATACTCTTGGCTAGTGACGTCATAAAGACGAGCGTTGGCAATTGTGTGTTTGTGAAGTTATTTACACTCTGACTGACCATCATACTCTTGGCTAGTGACGTCATAAAGACGAGCGTTGGCAATTGTGTGTTTGTGAAGTTATTTACACTCTGACTGACCATCATACTCTTGGCTAGTGACGTCATAAAGACGAGCGTTGGCAATTGTGTGTTTGTGAAGTTATTTACACTCTGACTGACCACCACACTCTCGGCTAGTGACGTTATATACGAGCATTGGCGTTTGTGTGTTTGTGAAGTTATTTACACACTGACTGACCATCACACTCTCGGCTAGTGACGTTATATACGAGCATTGGCGTTTGTGTGTTTGTGAAGTTATTTACACACTGACTGACCATCACATTCTCGGCTAGTGACGTTATATACGAGCATTGGCGTTTGTGTGTTTGTGAAGTTATTTACACACTGACTGACCATCACACTCTCGGCTAGTGACGTTATATACGAGCATTGGCGTTTGTGTGTTTGTGAAGTTATTTACACACTGACCGACCATCACACTCTCGGCTAGTGACGTTAAATACGAGCATTGGCGTTTGTGTGTTTGTGAAGTTATTTACACACTGACTGACCATCACACTCTCGGCTAGTGACGTTATATACGAGCATTGGCGTTTGTGTGTTTGTGAAGTTAGTTACACACAGACACAACACCCTATATTTATGACATGATAATGTTATTTATATCGTTGTTTTCTGTTACATGTGTCGCTCACCAGATCAACCGTCGACACTGGGGTCCCCCCCCCCCCTAAAATTACATATTTTATATCATACAATAATAAAATGTTTACATCTCATAAATAAAATACACATGTGTTTGTTATAACTAATACCTAAAGATATTTAATGTGCAACATTGACAAATAAATGAACTTCACAGTTCAGGTTTATTTTTGACTTTTATTTCCGATAACTTTAAGTTCCGATATCTCACCATTTCACGACTCCTTAAGATTTTGGGTTGCTAGTATTTTAACATAACGTCGGGTCCTTATTTAGACGATCATAGCCAAAAGTAAAATTGTAAATGTAAATTCTTCGTTTAGAAATTTGTAAAAATCAAATAATGTTAAACTGCCGCGTTACAATTGGTGCCGTGACCAGGATGTGGAGTTTTTTGAAGCTGAAGTGGAATGTTATTGGAACTTAAAGAAATGTATAGGAAATCGACGTAGAGGCAGTACTATGGTGGAACCGCCAATGTTTCTATTTTTGTTGCAGATATTTGGAGATAAGGGGAGCTGGAAAATCTCAGTGCCAGGGGGTGTAGGATGCTAATTACATCAACATTATTTTGTGTATCATTACGTTACAGATAATACAAACAAAATTAACTATGAATTAACATGTTTAATTTTCAGTCACGGGCCTTATTTCACCAACTAGGAGTTGTTATTCACTTTCAAATGTATTTCAGTAAATAACAAGGGGGTGATTGAAACGGGACCAACCCTGACGGAGAATTTTTTAGTTTTTTTCTTCTTTTCAACAAGTAGTATTTACTTATGTTATAATTATTAAACCGTAGCTTACAATATTAGTCTTGTATTATATCTGCATGTGTTTATGAGTAAAGATTGTATAATTTTCTCCGTATTAGAAAAATGCAATTAATCCGGCGCTGAGAATAGTTAACGCACTTGCAGCTGTCATCCAAATTCCTCGCTGTGGGGAGTCTAATTGTTTTTGTATTTGTCTTATCTTTTAGCTTTGATGTATATGTGCGCATTTGCGCTTTGTTATTATGACAATAGATAAATGTTTTGTCTATTCATTTTATTATTGAATATTTCTTTATGTTATAATATTATTCTTTTGTGAACAATTTAGAATTATGAATACAATGTAGAAATTATGTTAACTCTGTTAGTGCATTAAATAAAAATATGTTGTTTAGTATCAAATTAATCAGGAAATGATGAGGAATGCAATTATAACAATTAAATTGAGATGTAATGTTCTTTAATTTAACGAGTGTTTAATAAGTCATTTTGTCACTATTTAGAGTGTTACGCAGTGTTTTGTCCTGGGCAGACTTCCCCCTCTAGCAGTTCCCGGGCCGAACGTTTCATCCAATAGGAACGGAGCATTCTGTTTTGTGACCATATTTGGTAATGTTCCTTCGCATATGGAAGTAGTGGGGAGCTTGCTGCCTTTATAAGAGCTAACAGCGGGCTGGATCGAGGATTAGGATTTTGATTTTAGAATTGGAATCTCTAGTCCCACACACCTACACATTTACACTCTGACTGACCATCATACTCTTGGCTAGTGACGTCATAAAGACGAGCGTTGGCAATTGTGTGTTTGTGAAGTTATTTACACTCTGACTGACCATCATACTCTTGGCTAGTGACGTCATAAAGACGAGCGTTGGCAATTGTGTGTTTGTGAAGTTATTTACACTCTGACTGACCATCATACTCTTGGCTAGTGACGTCATAAAGACGAGCGTTGGCAATTGTGTGTTTGTGAAGTTATTTACACTCTGACTGACCATCATACTCTTGGCTAGTGACGTCATAAAGACGAGCGTTGGCAATTGTGTGTTTGTGAAGTTATTTACACTCTGACTGACCACCACACTCTCGGCTAGTGACGTTATATACGAGCATTGGCGTTTGTGTGTTTGTGAAGTTATTTACACACTGACTGACCATCACACTCTCGGCTAGTGACGTTATATACGAGCATTGGCGTTTGTGTGTTTGTGAAGTTATTTACACACTGACTGACCATCACATTCTCGGCTAGTGACGTTATATACGAGCATTGGCGTTTGTGTGTTTGTGAAGTTATTTACACACTGACTGACCATCACACTCTCGGCTAGTGACGTTATATACGAGCATTGGCGTTTGTGTGTTTGTGAAGTTATTTACACACTGACCGACCATCACACTCTCGGCTAGTGACGTTAAATACGAGCATTGGCGTTTGTGTGTTTGTGAAGTTATTTACACACTGACTGACCATCACACTCTCGGCTAGTGACGTTATATACGAGCATTGGCGTTTGTGTGTTTGTGAAGTTAGTTACACACAGACACAACACCCTATATTTATGACATGATAATGTTATTTATATCGTTGTTTTCTGTTACATGTGTCGCTCACCAGATCAACCGTCGACACTGGGGTCCCCCCCCCCCCTAAAATTACATATTTTATATCATACAATAATAAAATGTTTACATCTCATAAATAAAATACACATGTGTTTGTTATAACTAATACCTAAAGATATTTAATGTGCAACATTGACAAATAAATGAACTTCACAGTTCAGGTTTATTTTTGACTTTTATTTCCGATAACTTTAAGTTCCGATATCTCACCATTTCACGACTCCTTAAGATTTTGGGTTGCTAGTATTTTAACATAACGTCGGGTCCTTATTTAGACGATCATAGCCAAAAGTAAAATTGTAAATGTAAATTCTTCGTTTAGAAATTTGTAAAAATCAAATAATGTTAAACTGCCGCGTTACACTATATATATATAAATTTAATAATATCTATTAAATATTAATTGTAAAATTAAAAATTAAACTTACTTTGCCTTTCTATTTGTATATGGATTAGAAAATTGTTTTATATTGCATAATATAAATACAGAAAATAAAAAATTATGTTTGTAAAATTTATCTATAGGTATTCGTATTAAGAATTGAAATTTATTTCGTGCATATAATACACGATGGTAAATTTTCTTATCTTTTTCGATAAGATTACTTATTTTTTATTTGATAGTGTCAATAATAAAAAATATACTGATATAAGTAATCAATCAACACAATATGTAAAAAATATATCTATTTATTTAAATACAAATACAATAAAATAATAAACACATAATGAAGAACCGATTTGATTTAATTTCTCTAGTTCTTTATTATTTTGTTTGTCTTTGTAGTTTTTGACAAATATTTTATGGACAATAGGACTCAGTAATTTCTTGTCGACAAATTTCCTCTTGCCATTTTTGTTTGTATAGTAACTTATCGGAATAGCAACAAATGCTGTTATAAAAAATCCCGTTAGAGAGAAATTGTAAAATAATATTCTATAAATAATTAATGGAGGATCTGCTACTGGTATATTTTCAACTCTGTAAAGATTTAAAATGGTATATTATATTACAAAGAGCAGAAAGCGGTCTTTATTGTTTATATTGAGCGAGATTTAAAGTCAATTAATTTGGGCGAAATATAAAAAGAGCATTAGCGCAGCCAAGATTTTATCTTGGGGGGGAGGGGCAAAGATTTTATCTTGGAGAAGCAAAAAAAAGCAAATACTAATCAGATTTATACTTTATCTTACATGAATCGAATAATTAATAGTTTAAAATAATAAATGTTGGTTCAATATTTTGGGGTAAATAATTGTAGCGTTAGGAGTGATTGCTGAATATATGACTAAACGAATAAAAATTGTGCTAATTCTGCTAGCTTTGGGGGAGGGGGGGGGCGTCCCCTTGGTTGCGCCACTGCAAAAGAGCATTTGACTTCAAGTGATATGCTATTTTTACTACTTTGATTGCAATGTCTGTAACATTTGCAAAAAAAATAAATAAAAGAATTGTATGGAAATCCTCCATATAGCCTCTAGATGACGAATCTGAACTTAGTTTATGTGGGTGTATGGATGTGCGTCGTCAATTCGCTCGATTGCCGCTCGCTCGGTCACTCGGTCGTTAGTCAAAATTTTGTGATCGCAACTCCTCCTAGACGGTTTAATCGATTTTAATGAAATTTTCAGGATAAATTTATCAAGTGCAATAAAATAAATGCCAAGAAAAAAATTACTAAAATTTTTAAATTTCTTATGGCTACATTATTTATCCGATTTTAATCAAATTTTCAGAAAAGTTTCTATTAGTACTCACATAAATCTGATGAGACCTGACGAGTGCTAATGCCATCATTTATTGCAAAAGGTGGTGACGGTTGTACGATGTTTAGCTATAATTTGAAAAATTGTAAAATAGGACCGATAAATATCGGTGTTTTTGTGAAATACCTGGAGAAAATGTCACCGGTAACCCGATTAAATGGTCGAATTATTATTCGCCCTTAACATACAAATTCCATATAATTTACTGAGTTTCTTTGTAGTTGTTTTAGAAAAGAAAATATTTTTATATAGAGGGTGAATTTTTATAACAAGTGTATTAACAGTGTTTAACAGTTTGTAAAGGGGTCATTTTGAGTGAAAAGTGTTAAAATATTCAGTGTGTTTAAGTGAATTATCAGAACTTATCTAATCGTAAGTAGACAATTCACTAAGAAGACAGCTGCATATATGCAACCAGTTTAACAAAAGCAAGTAAAGTTGGTTGCCACCTCGCTAGGAGAGTTTTTTTTACACGATAACGATATTACTTTAAATAAAACAAAGCATCAAAAAACTTTATGGCCTCATTTTTAAAAATAATTTTTGCGAAAAGTTTTTTTGACATTTACTTAAAATTATTTATTAAGCACTTTTGATAGTTTATTTAATAATATAATAAAAATGATAAAAAATTGAAGAAATATTTACATTTGATGAAAAAAGTTATTTTTAAAATAATAATAAAAGTTTTATAAAAGAAAATATACCTATATGTAATATAGGATGATTTATAACGCGTTTACAAAAATGTTAACTATTTGTTAGAAGGTTATTTCAAGTAAAAAATGTTATGTAAATATAGATCCTATTCTATCTGGTTGGGTAATACGAGAAATTACAAGTTTCATTAATAAATTTACCAGTTTAATAACAAGTCAACATTTTAAATTAATTTAATTAATTAAATTTCATGTTTGACCTGATTGTGTCGATAAATGGAATCAAATATTGTTTACTCAAAAGATACAGAAGTACATTTAGGAATTCTGAATACATACAAACACAATTACGCTATGTATACTCAAAAGAATGTGGCACAAACTCATTAATATTAATTTTTCCAAACATTTCTATTCAGACAAGCAACTCTCTATCTTCAGCCACATTCATGATACCTAGAAATACATGCCCTTCCATTCCTACTATTTGGAAACTTTTGCTCACGCAAGCTACTTTCTCAATCATACTACTCCAGTTACTCATCAGACGTCCACGCAAACGTATACCTTCAATATCAATTACCTATACATTTTTTTAACCAAACATTTATTAGACTTTTACTCAAGATAACCGAACAATCTTATCAAGCCAACACTAACTTTTGCAATAACATTTTTTTTTTTCAATTTCATGCTCATTATATAAAATATAATTTTTTTCAGGAAAAGTTTGTGAACTTGTGCTGTAGTAAAATTATATAATTTTCGTGGTCACTAGCAAAATCTTTTATGAAGATTTGGTTATTTTCGGATAAATAGTAAATTCAAATTTAATTTTTTTCTTAAAAAATTGGATTTCCAATTTGATATTGCCAAATAAGATAGTAAAATTATATAATTTTTGAGGACACAAGAAAAATCTTTAGTGAAAATTTAATTAATTTCGACAAAAAAGTATAGTCAAATTTAAATGTTAAAATCTTATTTTTTTTTTCTCAGAAATTTGGTAATCATGTACGGTAGTAAAATTATATAATTTTCGTGGGAAACAGCAAAATCTTTTGTGAAAATTTAATTAATTTTGTATGAATATTAAAGCCTAAATTATATTTTAAATATTTCGGTTACATCTCGGAAAGTTGGCAATACTGTACGGTAATAAAATTACACATTTTTTGTGGGCACTAGAAGAAATTTTGTTAAGCACGAATAACTAATGTAGCTATAATAAATTTTTTAAAACTTTAGTAATTTTTTCTATAAAAGTTGGCAACACTGAAAAAAAAAACATTTATTTGCCTATCATAGGTACTAACTGAACATACCCTGAAAATTTGGTGCAACTCGAATAAATGGTCTATAAAGAATAACAATCAAAAAATGTGGACGACCGAGCGAGCGTGCTAACAATGCTCATCTAAACACCCTCATAAACATCTTAGAATTTCCATATATATATATATATATATATATATATATATATATATATATACTTAAAAATTTTAAAATGTTATAGAACTGAGAACTATTATATATATTATAATATATCCCTTTTCCTTTCAGTCAAACTGGTAAAAAGAGTCACGATTGACATAAACTAATTAATTATAGAATATTCACCATTTATTGCTATTTTCTACTAGGTAAGTAATCTATAATTTATCAAGAACATAAAACAATGAGATTTTTACGAACTATAACAATTCTAAATGCAAATTTCGAACCACCTAGTATATTCAAGAATTTTAAGAATCTAGAAATAGATATTTTAATTTTGTTTTGTTTCTATAAATACATTGTTTATATTGATATTAATTTTATAAACACAAGTGACATTTTCACATTGAGAAAAAATGTGCAAACTCTTGAACCGATTTTGATGAGAGTGGTGTCATTTTAATTGGTTTATTCCCTATTTGAGAATAGGCAAGTTTCTTCTTTCTACGAGTTCATCTTGGTTCTCAAAAGATTTGAAAGCTGCAGTTGCGCAGCAACGCGCGACGAGAAAGTTATCTATCAAATACTGAATTTTTGCGCAGTTTCGCAGCAACGCGCGACGGGAAAGCTAGTTAATATATATTATATTTAGAGTTATCGACTTTCTCAGCATGGTATTATCATTGGATTATTGACAGTATAAGTAAAAAAGACATTGTATGAAACAGAGATATATTTAAATATTTTTATTTATAGCAGCACAATTTGTTACAAATATATACTAATATTTTTAATATAAAATTATTAATTAAATTAAAAAAAAACCAAAACAAGAATATGTTTAAGAAAGTTTATTTGAAGTAGCACGTTATGTTACAAAAATATACAAATATTTTTATTTAAATTTGTTCTAAATTAATAAATTATACATGTATAAGTAGATCAAATATTAGAAAAAAAAAACAAATATTTTAATACGAGTACTTCCAATTCAAAAGTAATAATAATTAATTTACACATATTTTATATTTGTCAAATTCACTGTCTTCACTTACTGAATCACTAGCATTTAAGGCATATACGTTAATTTATAATTAATTTTCAAAATTATTAAATGCATAATATTGTTTTTCAATCTCATTAACATATTCCATTATCATAATTTTTCCAACTGTCGCTTTTTATTTCTGTATTTAATATTTTCAAATAAGATTTCTATTAACTACATGAAAATACATTCAAATTTTATATTATACCAAAAATAGAATTATTATTTTGTTTGAGTAAAGTACTATTTGCGTACAAACAGTTTATGTATAAACAAGCTATTGACGCTTATGTAGGCAATTGAAATTAGAATGTAAATATGTAACTATTGAATTATTGTATAAATTTACAATATTAGTTGACAATATTTTACGCACAATTAAAAATAGGTAATTTTTTCTTGCGGTATGATATTTTCATTCTTTGTAATGTATTTAATAATAAATAATATCTACCATTTAATAATTAATAATTTAATAATAATTAATTTAATTGATTATTTAATAATCTAACCATTTAATAATATAATTAATTAATTATTATTGATAATTCTTGTAAAACGTTGTAAAAGTTTATCAAATTTGCCATGAGAAAATGGGTGATGTAATCAGTGAGCGCATTTATTTTTAATTTAATTTGTGATTTATTTTATTCAATAAATAATCCAACAAATACTAAATTATTTAGTAGTCTTTTTTTACTTTAAATTTATTAATTAATTATTAGAAAGCCATGAATCTAAACTTGAACAAAATTTTTAATTCCAATCAACATTTTCAAATGAAATTTTGTCCTGTATTTAAATTTAAAAGCACTTTACTCTTCAGCATAAATCAATATTTTTGATTTTCCCTGTATACCACTAAATATTTTACAGATTTGATTCTTGATTATTGATTTATATATGACGCAGAGATATTAATGAAGAATAATTATTTTTGTAAAATTAATAATAAAAATAAATTGCCCATTTGTTGCCAACTTTTTCAGATATACTGTATATACGAATTATTATTCTATTTACAAATAATAATTGAGGGGGCATGAATTTCAAAGTGGTACCTATATATTTAATGATGAATGCAATTTAGTGAATCTATTGAATATTAATTACAAACATTACAAGTACATATTTGATATTTTTAAAGTCAAAATACTAAATGAAAAAATTCCGTTATCTGGCGGGAATCGAACTCAAAATCTCTCGATTTCCGAACGCCTTTTCCGCTGAACTACGAGTACAGGGGACTACGCCACTGACTATAAACATGTTTTCATTCTTGCATTAAAATAAAATATTTCTTTTATTCAAATAAAACGGCCTTTTGGTTGTAGTGCTGTTTTTAGATTCTATTTATTTACTGTATTTTGTATCAATTTTCCTGATAAAGATGTACATTGAGTATGTCAAAACGTCGATTATTAATAAATATTAATACAGAACTACAACCGTTTTATTTTAATATAATGAGTTGAGAAATATATACTATGTTATTTTTTATTGTTTGCTATATTCAAGCAAAATTTTGTTTATTTGCTTTAGGTAATATTACTAATTATTAAAAAAAAATACGTATTCACGATTTTATCCAATTATTATTTTTGAGTATTTAAAATATTTATTTTTTCTATAGTAGGAGATCATATGAATCTAAATTAATTGTAATATATATTATTTTGCTAATTTGAAAATTGAACCAGTCAAAATATTTATCACATCAAATAATATTTTCGAAATTTTAAATATTTATTTGTTCATATGAACTGAAAAATATTTATAAATTAGAAATTTACCAAAATTATATTTGATTTATTTGATTGAATTTGATTTATAATATAAAAATATATGAAATGACATATAGGTATTTTTGGAATTATAATCATAAAACTAACTACAGTATAAATTTTTATATAATTTTACCCTGTAATATTTAAAACTACATATGAATTTTGGAAACAAATTACAGTGCATTTATTGTTTTTATTTAATCATACATACTATATATATATTTAAATACTTTGTACATTCATTAAAAATCTACTCAAACTAAACCTTAACTTACGTTCTTTCATATGTACATTTGACCTCATATAAATACAATATCTCGTTACACATTTTTACTGTACAGTTACATATTAGAAAGTTATCGCAATTTATAATTATTTTGGTTTTAAAATAAAGGTTGCCATGAAAATGTGCGCTTATCATTACAGTGTTGAATAGCAAATAATTTCCAACTTTTTATTAATATTCACCTAGCGCATGTGAGCTGTGCTGTGCTGTGTGTGGTTCTGAAATGTTTAGCGGTGTTAGAATTAGCAGAGCTGCAATCGCAAACGCCTGCGTTTGGCCATGAATTGTTGGTTGGTTTACTTAACAAATCTTTTGCAGTAAGAGTGTCAACATTTTATCTTACACTTTTGTATCAATCAATCAATTCAATGACACTAGTTAAAAAAAATTTAAATTTGCTATTTAAACACAATACGGACAACTCATAATTTCTCTTACAACCAAAACGTCTGGTTTTAGCACTGCTCAGACCAGAGCAACTTCATTTCAGAATCACAAGCACCACCTTTATCTTTTGACATTATCGGTAGAGACCTTACCAATCACATTCACACACAAAGACTTTTCGGCAATCACACTTCAGAAGCATCTGTCAAAAACTTTAGTACTGAACACATTTCACACTCGGTAGACTCATATTTTACCCTCTACAGTCACATTGTACTCATTTGTTCTATTCATTCATATTGTATATTTTAATGCATTGTAGTATCTGAAGGTGACTTAATATAAAATATAAATTCTTTTTGAAAATAACATGTTACATATTTCCTGGTAGACTTACCGTTTTTCATTTTACTGTAGTGATTTCTGGTAAATTTGTTCATGTTTCTTCGCGATTTGGGCAGCTTTTGGTAGATTGATTTTGTTATATATTGTTTTCATATCGACTCCATTGTATTATTACGTTCACGATTCGACCAAAGTAAAGGTGGATCCAGAGATTGCAGCATTGCAGCGCATGGCAACGCAGGGCAGCGCATAGCAGGGCAAGAGGCAGATAGAGAAAAATCACATTCAGAGATTTCGACTGTATATCAAGACGATTCTAACCGAGAATACCCGATGTTCATATTCGCTCAGGGCGCAATATTCATAGATATTAAAATACGCTTTACATTACAATACGCTTTTATGTAGTTATTACATATAATGTAATATTATTATTATTATTATTATTATTTATTTTTCGATATATTTAGAAAATTATAAATATTTTAGATTTATGTATCATTTTATTTATAAATAGATTTTGATCCCGTTTATAAACTTACAAGAATAATTTCTTTAATAATTTGACATGTTACGATTAAATAATAAATATTGAAATATTATCTGTATTTTCTAATAAATGAAAGAAAGAAATAAATGAATAAAAGAACATTATTTATTATTTGCTTTATTCACTTTATATCATTTATACAATTGTTCATCGAAATATAGTGTGTTATTGAAATGTATATGGACCAGGTTTTTCTTCTAAATCAACAATCGAATCGCTTTGTTAAATCATAAAACAAACATTAATAAATAAAAGATAAAATATTGTTCTTGCAATTGGTTTGGTAATGGAATATATGTTTGCGTTTAAATGTGTTTATATCAAATTTTATTTCAAAAATAATTGTTTCATATTTTAAACATATTTTCCAATTAAGCCCGTTCGCCACGTCAAGGCACCAATTATGAGCGGGTCATGCGCATGCTGTTAGTAAATATATATAAAGACTGGTACTACATACTCGATCGGTTATAACTAATACGGATTTTAACATAATTTATTGTCATAAGACCAAAGCTAAATAAATGAACTAAAACATTTTAAACCCGAGTTTGTACTACCAGCCATAATATTAGTACGTAACTAAAACTACACTAATATAATTAATATGTTAGTAACTGTTATTTTAAGATCAATTTTAAATACAATTTTAGCTAATACCTGGCTCTGACACATAAAACAATTGAGCTAATACAATGAAAAATCGATCTTAAAACAACAGTAGCACTAAGGTATGGTAAAAAATATTGAAAAATTATACCTGATTCCGTGTATTCTTGCTATTATTCTATAACTATAAGAATATCAATAAAAATCATTACTTAATTCCAGCTGCTATAAATAAAAGCCAATCGTTGCTCCCGCCAAGATGGTTGATCTCCTCATTATCATTTTCTTCTTCGTCTTCTAATACCAACTATCTTGTGTTCAATCTTTCTTTGACTGAATTCAAGAAGTGTGATACACTACAAGCACTTTACAAAAATCTCTTTAACGAGATAATTCGGACATTTCAGAATGATGGTAAAGATTATAACGATCAAACAGCGACAACAACAACATCTACAACAACAATTATTTATACAAATGGCTCAAAGCTATCACAGAACAATAAGGTCGCATGCGGTATTTACGACTCGTCAAAGAATGATCGGAAATCACACCACTTACCTGAAATCTGTTCAATTTACTCTGCTGAACTAATAGCGATTTTTCTTGCTATTAGAAACTTTTATAAAAACATAAATACTTCTGCTAATGCTGCGAAATGGTACTGGTGGGACTGCTGCTGCTGCTACTGCAGGTGCTGCTATCGCTCTTTCTTCTTCCCCCATCACTGCTTCAGCTACTCAGCTGGTCATCGTATCTGATTCGATCTGTTCGCTTTATGCGATATCGAATCATGCAAACAGCTATGGACATACCGATCCAACGGTTAGCTACATCCATCACTTTTTATATAAGATGCATATCTAGTTTGGCATAAAAACACCACTTTTATATGGGTACCGTCCCATACTGGCATTACGGGCAATGAGATTGCCAATGATTTGGCTAACCGCGCCGTAACGATGCAATCATCTCCTGACTTCGATCCGGGCAATCACATCACTAAACTTGTTCTGCAACAAGATTTATTTAATTAGATGGAGTAAAATGTCCGCTATGATCACATGACAACATCTGCTCACTCATACTTTCTATTTGAATAGGAGTTGTGCAACCATCTCATAT
Source organism: Clivina fossor (assembly GCA_963966155.1). Taxonomy (NCBI): domain Eukaryota; kingdom Metazoa; phylum Arthropoda; class Insecta; order Coleoptera; family Carabidae; genus Clivina; species Clivina fossor. Next base: position 364,423 of record CAWYQG010000114.1, read on the forward strand.
GAGAATAAAGCGGCGGATATATGCAAAAATATGAACCGGATGGACCAGGCGAAACTTACACGTATACATTGCGGCCATAGCAAACTAACATATCCGTATCTGTTGGATTCAGCGGCGGCAGCGTCGGCTGCCAAACCGGTATGCGAACTGACAATATTACACATCTTCAGCAACTGTGTTAAATATTGTTACTATAGAAATAAACATCATATTACAATCGATTCGCTTAACTAACTGTCGAACAATTACGAGCCGAAAAACATCATCGCATTCCTAAAACATACTGGGCTATACAAAACTATATAAATAACATAATTTAAAAACAAAACTTACTATTTCTTCTACCTTCATGATTTATGTGAACAACAACCAAAACAAAACCTTCATTTATTCACGTTTACATGTACGCACACATGTGTCCTCTTTCGTATTCTACCTGTTGTTGTTGTGGTTATTAAGTATATGCAACCTTACCTCTTCTTCACCAACAATAATACGCACACACATCAACATCATTTCCTTCTGTGATTTCACCAACTGTCACATCACACTCACACACTGTCAGCGCCACACACGGCAAAGTTTCAATGACCTCGTAACCGTCAAAATTACAACTTATAACTGTTAAATCGCACTGAAAACGCATTTTATTTTATATTTCATTTAAGCCTACCTTACACGGTCAATATTATTGAAGCAATATTATTGAAGCAATATTATTGACGCAATATACTTATAGAAAAAGGGGTAGCCCACACACCACTCAATAATATTGATCAATAAAGTGTCCAGGGACATTAGGGGAGTTTTCACTTGAATAGCAGAATATGAACCGTAGTGGTGCCATCTGTTGGTCCCGGTGCCAAGTTTTTTAAATGGTTTTTTATTCGTTATTAGCTTAATTAAACTAATTAATTAAATTAATTAAAGCAATTAATATTTCAAGACGATTTTTGTTTAGAAATGTCAAAAATTTATCAGGTAGAAACAGTGACGACCTTGGTAGAAAATATATGTACATGTTGGAAAACGAAATATTATGCGAAATATTGTGCGAACTGAGTTTTGCGATCGTGATACTTTTTTTAAAATATTTGGACCCTGCCTCTATTTGCGATTTTCAAATTTGATTTGAATTATATTATTCTATTCTATAAAACGTTTCGGTATTCTATCAAATATTACTATTGCGAAAACATATGATTTAACAATATCTTTTTCAATTTTAACATACAATATTATTTTCTATGGATATGCATGCACCTTCAACAATACGAGTTTTTAGATTGAAGAAATCCGTTATAAGAAACATATTTTTATTATGAGACCGAGTGTCTTGTAGAAATAATTTTTAAAAAGATCATATATTATTTTTTCCTCTTATTTATTTTACATTCATACGTGTATACAGGTTTTTATTAACTCTGTAAAACAGATTTTTTTAGCAAAAAAATTGCATCCATTTACTTAACCAATGGTTGGTGAGATAATAAGAAATTATAAAATATATTTCTAATTTTTTAAAAAAAAATTAAGTAATAGCAATTTTTTATTGAGATCGGAATACATCAACTATTTAATAAATCAAGTACCATAACTTAACTTTAATAATGAGTATTTTCAAGTTGTTATTTATTTATTTGTAAAATGTGCAATTTATATTTTATATTTGTATATATATATATATATATATATATATATATATATATAATATATATATATAAATATATATATATAATATATATAAATATATATATATATATATATATATATATATTATTATATATATATTATTACATTATATTATTTTTTATATTTATATTTATTTTTTTTTTGTATTTTTGTACTGTAACACTGAACTTTGTATGTTAATAAAGTTTTATATATTAAATGTAAACTTTGTATTAATTTGAAATTTAAATTTAAATAAATTCGCAAAATTCAAAAATGTACACTAGCGCCACACGAAAGCAAGCAGAGCGGTCATGGTGCCAAGTATCTGTTTGATGACGTCACATGGTCATTCCTGTTTATCATTTATTTATTATCCCGGTCGTCCCTGAAAGTGTCAGTTTTGATTGTGAAGTCAGGGAGGATGGATCTACCGGTTCTAATCATAACAGTTATGACTGTTTTATACAAGGTTATGACTGTTTTATACAAGGTTATGACTGTTTTATACAAGGTTATGATTGTTTTATACAAGGTTATGACTGTTTTTTTACAAGATTATGACTGTTTCTTACAAGATTATGACTGTTTTTGTACAAGATTATGGCTGTTTCTTACAAGATTATGACTGTTTTTTTTTACAAGATGATGGCTGTTTTTTACAAGGTTATGGCTGTTTTTTCACAAGATTATGGGTGTAAGTAAAATATTGATTAATTTTTCTACTAGTAAAATATTGAATAATTTATTTTACCAGTAAAATATTGATTAATTTTTCTACTAGTAAAATATTGAATAATTTTTTTTACTAGTAAAATATTGTATATTTTTTTTACTAGTAAAATATTC